>VXAA01000559.1:380679-556337 GCA_013399115.1 Anseranas semipalmata
CGCCGGCCCGGGTGTGGGGCAGCCCCAGGAGCACCTCGGGGTCGAGTCCTGCCGAGGTCCGAGCAGCTCCGCTATTATATTTTTATATAAATTTAATATAAGCAAAGCTTGTTTTAATAAAGCCGTGGGCCTAGTTCTCCTTTTTGTGAACCTTTTGCAGATATTTGTGTTGTCCGTAATTAATTTAAAATGCTACTGCTAGGTTCAGGTAGAAATACATTCCACCCACTTTATTCTTGCTTTCCACCCGCTTGAATAAAGGCAGTCGCTGGAGGTTGGGCTGACCCTGGCCTTGCCTGTGTTCATTTAACTGAAATTGAATGTGCTGTTTGGGTTAGATAAATGTATAACTAAACTTTCTTAAACTTAGTTTGAATCATTTTAGCTTGCTTTGGCAATTTACTGAATGAAGGTAACTAAATCAGAGACATCAAATCTACTTAGCTGAATTAGTATAAATTCCCTTATAGAGACAAGGCCTTGGAAAGATGGCAGATATTGATGGTGCCATGTTTGTTATTTTGTTGTTGTTCAAATGCCAAGAATCCCTTTAGCTTCAATTTTTAAAAGTTGTGTTTGACTAGATGCCTTTGAAGCCACAGAAGATTTTGCCAGTATATTTTAGCCTGGAGAAGGGAAGGCTCCGGGGAGACCTTACAGCAGCCTTCCAGTACCTAAAGGGGGCTACAGGAAAGATGGAGAGGGACTCTTTGTCGGGGAGTGGAGTGACAGGACAAGGGGTTATGGCTTTAAACTGAAAGAGAGGAGGTTTAGATAAGATATTGGGGAGAAATTCTTTACTCAGAGGGTGGTGAGGCACTGGAACAGGCTGCCCAGAGAAGCTGTGGATGCCCCATCCCTGGAAGTCCTCAAGGCCAGGCTGGATGGGGCTTTGGGCAACCTGGTCTGGTGGGAGGTGTCCCTGCCCATGGCAGGGGGTTGGAACCAGGTGATCTTTAAGGTCCCTTCCAACCCAAACCGTTCTGTGAGTCTGTGGTACTGACAGTTAAGAAAATAATTCCTAAATCTGCTTAAAATCTAGGGAAGGAATTTGGTATGTGCATATTGAAAAGATTTCTGTTGGCATCTTTATGCACATCACAATTGTCTATATTCCTTGTCTCCGGGAATTTAAAGGGTTATTCTGCAAGATAATTTCTATCTTCTAAAGCAGATTTTTATGAGAGAACGATTAAAAATGAAATGCTAACACTAAATTTTGAGAGGTGACAATCTTTTAAGCATAGCTTTGTCAAGGGATGTTCTTCTACAAAGGCAAAGTAGGGAAATAGCTCCTTTGTGGGAACAGAGGGTGTCTGGAAGATGGTCAGCATTCACATAGTAGAAGGTACATTAAATTGTGCTGGGAGACATCACATGGGAAGGGTTTTAAAGATCTTTCTTAGGATGGGAGAATGGGTTATAGGACCTCAGGATAATTCATGAAGTAAGGGACTTACAAAGCGGGGCCAGCTATGAGGCCAGACCAGGTTGCTCAAGGCTTTGTCCAGTCAGGTCTGGAAAACCTCAAAGAATGAAAACTGCACAGCTGCTCTGGTCAACCAGTGCCAGGGCTTGATTGTCCTCACAATAAAAAAAATGCTTTTCTCTGTATCTAGTCAGAATCTCTCTTGCTTCAATTACCGTAGCATTGGAAGCCTGTTCCTGTTGTTGGAAGTATTTTTTTGCCACGTAGGATCTGATACCTCGGGGTACTGAGTGCTTCCAATTTCTAGGATACAATAGAAGTAGTGCGTGCTTAATCCTACTGGAAGTCAGGCTCCTGGTAATAGCAATCAGTTTTGAATTAATCTACAAAGAGGATGAATTCGTCTCTGTTCTTAAAAGTAGTGAATAGCAGTGATAGAAAAGGAGATTCATCAGCCAGCCTTGTAGCTAGCTTGGGTATCAGCTCTGTACCAGTATGGCTCTGAACATGGGCTAATCTCTTGGGTATTTGCCTATCTTGGGGCAAGCTTTGTGGCCTGTACGTGAACTTTA
Organism: Anseranas semipalmata; assembly: GCA_013399115.1. Classification (NCBI taxonomy): domain Eukaryota; kingdom Metazoa; phylum Chordata; class Aves; order Anseriformes; family Anseranatidae; genus Anseranas; species Anseranas semipalmata. Next base: position 382,681 of record VXAA01000559.1, read on the forward strand.
AAAGGTACTTCTGTTCTTTCTTTTCCTACCACTTTTTTTTTTTAAGAAGAACAATATGCAGACTTAAAAGTAACCAGTGCTTGTGCTAAATCACGTCATTGCTGTGGTGTTTAAAAATCGGCTTTTACCACAGAAGATTGATCCTGCGTACTTTTTGTTTCCCCTACATTTTTAGGGATCGGAAAGACTACTTTAATCCAGAAAGTCACTCAAGCGCTAAAATCCTCAGACATTCCCGTTGATGGATTTTACACAGAGGAAGTTAAAGAAGGTGGCCGAAGAAGAGGATTTGATGTTGTCACTTTATCTGGAAAACGAGGTCCTTTATCTAGAGTCAGGTACTGAGGTTTTAATCGTTATAAGCAGCTTGTTTTATGCTTCTGTAGTCTGTCAGCATGTTAAATGCTCCTCCAGAAGGTGATTACCAGCACACATATGGCTTTCATGTCAGGTTCGTTGTTCAGTTCTTGTGTCCTGGCTGATAACCTGCATTGTTGCCTTTCTCTATTGCATAGTGAAACATGGAAAATGTGCTAGAGAAGGATATTCTCTTTTACTGCCTATTTTACACCAGATAGAGGAAGCTGAGCCTTTTCTCATGAGTCCAAGTCTCTTTGGGATACAGTGAATAGCTTGTTGTAGACAAAAAGGAAGATTATTTGTTTCCACCAGCTAATGTATGGATTCAGAATTTGAAAATTAAAGGGAATTGCATGTAACATTGTTTTAAAGAGCCACTGGCTGGCCCACAAATCCCACATGTGAATTGTAAGAAAAAGAGGCCTTCAGAGCCCCACTAAGAACAGGGCCTCAGAATTGCACAGCAGCTCTCCTGATTCGCTAGGCTGGATTCATGATTTCTGCACAACTTAAGGATTCATGATTTCTGCACAACTTAATCTATGCCCAGGTGTGACATTTACACCACATTCGGACATAGTTGGCCTGACTAAATAACTTGCATACCGCTAATAAAGGGGGCTCACGTGGGATAGTGTGATGCAGTACATACAGACTGTCCGAGTATTTTCCCCAAACCGTTTTAAGTGTTTTGCAGCCCATTCTGAGCTTTGGGCTACTGCTGTGGTGCCATCTGTAGTGTCACATTACCTAATTCAAAGGTAGCTCATCTGCCTGCATGAACTGCAGGTCTATATTTTGATTTCAGTGCAAATATACCTGCTAGCTTTATATTCCTTTGTCCTTCCATACAGTGTTCAAATTTAAGCTTATATAGTACTAAAGGTATCTTATGGTATATTTATTATCTGAAAGTATGCTATCTGCAATATGACTTAATGCATGGTTTGCAGGGTTTCTTTCCTTAGAAGAATTAAGGGGAGTTTGACTTAATAGGGTAATGATTCTAATAAATCCACTTGAAATGACTGCAATCAATTCTCACTAAACTTATTACTTAGAAGGATTTGTGTGTGTCTTTTAAATTCAGTTCTGATTCTTCTACTTCAAGACGTGAGTGTCGAGTTGGACAATACGTTGTAGACCTTGTTTCGTTTGAGCAGTTGGTTCTACCTGTGCTGAGAAATGTGAGTATTATCCTAAGGCTGCTGAAAAATGGATGCTTTATGACAATGAGTGTTGTCAGGAAGGCCCTTCTACAGCACTAGTTTGTGATGGTAATAAAGGGCCTCTTTCATGGGTTTCAGTGATTCTGATGGACTTGAGGATCAGGAAGCTGAAGGGGCAGAACTGGCTACTTTTCTTGTGCCTGTTGTGGTGTTTTAGAGATTGCTTTCCCTCTCCTCCTTCATCTGACACCGTCCTGTGACCGGGCTGTCCTTGGACTGAGAGACAGCCGATAGGAGGTTTCTTCCCATGCCACCATATGGCATAGTGGAAGGCAAACAAAATGCACAGGTGGGTTACCACACACAGCTGGGTGGAGTTAGTATGTCCAAGAAAAAGGATTTTGCTGCTGCTCCTCTTACGTCCCTTTTTTCCCCTCTCTCGCTCTGATTCCTTTCCTCTTCCAGTAGAAACATTGGTTCTTGAATCCAGTGATTATTTTTTATTACAACTATATAAGTACTGCTAGGTTTTAAATGTTATAGCAGTCTGACAATTTGAGACCGGCAGCTGCACAAGGAGGGTTCTGTGACTGTTTCCTGTCTTTCTCCTATCATCCTGTTACAACAGTGCAAGCAATATTACGACTGTGTCCCTTTTTCCTTCTCCTTCCTCTCTCACCCCAACCTTTCCCCTTTCCAAAATTAAACAAGAAGAGATCTGACTTTGGCAATAACGTATCATAAACTGAACAGTACTGCTAAAAATTGTATTGTGATTTTTCTACACTGCCAAATCTCAAGAGGCCAAGGAAGAAGGGACTTCTTAATGAACTTAGAACAAAAAAAAAAAGTGTTGCAAGGAGCAAAAATGAGATTGAGGATGAGATTCTTGTTTTTGTCAAGGAACGTTAAAGTCTGAGAGGAGGGAAGCAAAGATGTTGGGGGCAAGGGAGAAAGGGAATATGAATAAAATAGGACTTTTAAAATGTTTAGTTTCACTGTAACTTGATTTACTGTGTTAGTAAATAGAAGGATAGTTTAAAATAAATAAAAAAGGCTTCATTAAACCAGTGCTATACTCTGAATCCTTTTACTGCTGCCTTAATATATTTGAAGTTCACGAATGATCTTGCTAGAAGGGTGTTAGCAGTGTTCAGTTCTGGTTGTTCTATAGCTTTCTGGAGGTAAAAGAGAGTAAAGAGAGGAAGAAAAGGGGCCAGAGGGGTAGGACAGTGCACGACCCTGTTCTCGTTGAAAGCACTGTTAATCCTTTTTGTGGGAACGTGGCCATGCATGTACGTGGTACAGAATGGGAGAGGAAGATCATAGAACTGAAACAAGAAGAGGCAAATGAAGAAGGCATGGTCTGGTTTGATCAAAGAGCAGCACGGAGTGGGAAAGCGCCTAGTCAGTCTGGCAGACAGCTTCTGTTCTTACAAATCTTGTTCACTGCACTGAGAACAGGGACAGATCCTACAGTGGATGATCTTTCTGGTTCTGGAAACTTTACCAGGCAGGACTGAGGATTTTTTTCAAAGCAAAATGTTCTGTTTCGCAATGTGTGACCTAGTGACTACTACTGGCTTTTTAGCTGACTGATCTGTGAAAGGTTTTTAAATAAAACAGCTACTCTGCAGAGACTTGGCTTGAAAAAGTTTTAGGATGCCTATTATACAGCTCTTCCACTTTCCTGGAAGTAAATACTTTGTCTTCACCAGGGAAAATATTTAGATTTCTTTTTCTTTAGGCTCTGTATAGTATGGCTGTTAGTGGTGTATATTCATGGATCTACAGTGATGTTCTGACTGGAGTTGATTTGCTCCTCACATCTGCAACTAATGGAATGTAGTTCTCAGTTGTCTTCACCAGGAGAAGGTAGCCAGTGCACTTCCTTTCCTGTTGAGCAGTTCCTCTGCTTTCCTAGTTGCCTTTCTTTCAGTGGCAATCACCCATGGTCTCTTCTAGACTTCCTTGCTGCTCACACTGGTCTGCAGCACAGTGCTGCTTGGCACAGTATTCACTTCATGAAAAAAAGCAAACAAACCACAAAATGCAGTTAATTTTTAATATGGTGCGTATTCTGTGATCCAGGGGAATGGCTAAGACTATAGAATAAGCTATATCATGAGAAAGAAATGGAAGGAAGATTATTGTTCTGATGTGAGAGGGGAGAAAAAGCTGGAAATGGCCTGGTTGGTTATCCAGATAGCTTTAGAAAAAGTCAGTCGTTTTGAGAGAAATGCTGTTTTTTGCCCTCCTTACACTCTTTCTGTTTTGTTTTGGTTTTCATTTGGTATTTCTTTCTGTTTCTTTTCAATTCTAGAGACTTTCTATCAAAATGTGCCTCTGCATTGCTTGCTGTGATGTGAGGTTCTAATTGCACAGCTGATGTTCAAGTCAATTTTGTGGCAAGAGACTATGCCAAAGCAATAGATCAGATAGAAGAGGAAGGCATGGTGTGAAGGAGAACGTTGTTCTTGTTTCTGGAGAGGTCAGCACAATTCTGTTTACAGTTTGGATACTGGCTTCTTGTTTTACTTTGCACAAACTGTTTTGACCTCTTGAAATTTTGTCAAGATGCTACAAATACTGGAGCCAGAGCTAAAGTCCCTGAGATGTGCCTGAGTCTGTTCACTTAGAATCACAGAATCATTTAGGTTGGGAAAGACCTCTAAGATCATCCAGTCCAACCTTTAACCTAGCACTGCCAAGTCCACCATTAAACCATGTCACTAAGCTCTACATTTACATGGCTTTTGAAGACCTCCAGGGATGGTGACTCAACCACTTCCCTGGGCAGCCTGTTCCAATCCCTTTCAGTGAAGAAATTTTTCCTAATATCCAACCTAAACCTCCCCTGGCACAACTTGAGGCCACTTCCTCTTGTCCTATTGCTTGTTGCTTGGGAGAAGAGACTGATCCCCACCCCGTTACAACCTCCTTGAAGGTACCTGTAGAGAGCGATAAGGTCGCCCCTGAGCCTCCTCTTCTCCAGGCTAAACAACCCCAGCCCCCTCAGCCGCTCCTCGTAGGACTTGTTCTCCAGACCCCTCACCAGCTTCATTGCCCTTCTCTGGACACGCTCCAGAACCTCGATGTCCTTCTTGTCCTTCTCTGTATGCGTGAGTTTGCAGCATTATGGGCTCAGCTGGCACAGACAAAACTTGCTACCGTATGATTTGATAATGGAAGAATAATCTTCATGAAATCTGAAATCTTACTTACCATTTGGAAACTGGAGATAAGGGTACAAAAATCTGATTTAGCATTTCTTATACCAAAATAGCAAGGGACAGGCTTCTCCATTTTAAATTGTTTTTGAATGGCATACTGTAGCGACAAGAGGATAAGCTTCCAAATCTAAATTTAATGCAAGTCTTTTTTAATAATTGTTGTTGTGTCGATATTGATCTATTCTGAAGGCAGAAGCCAATGTTTTGAAAAATTGGTGTCCCTCAGGTTTAATGAGAGTTGCAAGTAGGCAAAGTGCAGTTCTCAATTGTCAGATAGCTTATATGGGGCCATTGTGAGAATTGTGCTTTGAAGGAAAACTGATTTTATGAATATTTCCTATTGTAGATGGTATTTATGCTGTACCTATATTCTCATCTTTCCAACAGTCCTTGCTGAAATGTAAATGACAGATTTAAAGTCTGTCAGTTACCAGCAGCAGCTTTGACTCTTCCACTTCCCCTGGTATTACAGTTTAATTGATTTCTTTTGGAGGTAATATTTATTAGCATGGAAATTATTTCTGTTGCTTGTTCTAAGGTCTGTGTTGTTTACAGTCTGCTGATGCACTTTTCCACAGGTAAACCATGGCAGTGATACAGAGAAAAAGATTTGCGTCATCGATGAGATTGGTAAAATGGAGCTCTTCAGCCAGGCCTTTATTCAAGCTGTTCGTCAAACGCTGACCAGCTCTGGGACCGTGGTACTCGGAACTATTCCAATACCTAAGGGAAAGCCACTGGATCTTGTTGAAGAAATAAGGAGTAGGAAAGATGTTAAAGTGTTCAATGTGAGTAATATTAAATATTCTTAAAGAGCCTTCTGTTCTGGGTTGCTGGTTTGTATTTGGCTCTAAAAACTAATTGTTACTACCAGTTGATAGCTGTGGGTAGCTTGTATGAAATAAGTTTTTTAGTTTCCATTTGGTTCTTAATGGGCAGGTGTTCACCTTATTACAAAAAAAATCACAGTTGGCACTTACTGTAGCAGTCTCACAGCTGGCTTTGCTTGTGAGGGGCTGTGGAAGTAATGATGTAGTTGTTTTTAAAGGTTTTCTTGCTGTAGTATTATTGCCATCTAAGTATTCATTATTCCTGAGAGTTAAATCTTTTAAAGTACAGTCAGATTTTTTTATTTTTTGCAGACTGGCTTGCAGAAATATTACCAGTAATCATATTCAAGGAAAAAAAAACAGGTAGCAGTGGAGTTTGCAGAAATGATTTCTAGAAGAAAGGCACTTGTAAATGGAGTGTGCTTTCTCTGGAGTCAGTGAAATAACTTTGGAATTCATTATGTTGTTTTACAGACATAATTTTCAGGATATCAGGGCCTCAAAGTGCATTTCTGATCAGTTACAGAGAAATTCTCAAAAACTTACCACAACAGATCAGCCCGTTCACAGGAATACATATGAGGTTTCCTTAACATTTCTAAGTGCCCTGGATACTTTGCAAAACCACACTAAACACAGCCCCTACTCCTTTGATGTATTTTTCTGCTCAGTGTTACTATTTCTAGCAGAGAATAAAGCTGTATATCCAAAATTGAACTCTACGTGTCTGTGAATGACAAATACAGTAAGTGGGACTTGCGTGTCCGGACTCACTAGCAGGGGTAATATGCTGTAGAGCAGTACAGTGCAGCAGCCCGTTCTTTAGTGGATGCAGGTCACAGTGACAATGTGTACTTTGTTGAGATTTGTTTTTTCCTTCCTCATTCACTTGGATCATAACAGCTTTGTACTGAATGATCTTAATTACTGCAGAGAAAGAAAAACGTCCGTCTCCTTTTTTCCTCTTCAAAGTGAGATTAACAGAACTGCAGTGCTTAGAAAAGTACCTCAGCTTTCTTTTAGTTGGTGGTCCCATCATCATCTTCAGTTTCTGTTTTTTTAGTTAAAAGCCCATTTAAGTGCTGAAGCAGTCCTAGGAGCAAAGACGAGAATGTCCCTTTCCTGTCAGAGATTAAAACTCACGTTTCCCACCATAAAGCTGACATGTATTGGTTGTTGGGCTACTGAAGAGGGATGCACGTGCATGTGGATTCTGCGTGACCTGCCTTATGGTGGTAGAACTGAGGGAGAGAGAGTGGAGAGTGCCTCACTGAAGGCAGCAGTCACTTGCTGCTTAGGATGCCCTCACGGTGAGGCAGTAGGGTTCCTTCCTCCTAGAGAAGGAAGCAAAGTGCTAGAAGGCACCGTTTGGCTTTTCAAGGAAGCTTTTGGGCCTTCTGCTGTCTCTTTCTGTCGGGGGATGTCCTGAGGGCATGTGCTGCTCAGCCCCAGGTCATTAGGTGTGTCAGCCTGCCAGTACATCTCCTCTTAAATATCGATGGCCAGCTAAAGTCCACCTGTAAATTTCAGTGGAGCAATGTTTTCTCTAGCTAAAAAAAAACCTTTACTGAAAAAATGAGCCATCCTGTTTATGGTGCTGAGATTAGAATGTGCAGGTTTCTTTGTTTAAGTACAGATTTCTCCGGTGGATCCTTTAGCCAAAAGTGAGGGTGTGAAATGTGTGACAGCTTGCAATAGTTCCCAGATGACAAGAGACCTGCTATGCTGAAGTCTTGTACAGGAGAGCATCTGTCTTGCTCCCATGACACACTACATGTTCTTTCCCAGCTAGTTAAGACGTGTGAAGAGCAGGAACAGAACCTGCCCTTGGGGAGTCAGATGTGTTACTGGCTGAAGTAGACACTGGATCACCAGCTACTTTATTGAAGGGCTGCGGCACGGGGAGAACGTGCAGTGCCCACATAGCTCATGGTTAGTTTTTTCTTGCTAACTTTTATGGTGCCTGGAAGTGTGCAGAAGGAGGTGGCTACCTTCCAGAAAAGTTCTGTCTGCTTTGTCACTTAGTATGGAGTTAAGTTGCATTCAAGTAACTCAGCAGAGTTTTCTGATCCTTCTTTTATTGTCACAAGGATGGTTCTGATGTTTGACACTAAGTGCAGAGACACAGCTGTTTTGGATTTTACAGCCCCTTCTGTCTTGAAAGCCCATTCAGTTGGTGTAAATGGGCCCAGATGCCCTAAAAGCAGTCGAGATTTGGTCCCAAATGTTTAATTTATTACATCTAGAGCACTTAACGATAGGGGATCTGATATTCAACACATTTTTTTCCATTGTTGCCCAATTCCATTTTGCTGAGAACTAAACTTTCCAGTGAAAGTACAGAGGTTCTTTCTGCGCTGCCTAGGTCTGTGTAGTTTTGCAGACGTGGTGGCATAAGCAGGATGGGTTTATCCCTAGCAGCTGGCATGCATTCATTTTCTCCCATTTTCCCTTCCGTTAATTTTGCTTCCTTGAAACCCATTAGTGAAGTTTGGCTGTTTCTGCCTTTTAAGAAAGAAAAAAATAGTTAAATGGATCAGAAGAAGGAGAGGTTCCAGTTGAAGAGACTCTGCAAGTACTGTTTCCTTGACAGTACTTGAACTGTTAGGGAAAGAAAACTTCCGTCCTCTACTCTTGCATGCTTGGAGTTCAGGTGATCGTTTCTTCCAAATTACCTAAATGCTACGTAAAAAGCAGCATCTGCAGTTGCTTGTACTCTCTAAAAATCTACCCATCTCTTTGTACATTCAGTACAGATACTGGGAGGTTTGTTCTGTCTGGGAAAGCTGCCTGCACAGAATGTCTCCAGACCTTTAGAGGAGGCTGATATCTATCAAGCAGCCTTTGCAAAACACTTGTGAGAATTTCCCAGCACTTGGCACGCTCTCTGATGCTCTCACTGGACTTCTGGCATGTAGGTATGGAAGAGGGACAGATAAAAAGTAGTATTGTTTTTGTTGGCTGTGAGACAGTGGGAAGAGCTATTAAATGTTCAGAAGGTCCTCTGAAAGTCAGGATGTCAGGACACTTGCTGTGAGATTTAGAGTTTGGCTCGTCTATGCTCTGTGCCTTGTTTACCTCGGGGTGTCTCAATAGCCTTACTGAGGAGCAATTCCATTCTTTATTGTCTTGCTCTTTGCTGTTGTGGGGCTTTCTTTTTATCTTATAATAGTCTTGGAAAGATACTCAATAAAAACAGCAACACTTTCAGGCAGATCTTCCTTGTCCTTTCCTCATTTTTTTTTTTTAACATCACTTTTTCATCAGTTCCATGTTGACCTGCTCTCTTGAATTCAAGTGCCATAGGTGAGACCACTGTCTCTAGGTTTATGGTGTTGTTTTCCAGCATTTGGGTAGGATGTCTGTGACTAAATAGCACTAGGTGCCATGGGTTAAATTCGTCAGGTAGGGCTGTCACCAATTTGTTTTTGTTGAAGATGATGATAATAATAGCAGACTTTCTCCTGTTCAGTAGTGACTGTAGTACTGGAAGGAACGCAGATCCCTGTGCTCAGATCCTAAATGCAGCTACAGGGAATGCAGTGAAACCTTGCTGGTGGAGAGCTTTATGCCATCGATACTGTGGTGTCTTTCCTTTCTCTTCAAACTGCACTTCTCAAACTTTGTTAACAGTATGAGTGCCCTTTATTTTGTTTTTTTTTTTGCTCATCTGTCACTGTGGTTTCTTTCTGCCCTTTCTGCCGGGATCTCAGCAGTGGGGAAAATCCCTTAAGCTTTTTAAATGAAGCTCGTGCTGACACTTCACAAATTTTTAACCCCTTCACCACCCCAGCCCTCTCCCCAGGCTTTGGTTGAGTTAGCAGAGCTGTGATCACGTACGTAACGTGGGGCACTGGGCTCCATGTCAGGGCAGAGTCTTTCAAGCAGGGGTAATTTGCACCCCCCAGTTCTGTGCTCTGTCACTGCTGACCCCAGGAGCCGAGCTGGCTAGCAAGAAGTAACGTTTCCTTGCAGTTTATAGCAGTCTGCAGGTGCTGCAACACAAGTGGACCCAGCAAAAGACAGGACACTGGGCTGTAAGGATTTTCACACGGACTGGTGTTAACGTCCAGCGTTTCCATAGACTCTTAAACCAAGGACATACCTCAGTGCAATACGAAAGTCCCCCAGCTTTTTCAGGTAGTCTTACTTCTCTTTCAAGGTGTTCCTGTCCTGCACTGTTAAGGTTTCTCAGTACACAGTTGTGCAGTTAAGCCTGTTTTAATTTTTTCATTGAAGATGTTTTTGACTTGGCCTGTCATCCTTAGAAATACAATCTTTTCAAGCACTGAAGGCGTAAGAACTCCACTTTGTAGTAGAAAAATGATGCTTGGCAATTGAAAAGGATTTCTAGTAATGACAGAAGTATACAGTGGTTCTTTGAGCAATTCTTGTTAGTTATTCACGCCCTGAATAATACTGCAAAATACCATGGGTAATTAAATCAAAAAGATCACGGAATATTCAATTACATATGCAAGTTTGTGGGTTTAGCTTATTGTGTTCTCAGTAGCACAAGAAGGCAGATGTTTGACACTCAACATTCCTCCACCAAGAAAGAAATGCATTTGAATTTCTGCTTTGTTTTTGGAGTAAACAGTCATATAGAGGTTATTCATCAAATTACATCAGTTTTAATTTCTCTTTCTCTAGGTTAGTAAGGAAAACAGGAACAACATTTTGCAAGACATCTTGGCAGCTGTGGAGTCCTGCAGAAAATGAAGACCTTTTCTTGCCTGGAAACGCTAAAGCTTTTATTTTTAGAAAACATAACACTTTGTGGATATTTAATCTGTCCTTTCTGCTGAAGCCCCTGGAGGCTTTACTAGAGCTTCCAGGATAAGCAAGGTAAAGCTGGTAATATTCTCAAATGTGAAAATGAGATAGAAGTGTTCTTGTTTATCCAGTTCACAAGCTGATCCGTTCAAAAATTCAACACATCCATAGTTAATATGAAATTCCAGTCTGGGTATTTGAAAGTGAGGTGGTCTGACTCTGATCCTAGTTACACCATGTAAAAGCAATTAGCTGTCCAATCTCATTGAGATTTTAGTCCTTCAGAGTGGTGAGGACTGTTCTGTCTAGAGAACAATTCGGGGTCTGTAACGTCCCATTCAGTAACATGCATTGAGGAACCAGAACGTAACCCCAGTGTAACAGAACACAACCCTGCCCAAAAAGGATGTGTGCTCTGCCTGGCTTATGTATAAACACCTTTGCTAACTTTGTCCTTGTTCACGTGTGTCAAAGCTTCACCATGGGTGCTGACAGCTCATCAGCTGGAAGGAATAAGTAGATTCCTGCCCCCTGTCCTCCAGGCACCTCTCTCCAGCTGCATTGTAAGAAGGGTTATACAGAATTTCAAGGAAATTCCCTGTAATCCCAAGTGATATATACAGAATTCCACTTCAGGGGGAAAAATAACCAGCTCTACTCTCTCTTAAGTGGCCCAGACAGTAGTTAAGAGGGCTGCATTTTGGGTTTATTTTAAAGTTTCAGATGGCAACCTTGCCTCACACCCCTTTAAAAAAAAAATCTTCAGGTTCCTGAAGCTGAGTCAAATCTTGACATATGTTTTTTTATGCAGAGTTTATTAGGTCAGGATTGACTTAATACTGCATTTGTCTATGTGGGTTTTACAAGCCATTATGTTTACTGATACTTATTTTTTTTGTTTTTTTTTCCTTATTCAATTCTGTACACACTTAATGGTTAGTGGTGATATAAAAAATGTGTGAGAGCATTAGACAATGTGTTTTTTCCCCTGAGGTTTGCAAATGTGTTCAGGAAAAGTACTACTTAATCAGTTTTGCATTTTATGAAAACAGAATTCCCTCCCAGGTGCACACTTGTTCACTGTATGATTTATAGTCATCTCTGGCTGTAAGATGTTAAGATTTCAGTTGTTTCTTAACTTTTTTCTGTTTGGTTCAACAACGGTTAAAGTGCACAAACTAAAGGCATTTTCAAACATCGTTTTTGTTACTTATTTCTATGCAAACTGACACCGACAGTTCTCGGTGGCTGGATGGGGACAGGTGCCCTGGAAACAGATGGGAGCGTGCAGGGAGTGTCCTTTCCCTTTCCTGTGTTTGGATTGACAGTCTGGTACAAACATCGTCCCTGCTCAGATGGCAGGAGGTACGTGTCATGTTAAAGGACACCATGGCCCTGTTCCCCGACAGCTCCATTACGCTGCCGTTCTGGCCACGTCCATTTGGATAACAGTGTTGCCTTCATATCTGGGGGAGAGAGAATTCCTCTCAGTGATCCCGTCCTTTGGGAACATACAGCTCCTGCCTGCTTTTCACAAAATAAGGCTGAGCCCTGAAGGTATTGTTAATCCCCTAATTACCACGGGCCTCTTACTCTGTTGTCAGACAAGATGGATGGACAGCTCCAAACCCTCCTGTGAAGGACTGGTACTGAGAAATGCAACCCTTGGGAATGGAAGATCACGGCTAGCTCGTACCCCAGCATTTACCAGCCATTGCCGTGGTGGCGGCGGCTGCTGGGTTCTGTGTTTTGAATGTGAAAGGTCCCATCTTAACTGCTGGTGATGTCTGGTGATAGTGGTGGTGTGGCTCCGCTGAGCTTCTTGTGTGACGGGCAGCATGCAAGGTGTTTGCTCTCTGCTGTTGTAGAGGGCACTCAGCGCGCTTCTCTCCTAACGCGGGAGCAGCTTTTCTGCGTCCAGCCGGAGGCCCCTTACTGCATGAAACCATCGCACCGAGATTTGCGGTCAGGAGAGCAGAGGCAGCTGCGCTTGGCTACCTGGGGGCTGCTGCAGGGCATTCAAGAGGGAGCTCAAAACTCGGCCTCTTTGCCAGTGCCCTCTCTACAGCAGCCCTGAAGTGATCTCGTGCTGGTGAGAAAAGATAAAACCACTGACTGTTGCCACCCAGATGTCTAAACAGAGTCAAGGGCCCAGATGAACCATGAGGCTGGATATTTCTTTAAAATTAATCTTGTCAGTAAGTCAGCGGGTGCAGCTTCTGCCCTGTGCACTGGCTCCTTTTCCCATTGCTGCTCTAGGAGACTTTCAAAGCCAGGGGACTCCTTACCCTAAGAACCTCAGTGCAAGTCCTTACCCTAAGTGGAAACAAAGAAAATAAAGAGTTCTTCTTATGTGCTGAAGTGTCTTTGGTAGTTGTCACGTTCCCACCGTGCAGTTAATGTGATACTGTTGACGTCTGGTACTGCAAAGTTGGTTTGTCTTTTGTGCTCTTCCCCCCCCTTTTAGTTTTTGTTCCTTATGCTAGCACAACTCCGTGGGAATTTGCTGTGCACTGCTGCAGTACTGGTGCTGGGTGGTTTTGTGACTGGTCTTGCCATTTTGCTTGGGCACCTCCTCCCACAAGCTGGTGTATTAGCATGTGGCTTGTGCAGCTCATTTCATGGTCATGAGGTGCACAGATTTTTGCGGTCATCCGTATGCCCTCACATGGGCTTGGTTTTAGATGTGCACAAACTTTTGGTAGGAGTTTGCATCTGCAACTTTACACGCACAGGAGCAGCAGTGTTAAGAGAATGCCTTCTGATGAGGGTGTGAATGCATCACTCTGGAATATGTTCAGAATTGTACCAGAAATTCCCTCTGCTAGTGAAACTGGGAGGTAAAGTGAGCAGGGTGGGAGAGGAACACTATTTGGTTTGGGGAACAGTTGCTCCTGCTTTACTCAGATATTTTATTAAACACAGCATAAAGCTAAAGAAGAGACCTGTATTTAAGAAAAAATACACAGCCCAGAATTTTTGACCACATAAAATTCTTAATTCTTTCATCCCCTTGCTTTAATTTGCTGAACAAGGAGAGGACAGTGACAACTGTGATTTTATTTTAATATACCAATATAATTGAAATGGAGTTACTGGAAAGGACCAGGAACCTGATTCAGAAAGGAGACTTATATAGAAGCCATAATCTAGGTATTTCTGAAACACAGGTATCTAAACCATGAAGCCTGGAAACTCCTGCAGTGGCTGCTTGGTGCTTTTTTGTTTGTCTGTTCCTGTTAAATGCAAAGCACCACTGGGGCACCTTGTTAGAGGTGAAAGACTTGAGGCCAAAGCAAACTTTTTCAGGCCTATGGTGCCATAGACTTCTGACCATAAATCTCTCTGCTCTTAAATGCTGGATGTCTGATTATTTCAATCAAAGAAGTTAAACTGTAAAATATGCTGCAAAACAATATTTCTTTCAGTGATTAAATAATTACCAAAGTTCTAGGAAGTCTTAAAGAAGGACTGACCTTTAAAGCTAAATAAAATGGAGGTATCTGACACTTCCACAGAGGGCGGGAAGGGGTGTTTCTTCAGGAGCGATGGCACAGTTCAGCCAGTATTCTTAGAGTTGCACCACTTCGAGTGATATTTGTTCCTCATAAGAATAGGTGCATTGCCCTGCATATAATGCCAGGATGCCTCCTGTGGTTCCATAATTAGACTGGAAAAAAAGAATCTTCAGTTCTCATAACTTTTGACCAGTATGCTGATAGTACCTCGTACATGGTCTCATGGTACAAGGAATACTTTGTGTAGTGAGGGGAGTCAGTCACTGGAACAACTTACCCAAACTGAAGGTGGATTTTTCCTTCTCTTAACTGCAAATGAAACATCAGCCCCTTTAATCAAAGGGTATTTTTGCAACTGACATCAGTGGCTCTTGCTTTCTGCTACCTATCTCAGCATTGGCGAGACTCTTTATTTTGTTGCTGTTCTTTAAGTCCTCCTTCTCTCTGAGCTACACAGTGCTTTTAAGAGAAATAAAGAGAAATTTTAGGGTATGTGTTCAGCAGGAGATCCTAGATGATCTTAACAGTCATTTCTGGCCTTTAAATCTGAGGGGAAATCATTTCTAAAGAAATGAGTTGCCTCTTATAAATATGCACTGAATGAGAAAGTAGTATTTCCAACTGAAGTTAGTTTTTGTGACACCCTGTGTTTACTTCAGAGGTAAAAAATTTATTGTCTGGTCTTGCACTAGTAAAATATTTGGAAAGCCTTGAGAGAACTGTAACAACAAACAGAGCATTCACAATTCCCCTGATGGGCTAATTTTACTAATAGCACACATTTGGTGAAAATAACGCTGATGTACCAGCAAGATTCCAGATGACAACATGAGTGCACCTGCAGGTTTTAATTGGTGCAAAAAAGGGGGGAATATGAGGTACCAATTATTCTCTCAGAGCCTGAGAATCAAGGACAGTTTTGGCAAGGAGGCTTGTAATTCCAACATAAAATTGCACACAGCATGGAATAAACAGGGCCTGCATTATTTATCATGCATTAGACCATTTTTGACTTGTAAAACTCTGAGAAGACTGAATGAGAGGTGAATCTTTAACACTGGACCTACTGCAAAGTTAATTGTAAGTAATATGTCTGTCTTGCAGATTTAAGGATGTACAAGCACTAGTGAAACACTGTAATTAAATACCAGCTCCGAATCCAGGGAGCAATCTAAAAATGGCAATAATTGGGTAGTTTAAAAAAAAAAAAAACCACCACGCATTGATGAGAAGATGCTTATTACATGCTGGAGAATTTCACTGGTAATTCTAATCTTCTAAAATGAGCTGCATAGAATTCAGCTAATCTTAAACTTAAATTCCCCAGCAAGAGATGTGCAGTCACTTGGTGTGTTGGAGCCAAATGCAAGCGACATTTCTTGCTTTATTCTAGTAAATAGCTCTTTAGAAAGCTGTGAAAAGCATTGCAGAGACTCTAAGAACTTCATAGTTTCAGAATGTTACAGATTGAGAGTACCTGGCCGTCTTGGTGAGGGAAGAAGAATCCCAGTGGTAAGTGCTTTTGCTAACATTTGTCTTAAATGCATTGAATGTCAAGATTTTCTGGAAACGAGGTGAGACTCCTCAATGACAGTTCACAGTGTGTGTGTATATGTATAGATATATAAGAAATTTGAAAGACCTCTGGCATACCTGGTGGATGTGAGCAGCTAAGCAGCCTGTGGTTGGCTTCGGTAAAATGTTACTAAAATCGTTTGACCAGGTCTGGGCATGTTTCACCCTCAGGAGTTTTATCACCTGGCTCTTACCGTATGATGTGAATAAGAGCCTATCAGTGAAATGAAAGTTTAAGAAAACAAAATGAGGGCAGGCGGCGAATATCCCACATTTAATGTGAGGGCTGAAGTGCTGCATTTGTGCTCATTTCAACATACACTCCTTAACCTCCTGCCTGCAGCCTGCTGTACCATGGGTGTTCCTCCCGGCTCTCCTGTTGCAAGGGCCCCATCGAGGCAGTGCGGCTGAAGTCATGCCCAGTGCTTCTCTTCAGCAGTGGTGCTCTAAGCTGGGGGCAAGCTGGGGGCAGATGGGGCCTCTGTCTCTTCACCCCTTCTGCCATTGCTGTGAAAGAACCGCAGGTACTGACTGCTCTTGTGGATCTAGTGATTTCCTCCAAGGGTGAGTTCAGCCTGCTAGCGATAGGAGTATCTCTGCTCTCACGTTTCAGAAACAGAAAGGTTCTGGGCTGGCTGAGTGGGCATCCAGCTCTCTCTTCTCTTTGGTCCCTGATGAGTAAGCGGCAGCCACTGCTGCTGTGGGGGAATTCAGGCCTAGCACCTGGTATCTTCAAAACTGACACAACCTGGAACTGCACATAAAAGGTGCTTACGTGTTGGCCATGGACATCCTTCCTGTGCCATAGCTGTGGTAAGCGATCAAACGCATAGTGTAAGCAAACCGGTCCACCTGAGCGACCTCCGGGCCGAGTTTTACAATGGCATTAGGCACTCCGGAGCCTGTCAGTGCAGCAGCTGACTTAAAAGCAGAGAAAGTTGCCTCTGCTTCTCATTCAGAGCCCTGAACTGCCTGACCAGTGGAGTTCCTCAGGTGGCACATGTGCCTTCACCTTGCAATGCTGAAGCCTCTCATCTGTGAGGTAAGTACTGAGCTGCTTAGGTCTTTCAGGAATAAAACAAGGTATGTCAAAAGCCTTTGTGCATCTGTAGACATTGGTGTTAAGAATGGCATTCCTATGGCCTTGGATGCCTTTTAGGGCTACGCAGAGTGGTTCTGAGCATCTTACTGTTGAAATTAGGACCTGTGTAAAGGTTAGCCACCTATTTGTCTCCAAAACTATGCATAAATGCAAGGTGGTGGAAAGTTTGTGTTGAGATCTTTTTTTTTTTTTTTTAATTTGATACTGTTAGTAATAGTCACTCTTTTGCTTTTCAAGCCACTGTGCTACAGTAACAACTTTAAAGCAAAAGAAAATTAGCCATGGCTACTAAAAGTACCTGGCTCCTGTTTGACTCCTGTTCTGTCCCGCTGGTGCGCTGCGCCTGAACAAAAGCGTGAGTTAGGACAGGCCTTTCGGGGCAGCCACCCCCTGCAGCAGGAGCCTGAGCTTCACTGCACGCTCCTGTCCTCGAGGAGCTGTGCTGCAGGGTCTGGTGGCTTGAACTAAGTCAGGAACTGTAAGGTGGTTGCATTTCTTAGCGTGCAGTAACAGAGGCCACGGAGATAGGCCTTGAAGAAGTGGTGCTCGTGGAAGGCGTTGTCAGTGTTGGTCAGTGTTTAGCAAGTGCAGCAGTGGTTGTGCAGCTGCTTCCCAATCCAGTTTAGTTTGAGTTGGATGCACAGAATAATTTAGGTTGGTTGGGACTATTGGAGTTAGTTATTTTTGGTGGAAGTTAGTTCAATTTTAAGTTAGAGATTTGAAAATCACAGGCTTAAGTGAGGCTAGCAGCATAGGAAAGTTTCTGTGGCCGTTCGCCCTGCCTCCACACATGGCAGGGTTTAGGAAGACAAAGTGGTGATGGCTTATCCTGGTAGAGGGCAGTGCAAAAGCCCCCAGGGCAGAAATAGGGCTGGTGGCTGTCAGCAAGAGCCCCCCACCTACGCCTGTAACCTCCATCTGTCTCCTGTATGCAGAATGTGAAGCACTCCACTAGTCGGTGGTGGGAGGAGAGGTGACGTCTGCCTGAAGTGGGCAGAAAGGAGCAGCTGAATTGTTTCCTCTTCCACATCCCACCTGGATGCTGGAGGAGGCAGCAGCAGGGCCTAAGCCACGCTGATGACGTTGTGTCCCAGGGACTATACATGAATAGTCTGCTTTTGCCCTTGTAAACGTGAGCAGAACTTTGCCCAGATAATGCTGAGCATTATAAATAATGAATTTGTCAGGATCTGAAGCGAAAGAAAAACAATAGATTTCTTGATTTCATAAAGCAGAAAGCAAATGAAAATAATTCAAAATAAAAAAGAAAACCCAAAAACTGCTGCCACACAAAGCATACTTGGATGGTTTTATTTTCACTAGGTGTTATTTAGTTTCACTACTTATAATCTCAAGTGTGGCACAGTAGGGCTCGGAATGCAACTGTGTATCATGTAATGGTAATAAGACTTGGCTACAGCATCTCTTGTTAAATCGTTCTTGTTAACTGGGACAAGAGAGCCTGGCTGCACATCATCGTGAGGAGAATTAGAAACAATCTAGGGTAGTTACAGTAAAGAGGAATAGCAAGACACTGATAGCTGCAAATTTTTTAATTAAAAAAAAAAAGAGAATGCGCTCGCATGTGTTTATGCGCTATAGTACAGTAAGGATTTGTTGTAGCCTTTTGGCTTCCAGAATAGTCATGCATTCCTGTAAATCAGTGTTTCTCAAACTCTGTGAAAGCATGACCTCTCCTTTTGCCTCATCTGTCTTTATGCAACTATTAAATTGGCAGCAGCTCAGTTTCTCTGAGGGAGGGAAATCAGAATGCTCTGTAATTACTGGCTACAAGTGTTTACGGACACTGAGTTGTGTCCAGCAATTAAAGGCATTTAGCCGTTCCTACCCAATACAAATGCAGACAATTATTACAGTCTGCTTTGCACTTTGCTGTCTTTGAGGAGAACTCTCCTGGGCCCTTTTGCATCTCCCAAGGGAGCTGTTGCCTGGAATTTGAGAAACACTGCTGTAAACCAAACAGGAGCATGACATTATACGTAAGAGCAGCTGCTTACACAAAGCTGCTTTCTTTGCAAATAAGGTGCACCGTATGCTTTGTGAAGGCTTTCCATGCACTGGCTACTTTCTTTTTTCACATTTGACTTTTGTTAATGTGTTTAGCAAGGTTCGTTCACACAATATTTCAGTATAGCTGCATGCAGTGTATCAGTCTGGGTGATGCTATGTTGCTATTCACAATTAGCACCTGCATAACATGTTGAGGGAAAATAAACAAGAGATTTGCTGTTGGGGAAAAAAAATCAGATTTAGCTCTGATGGGACAGTTCATATTGTACTGTCCTTTTATGTGTTCACTGCTTCTGTTCAAAGCTGTCCTTTGCTATACATTATAATCAAGTGCCAATTAATTTGCATGCAATCAGCTATCTAGCTATGGCAGGAAAGAGATGTCCTGTGTGCTTTTCACTGAATTGTATTAGTATTTCCCATTGTATTCACTCAAGATACCAACTTATTATGTTCTTCTTTTTCCCACCACAAGCGTGTCAACACCTCTGCAGGGGAAGGAATGTCAAACAGGTTGTATTTGTTGTTCTAGGATTTACAAGAACCTGAGATGTGTTTTTTAGGACAATTTCCAACCCTAACCATGCCAAGGCCTTTAGCTGAAGAAGATGTGCCCTGTAATATTCTTGCTTAGAAGTTAGAAAAATAAACATTTGGAGGTTGCCTGTTAAATCTGAAAGAACTTAAACCCACCTGCAGCTCCCTGATCTAACTCTGTCTTTAATTCCGAGAAGCGTGCGGCCCTGCACTAGCTGTCTCCTTACTGCTCATCAGACAGGCTTTGCTGGGAAGCTGTGTCTTCCAGGGCCATATCTTCTTGGCTGGCCCGTCTGCACTCCAGGTTCTGACTCATGAATATGGCATGGGCCGGGCCTTGCTCCCGACGCGGTCTAGATTCTGTAGCTTCGGTCGCATCGCAGGTCTCAGTGAGCTGCTGGAGAGAAAGAATCAGGGAGTCGAGATTATTCTAAGTAACACTTATGCTGTTTTTTGAAGTGACAGGTGAAAAAGTTAAAAATTGATTTAGGAGTGTCATTCTGTGAGACTGCATGGGATTCTTAACATGCATAATTCACAAGGGACTTCTGAAAAGTGAACAGGTACTTGTAATGCATACATTTGGAAAGAAAAGCAGAAGAGCTAGAGGTTCAGTACCAAAGATATACAGGTATAGAGAGTTGTAAAATACTTTGGATTGAAAAGGACTTCTGGAGGTCATCCAGTCCAAACCCCTGCTTCAAGCAGGGCTAACTTCTAAGAAGTTAAATCAGGTTAGTCTGGGGCTTGCTTTATATACCAAATTTTAAATCCAACTTACAAAGAAACCTTTGCAACAGAACTGGAATGTAATTATCAGCCTGAAAATGTTATTCACAGTGTCACCCCATTGTAAGAACTCCACCACTATGAAAGCTTTCCAGAACTGTGCTGTATTAAGGTTTAAGTAAAATGCTTCCTCCCTAGCTCTTTCAATCAAAGAAGCATCTGGACTGTGAGTAGTTACTTTTTGGCCAGAATCCACCTCACCTAAATTTAACAATGTAGTCTACGTGTATCATCCAGGCTGTCAATGGTTGGCAGGGACTGACTAGTCTTCCAGGGGAAGATTTCCTCCTGACAGCTCTAAGGATGAACTGGATTGTCCTCTCTTCTGAATAGAGGCCACAGCAATGATCTACCGAGACTTCACACCCAGATTTTACATGGCTAAAAGTCAGATGAGGTGAATCCCACCACTGGTACTCACCATTGCAGACTGGCTGAATTCTTGCAAATTAGACTGTAAACTGTTGAGAGCTGGCATTATGCCTTGTCATCTGATATGTTCAGCTGTACATATTATTAAAGCTTATTAGAGTACTAAAGCAGGATTGAACCCAGGTGAGTAATGTTCAGTCAAATTCTGTTGAAGTTAATAGCAAAACCTCATAAACTGTACCATACATGGCATTTTTGGGTTGAGAGCAAAATACACACAGTCCAAGGAGCTTTTTTCACTTGGGGGTTGGAGAATTCTTTGAAAATTGGGGAAGTTATACACAATTTAGAATGATATTAGCAGAAAAGTGTTTTGGACTTTCCATATCCTCAGTTTTTCCCTGTTGCCAATTTGATTTCCATTTTGATAGGCCACATGTGAAAGTCAGTCTTAATTACGTTGTCACTCAGCCTCTAGTTGCAGCCACCCTTTATCTGTAATCCACCTTCTCACATTACTGCTCTGTAGTGTAGAGGTAAAAGCTTTAACATACAGGAAAGCAACTGATGGCAACCAAAGTTAAATAAATACACTGCAGTAGACAATGAAACGGTGACACTAGTATGTGCATTGAATTTCCCAGGGAAGATGGGAACAGAACTGGAAGCCTACTGGGATGAAGGCTGGAAGTTCCTTGTGTGTACTGTTTTTCTGTTAGAAAATGCTGATTCACAGAGCATGCAGGTTTCCTTAAAGGCTTTTTAGTTTCCTTCAGGAAATTCTTCCTGCAGCCTTCCTTTGACTGACCCTTTCAGCAACAAGGTTCTAAGGTCCTGGATGGAATTTCAGGTCAAAGAGGGAGACAGAACAAGTGCACTGTTCAGCGGGAGCCACTGCACAAATGAGTCCTGAGTGAGCGGGCAAGAAAGGAACTATTTAGTTTGCTTATGATGGTAGTTACCACCTGGGCTGCATAAAACAGAGGCTTGGGTCCCTGGTCTGAGTGAAAGGAAGAGCAACTTTTTGCCCCAGTTTGCAATTTGAGCTGCATTCTTAACGGCCAACTTACCATTACTAACGAATACATCACTCATATACACACAAACACTAAACAGTCTCATTTTCATTGTGATGCAAAATCCAAAACGAATACCAAAATCCAAAAAAGACTATAAGAGAAGGAAGAAACCCAGCAGTGGTGAGGGGAGTTCAAGAACCTGACAGGCGAGCAGCACGGCAGCTCATGGTCAGTACTGCTGTTCTGGCGTCAGCCTTACCCGAGTTGCCTGACTGGCTGCTCTAGCAGATGGACCCATGGCGATGTTCATGCTGCTGGATGACTGGGTGTCACTGGTGTTACCTCCATCCGCAGCTGAGAGCCCAGAAATCACCAAAGCACTTGAAAAACTTCTCTTGCCAAACAGCAGGCTGAGAGTTGAGCTGGTGGACGAGGCCAGACTGGACCTGAGCATTGCAGCAGCTCGGTCCTGCACAGTCAGCTGGCCAGCAACAGGAACAGCAGGGGACTGAGAAAACACAGATGTTGCCGAGTTGTGGAATGACAGCTGGCTACTTGAAAGCCTTTGGGCAATTTCATGGGCAGATGTAGATGTTTGGATGAAAGGCTGGCGGCTTTCCATGATTGGTCCAGAGTGACTTGAAACAGGGGGCCTTTGGCTTAAAGCAGCGTGTGCCTGGACAGACTGACTCCTGTGTTTTCTCCTGCCTTTAAAAGAAAGAGTAAAATACGTAAGTGCTGTCTTCAGTGGCATCCTGATGAAGTCCTTGCTATTGACAGTGTCCTGTGTGTACATATTACTGTCGGCGTATTATTATGGGTTTTATCAGCATAAGAATCCCAGACATGAGAAATTGCTAAACCTATGAACCTTTCTATTTTTTCCACTGCAATGGTTCTAACTTTTGGTCAGAATCACTCTAGTGGTTCTGCACTGGGTCAAAAGAGAGGAAAATGAGAAAAGCCCCCAAGGAAGGTATTCTAATCACAGGCTCTCACCTATTCCGCCATGGACATTTTAACCTGCCCCGTGAATGACTAAGCACAGTGTCGTAACTCCATTCCCCCTTGAGAACCACACTAAGGTAGGGGCTGTTGAATATCCACCTTACATGGCTTGGTATAACTTAGCTGCAAAAGTAAAACATGAAACTGTGAATTAAAAAGAATTATTCCCGCATATGAGGAATGAGAATTTGAGGATTCAGCCAAGTGGAAGACCACCGTATTGAATCCACAAGACAGTTTTTAAGCCTAATAGTTGACTGAGTTCCAAGATTGCTATTTACAGTACGTCACAGATCGAAAAGATATCAGCACCCCTACTTAAGGTAATCTCCTGGAAGTCTAACTGAGACTCACATACAGCTCTTGCCCCATTCTGTGAAGCATCTCGATGCAGCTGCTGTTCGATACAGAGTAGATGAGCTATTCTGATGTGTCTAGGCAGCTTCTGTCCATATAACATATGCACATATAAACACCCCACACCTTTTCTAACATTTACATCAACACCTTATGTCACGCAAACAAAATGGTTCTGTATTTCTTATACATGAAAGTGTATACATATAAATATGCAAGCATTTCTTATGCTTGCATATTTACATAGCCACAGAATGAAAAATAGAGAAATCACCTTATTGGCCAGTGAACCCACCAGGCACCTGCTTGCAGCCTGGGACTCTGCAAGTCGCATGCAGCAGGCTGGCCTGCACCGCAAGCCCCTGAAGAGGTTATTGCCCCTGCAGACAGACTCTAACCCGGCCTGACGCAGCAAATACCCACTCACGCGAGTGCCTACTTGGCTTTTTGCTTTCCAGGAAACTCCGAACATTAACACAAGCTGGCATTTTGATTTTCTAGCTATACCTATGGGGTAGAGGGTTAAAGGCAGAAAATTTGTAGAGAGCCACCAACACAGAAACAAGTCTGACAGGCATTTCCAGGTTGTTGGTATTTTTTTTTCCTTTGTTTTTTCCCAATACCAGAAGTATGGAGGGGAGGGAAGCACTGAAGCCCCTCCAGATACTGAAATGTTGCAGGCATAAAGCAATATAAATCTCATGCTGCCTCCTAGAAGTATGATTGTTTGCTGAACTTGCAAGGATTCCAGTAATGCAGAATTCCATATCCAAACTATTTACATTATATGGCTGAACCATGCTGTTTTACATCCACAGGTCCGTTTGCTGGGGGCTGGTATCATTAGCCCCAGTTTTCAGATGCCGAAGCGAAGAATTTAGGTACCCTGGCACAGAGTCAGATGGCAGAGCTGGGCCATAACCTCACTGGAGCCGTTCAGCTGGACTAAAACCTAGGTGGTTTGGCGAAGGCTGGACGCTTTTCCACCCCATTTACAACGTATCATTATTTCTACTGTTATACCCAGAACAACAAAAAAATAATTTTTGTAAAGCAGCATGCAGAGCAGCATCCCCGGCAATAAAAGCCCTGAGATCCCCGAGAGCGGTGGGACAGACGCAGGCGGCTCCTCGATACAGCTTCGGGGTTGGCACAGCTGCCACGAGCACCGTGGCCTCCCCAGGGATGCGGGTTCTTCAGCCTTGGGGGTTTGTTTGACTAAGGGCTTCAGTTGCTGCATCTGATGGTTATTTTAATGTGTTACCTTTTTAAATAAAAAGCAGGGATTCAAATTGGGAACAGAGGGGCTGTGGTGTGTGTGCTTGTGCAGGGGCTAACGCGGCCAAACATCTGTTTGTGATTTAAACTGCCAAGCTGACCGCTGTCCAAAAGTATTCGATATTCATCCCAAATGCAGTGGTTGGAGCGTTGGACAGGAGACCACCCGTATCTACACATAAATAACCCTGTCCCTGAAAACAATTAGGAAACAAAGGCTGTTCCCCAAACTGCATCATGAAATAAGGACACTTTGGGGGGAAAACCCCACACGTTTCCAATGCTCCCTATTTTTGTCGCACTTTTATATAGGGCTTTAATTGCATTTTGCAGACTCAGTGGCACCGGGCTGCAAAATAAAATATGAAATATGAAAGCATTAAATGCACTTGATTCGTAGATTATGAGACTAGAAGGGATTGCTGTGATCATCCAGTCTGCCATGATATATAACACGGGCCATCGAGCTTCCTGGAATTAATTCCTATATGGCATTATTAATTACCACTATTATTTTTAAGAAATGCATCCAACATCTGTAGTCATGGAGAATCCATCTTAACCCTTAGCCACTTGTTTCACTGTTTATTTACTCCCACTGTTCAAAATGTGCGCTTGACTTCAAATCAGAATTTGATTAGCTTTGGTCACCTGTTGTTGCCCAGGTAAGTACTTGCAGACTGATCAAAGCATCTTTTACAACAGAAATTGTTTGAAAGTTTTTAACCTTTCACCACAGGACATTTCACAGATTTTTGATCTTTCTTCTTGGCTCTTCTTTGAACTCCTTCCAAATTACAAAGGTCCTTCTTAAATTAGGGCGCCAGGATTGAGCATGGGAAGCCAACAGTGTCCTGACCCACAGACAGACTGACAGACATGTATTAGTCAGGTCACCCTATTTGTTCTTTAACATCTCACATAACATAAGCTTTTTCCTAGTCCTCTGGTATTGCTGTACTGTCCTGATATTTACTGAAGATCATACAGAGCTTGCTTTTTAACCAGCTCTTCTAAAAACCTTCTTGAATGAGAGTTATTTGGATTTGCTCAATTAAGCATAGAGCTTTGATAGCTGCTCTTTAATGTTCTCTGTAGCTGTTAGGATGCAAAGAACTACTTCATGATCAGATTATAGATCGTCTGCATTTTTCCCAAATACAAAACAGACGTGTTCTTTTCCCATTTCTACATTATTGACAACTTAAGCCTTTTTATATAGTGATGGATCGAGACTACTGTTACAAGTTCTTGTGCTTCTAATATTCTTAAAAAATAAACAGCAGCAAAACAGCTTTCTTCCTATTGTCCATAGTGGTGCTACTCAGAAACTTCTGTTTCATTTTCTTTCTCTCATCAGCTCTCTCTCCAGACTGAATACTGATCTACATTTGCTATTTTCCATTTCCTTGCATTTGTTGTGCATTTCTTCATTTTACCTCAAAGCCAGGTAGCTTTTCTTAATTAAGTGTCACCTCTCTTGACTGTGGTTTTCTAGGCACCCAATACATCCTTTTAAACAATTCACAATTAATTTTCGTTATTGCGTGGCATGCTCGGGATCGTTATTTTACAATTAAGTTTGCCATTCTGATTACTGCAGTGTCGAGTTATGAGTATGCACCTGGGGATTACTCTAAAGCTAGACTCAATTAAAAGCAGTAGTTATTTTATCCTTACAGCATGATTTATATTCACAGCAAGATTTTCTCCATTCCTGTCCATTATTTTTAATGATAGGTCAAAATGATCTAACGGGAAACAAACAAGTGTTATACCCCTCTAGTTCTCTGCCTTAAATTGATACAGTAATACCACAATTTGTAATGTAAAGTCAATTAACTTGACCTTTCAACAAATCCTGGTCCCTTAGTAACAGGTCTCAGTGACCCACTGGCAAACTTAATGTATATTTCCAATGTGAAGGCCAGTGGTTCTACCTTATGAAAACATCTGAAGTACTTTTGAATCCATAATTTAATATGAAAAGGGCTCAGCTGTTAACTGACAGAATGACTGGCAACGTTTAATTTTCTTCTGGTAACTGCTGTATAGACATAGTAGGTTATTTGTTATTTATTCTCCACACGTGCTGATGAACACCCAAACTAATTCCTCAAATAAATTGTCATGCTCCTTCTACGACAATTAAGATTTTTGCATACTTTCAGTTCTTCTTCTTTTACTTCTTCCAGTCAACAATAAACACAGGCTCACTGTGTGAAGTGAACGGGCATCACACACATGGACTCTCTCCCCTCTGAGTTTCTCATTCTGCCTTTGTTAGCAGTACCTCCTAGTCCAAAAGTTACACATGAAATAGCTTGACAGTGGAACCTTTGGCGAGCCACATGAATCACATTTGTCTTACACTCTCTCAGTAAGTATCTGGAACAATATCAGGAAGCCATCTCCTACACGTGCTTGGTCATCAGGAAAGACAAAGGTCCCTCTTTCTAAAATTAGTTTTCCACTGGATCTGAGGGAACCCCAGAGGCATCTGTCCATGTGCCCCCCCAGGAGAAAACTACAGAAAAAGCCAAGTAAATTGTGCAAATACCTGCACGCTGGTGGACCTCTTGTGATGAAGCCTGCAGCTGAGGGGTTCCATCTCTGGTGTGCTGTGCGCTACCGCTCTGGCTTGAGTTACCTGTGGAATTGCTGCTAGATGAAGACCCCCCTCCACTATCCACTTCTTCAGCATTGCCTCTGTCATGGTGAGCTGCATGACAGTCCTTCCGCATTCTGGTTGCATGAACAAACACACAGTCAGTCTACATGCACAGAGAACTTGTGCCACTGATGTCAGGTGCCCTCACAACGTGTACTTGTACGTTCTCATACAACTGCAGGTCTTTCAGCATTTTATGGGATGACAAAGATGATGATATGTTAAGCTTAGCTGGGACAAAATGGTGTATGATGCAAACCAAATCTTTCCCTCTCTGCATTAAGTGGTTTTGGAGTCTGGCAAGAGCTTAGGACTCTTAATCTAATGTTACATTGGTCTCTAAAGATCAACTTTTGCTTGAGGCCACCAAGTCGCAAAGAAGGGGAATGGAAGCTCAGTGGGAATGACCTGCATGCTGGGAAACTAGTATAGTAAGCCACCAGATTTAATCTTAATATTTTAGCATAGGTCTTAGCATGCAAGCTGGCTCTCATAACGCTGTCCCCTGTCCCTCAGCCACAGCAGCAAAAGGGCACGTGGAGGGAATGAGACAGAGTGACCTATTGCTGTAGGAAAAGTGCACAGAGGAATGAGAAACAGAAGGTGTCAGATATTCATGATGTGTACCAAGGGGAAATCAGGCAGTTTTGGTGGATGGTAAGTACGTTTTTACATCTGTTTTGGTCAAGAACAATGATGTGGGGATGATCATCTATATTACCAAAGGTTTGGAGCATAACCCACCATAACTACCAACACGTTTCCTCATATTCTGACATGTCACTGAGTTACAGAAAAGATACCCTTGTTTACAAGGCATAAACAGTAAAATTCCCCTGAATAAGAGAAATGTCTCTACTGCTAAGTGATTTGATAATGAATCTTGACTAACATATAGAAAGCTATGGTTAAAAGCCACAAATGAGTTAATGAATGTGGTTTCTGCCATATCTGTAGGGCTGTTTTATTACATTCTGAGTTGTCTGCAATTCATTTTTTACTCATAGATAACAATATGCAATTACTCTCTTAACAGAAAATACAGTGGAACTGAGAATGCAGAGTGTCTATCTGCATGACCAAAATTTAACACCTACCTTAACCATTTGGATCTGAACCACTTTCTAATGTTGTCCAAACTGACTGGTCCCCCCCAGATGTTCCTCAGTTGGCTGTGTGTCCCAAGGTATGAGGTGGTTAAAGGGGAAACGTACATTGGATATCCCAGTGGCTGATCGCATGAAGAATTAATTAAGTTCCGCAAGACCTGTTTATTGTTCTGGATGCTTCCTCTCTCTGGGTTACGATTGCGCAAGAAAATCAGTTCCTGCTGCTGCCCAGCCCACAGTCCTCTGACACACTCCTTGTTGACCTACAGGTAGGTAAAAAACAGTGTGGACCACGTGAAAACATTTGTTACTTAAAATACAGAACTATGTGGTCTATGTAGAACAGCAGCAGTATGCAAGCATGCCATGTCTTTTTCCAACAGGTTTTATGAACTGCACAAGGAGCTACTCCCTGGTTAAGCCTGGGATGTTACTTTTGATGCACAAACTTAGGGGTGCAAACTAGAAGTGAACTGAACAGCGTTCCCCTTCTGGGCTCCAATCCCTATTCTGACAAATATGATCAACCTCCTCCTTTTGGCCAGATTAGCCAGAAATTATATTTGTAACTACAGCCGTACATTACTGCAGTCTTAGAAAGATGGTTCATGTACCTTGATAACCTTGAAGCTCAAGTAGCTTTTGTGGAGCATGATAACTTTATATTCATCTGCTCCTTCATCTACCACGTGCCTCAGGGTTAGCAGCTCTTCTCTGTTGGAGAGTACAGCACTGCGCCAGGCGGGGTCCCCTTCGTGACAAATCACAACCTTTTCTTCAAAAGATTGGATTGCTTCATACAAAACTGCTGGGTCCTCATACTCATCTGGGCAGGTGAACTGGTCCTGGTAGTACAAGAAGTATTCAAAAGGTCACGTATATTTATGAAAACACAAAAACTATTAACAATAAACAAAATCCTGTGTTTTTTTTTTGACAGTCTGCCAAACCCCACCCCCCAAATGACTTGTGTCACAGCATGGGTTTGGGGAGGTAGAACAATTGATTTAACAGTAATATAGAAAGGTACAATTTTTATTCTGTTGACAGTCGGCTGAATATGAGCCAGCAGTGTGCTCAGGTGGCCAAGAAGGCCAACGGCATCCTGGCTTGTATCAGGAACAGTGTGGCCAGCAGGAGCAGGGAAGTGATTGTCCCCCTGTACTCGGCTCTGGTGAGGCCGCACCTCGAGTACTGTGTTCAGTTTTGGGCCCCTCATTACAAGAAGGACATGGAGGTGCTCGAGAGAGTCCAGAGAAGGGCAACGAAGCTGGTGAGGGGTCTCGAGAACAAGTCCTACGAGGAGCGGCTGAGGGAGCTGGGGCTGTTCAGCCTGGAGAAGAGGAGGCTCAGGGGTGACCTTATCGCTCTCTACAGGTACCTTAAAGGAGGCTGTAGTGAGGTAGGGATTGGCCTCTTCTCCCACGTGCCTGGTGACAGGACGAGGGGGAATGGGCTCAAGTTGCGTCAGGGGAGGTTTAGGTTGAATGTTAGGAAGAACTTCTTTACCGAAAGGGTAGTTAGGCATTGGAATGGGCTGCCCAGGGAAGTGGTTGAGTCACCATCCCTGGAGGTCTTTAAAAGACGTTTAGATGTTGAGCTTAGAGATATGGTTTAGAGATATGGTTTAGTGTGGGCCTTGTTAGAGTTAGGTCAGAGGTTGGACTAGGTGATCTTGGAGGTCTCTTCCAACCTGAACAATTCTGTGATTCTGTGATTCTGTGATTCTGTAACCTGTTCTGATCTCATGTCTCCACTGGACAGAGAATGAGAGCTTATCCACTTACAAATTATAAAGTGGGAAACCACGGGAGGCAGAGCTTTTGGATAATCTGGAGGGAGATAAAAATTACCTGGGACATTCCACTGATCTTGTGGAAATCTTTTTTTCCATTCATGCAAAACCACAACAAAAGCACAGACTGCAAATCCATCAACAGACATCACAATACTGTGTTACTTCTTTAGATGTCACACGGCAACACTTGCCAGTGATTACATTCACAAAATTATTTTGTCCAATTCTCTTACATTAATTCATAGCAGTTCCACTTCAGTTACATTCAGAGCAACTATAAATACCATGCATTATCAAAGTGTATGAGACTAAATAATGTGCCAGAGCAAGAACAAAATCAATTCCAAGCTATACAAGGGTTGACCTGAAGAAACTGGAGTGACTTCAATGGAGGTGTGCCAGAATTTTACAACCAAAACCAGAATGTGGTCAGAAACAGCATGACATAATCAGACACACAGCTGTGACACGAACCCTTCAAACCACTGTTCCTCTCAGCTGTGACTTTTAATATATGGAAGTGTTACTCGTATTGCCCACCACCAAAGGACTGATAAATTAGCAATGAAATTAGCCTAATCAATTTATTGATTTTTTTATTTATTGATCGATTTACTCTATTTTCAGGCTAGAAACCATCATTATGGTACCTCCACAAGTGAAACACGACATGACCATCAGTTTTGTTTTAACGAAAAAGGCAGGGTCAAGCTCTGCAATAAAAGTAGTTTCAAATGGCCAGCTGGGGGTACCCAATATCAAGTGAATGTAAAATAAATAAATGCTGAGCTTTTCCATTTTGGTTACGACAGTTTCTCAGAATAAGGCAACAAATACTCCATTTCCCTCTCATTTTTTTCTTTGGACAGTTTCCAAGTTTTCCTGTATTTTCCCTAGGAAAACAAATACAATAGTAAAAGTTAGAAAAGAAAAATAAAAACTTTAAGAGACCCTACCTGATGTAGCTTCAGAGACATTCGGATTGCCGGGGCAACCACCTTATGCAGCAGATCCATGTCTGCAAACACCCACTCATCTTTTGCTGCTATCCGAAAGTCTCCTTTGAACAGCGCGTGGAGGCCATAAAGAAAGGAGTCTAAGCTGTAAGAGAAAGGCAGCAGTCAGCCCCAGAAGCCATCCCCGTCCCACCAAGCCGGACCCCAGCTGGCTGCCCCACAGGGAGAACCAGGGCACGGTTCTGCGAGCGCTCGCTACGGATTCTTGCGGTGGGTATAAAGCAAATGTGCAACATTGCACATTTCTACCGAAAACCCATTCCTTTGGGTAGATGTTTTTCCTTCTGCTTGCACTGCAAACAACTAGCTATGAAAGAAGCGTGGCACCCAGAACGTAAGTCCTAAGGTCGGTGGTCACTGGGGTGCATCGGGGTGCTGCATTGCTGCAATGCCAACTGCTCGGCAATGTCTAGTCAGGCAGCAGGAGCTGCCCCCTCATTTGAAAGGTTACTGATCAGCCCTGTCGCTGTTAACAGTTCTGCTTGCAAGGTAAAAATAATAATTAAAAAAACAGCTGTAAAATATACTTTTAGCAAACCTGAGACTTCTGTCATGAAACTCAAAACCAGATGAACATTAAACCAGACGTACTGAAAAGAATACCAAGTTTCACGAGCTGTTCAGCAAACGGGGTGAGAGCATGAATTAAACCATTGGCATTTCATACCGAAACAATGAGCCTTAAAGCAACTGTGGGCTGGGTTTCTTCCTTCATATGTGCAACTAGATGTAACCAGTTCTGCCTGACCTTGGATGATGATTTGCCTGGACGTGAGATTTAAGTGAGATGTAAAAGGGACAAAATCGAGCAGTTGTTAGAAAATGGTTGCTCTAGGGCTTTGTGAAGAGCAACAACTAGCTGTCAGCTCCAACCTGCACCGTGATTCGTGAGCTCCACACAGCTACACAGCAACCACTTAGGTAATGTTTATAGTAGGACTGCAGACCTAACGTTGTTCTGAAGAACTGATCTTGAAATTGAGGAAAACAGAACCATCTGTTAAAAAGCAGGCATCTCTTACAAACCCGCAGGATATGGTTTCATCTACCTGCCAAGATTTTACTCACTCTTACAACAGTTGATTTTTTTAGATTGTAAAGGCTCTGAGGAGAAAAAGCATTAAGATGTTAGTTTTTCATTACCATCCACACTTTCTCCAGAGAATGCATAATCTTTCCACTTAATTGAGCTTTCTTAATTATTTTGGAAAAGAAAAAAATATTTTACTTTTTTTTTTTTTCTCTTCAGAGAGAGGGGAAAAGAGAGATTAGGAGGCTGCTTGGCCTATCTTCAAGCTCAAGCACATTCTAATTTTGCCCATGGTGGGTCGCATGTTTTAGAAATTAAAGCAGAAGGATATATATGTTGTTACCAGAAAAGCAGCTGGATACTGATTTTCTCTGCGAAAGCACCGTGTAATACAAATCAACTGATACGTGGGGCTGAGGCCACTCAGTAAGGCAGGGCTTCTGTCACTGCTGGGAACAGTAGGAGCACAGGGAAGCTCTTGTGAATTCTTAACTCATTTGCATTTATTAGTACTAAGTCGCATATCAAAATATGCCTAGGTGAGGCAGGCACTTAAACTCAGAGCTTCAAAACCTTCAAGCATGGGTTTCAATCGGAGTTGCTATGTGTCTTCAAAGAATGAGTCCTGATCCCTGCTGACCCTCAATCAATCATCTCCAGAGTAAGGAAAATGATGATATACCCAAACCCTGCTTAATAGCTAGGAAAACCCTAGAATAAACCAGTTAGAAAAAAAAATTGTGGGTGCAGCCCACAATTCCTTCCAATCGCCCACCTAGAAGACAACATCCAGCACGCATGCCTGAATCCTTGCCTGGAAAAAACACTTCTGTACCTAAATACTCTTTCCAGGATGAAACTGAAAAAAATGCCCCCAAAATGTGCACCTAATGATGGTTCTGTGGTATAGTTTTTCCCAAGTAACACTGCCTGTATTTGCTATGAAAAGTTGGCTGGGATGAAGGAAGGAGCAGGCAGGCAGGAGAACTGTTTTTTACATCATTAGAGGCTTTCAGAGCCACATATGAACACCAGAGCAGACAAAGAGTTTGCATTCACATCATAGTGTCTTCCAGGCACCAGCACATGCTAAAGAGGCTGCTGTGAACAGCAGTGTCTGCTGAAAGCAAGGCCAGGACTAGGACAGCTACGCAAACTGCAGCTGAGCATCAGCAGAGGGAGCGGAGGGAAGCACGTATAGCTCCTACTGTGCTTAGTTTGGGAAGACTCATCCATTTCTCATCCCTCTGCATAATAAGTTCTCTAAGCAGCATTTTTAAGAACAAATGCGACTGTTACAAGGAGCAAAGCACTCTTGGGAGACTGAGAATCAATTATTTTAGGTATTGTATTTTCCACCAGAGAGGTCTGGAAGACTTTGCTGTATTCACAAAACCATTCCAATTTTTTATTCTTCTGCCAATCGTAATGAGGCTTTTGGACATGTCCTACCTATAATGTGACACTATCTCAACCCTATAATACACAGCCCTTAATCCACATAAAATACAGCTGTTGTTATTCTTCTCATTGTTATGCTCTCTCCTGAAGACTCTAATGAGATTACAAGGAAGCTATGAGCCAACAGCTTTGATCTCTGCCTCAAGGTTGTTGCTACTTTCTTGGCCCAGTTTGAACATACCTCAATTAGTCATCTGCCGTAGTTGCAGGCTCATTCCAAGTATTTTAAAAACTAGTTAAGGTAAATTCAGATGCCAAAGAAACTACGTTTATCAGGAAGAGACATAGCTACTATTTCTGGCAACGCTTCTAACCCTCTGAGCTAAGACCTGAGAACCTGCTAACACAACGGTGAGCTCTTTCTGAACACGACTCGCAGGTGCGTGGGATGCTGTGGCTCTCAGACATGCAGCAAGGAGGGGATGGAGCAGCACCACAAGTACCAGGGGAGGGCAACAGAGCCAAAGCAAATGCTCCCTCCTTCTTCACTCCTTACATTGCTCCAACAACTGAAGCTAAAAGCATTTGATGCAAGCCCCAAAACAGTACAGATAGATGAAGGCTAACGAGCTGGTGAATGTATCTGTGTGTATTTTGTACTCCAAAACCCATCCTTTCTGTCTGCAGTTTATAGACCTCTCCCAGTACTAACTGTAGATTTATTTCATCAGTAAAGACATGTGCATGCCGGTGATCACCTGTACATCTTAGCTCACCCTGAAGAAATATCTTCAGTGGCAGCCCCTTTACATTTGATATTTTAGATGTCTGTGGTTGTGAGCTCAGGGTCAAACTTTTCTGCCCTGCTCGTGCTCTGCTCAGCTCTGGCACACACAAAGCTGCACTGCCTGCTCTAACTCCCACTGGAAGTATCTGATGAGAGATACTTTATTAAGAAATTTTTATAATTTCCCAAATTTGAAACATATACTAAACATTTATTTATTAGTAGGTCTAGCAGCTGAATAGCATTATTAAGTATTTTTTTCACAGATGCACATCGAAACATATCACTCACATTTGAATAAATGAATGGTAATGTCATGTCATTCTTCAAATTGCATTTTGTGCAGGATGCCTCCTAATAGCAGTTTAGAAGAGCATGTGATTTGCATAGCAATGTTCTGCCTTCTTAATGAATGCATTTATAGTGTAATCTAGTGTTAATGTTGGGTTTCTACTGACATTTACATGAACAGGTACGCTGAATAATTATTTACATACATTATATAAGAGCATTTAAAACCTTGGCTTACACAGTGACATTTCCTGATTAATAGATTAGACAAAATCATGTGTAAATGAGTGCAAATTGATAGTTTACATACACAACGTAAACTTGAATCTCAATTCTGTAGTGCACAGCTCCATGTAATACACTACCTTTGCATTACTATTTTTGTGAAGCAGTTGGATGACTGTCACACCTCAAGACACAGCAAGGGCTAGACTTAGTCCAGACAAAGTTTCCTCCTGCCTGCACAGATACCCCAGAGAACAAAACATGGGCCCCAGAGCATAGATTCTTGGATAGTTTGCTCACATTGAACGTATCTGAAATTCTACACAGAAATAAGCATGTGGGGAAGCAAATTACAACACCTAATCTGCCTATTACATCTCAAGTTCATCATGAAACCTCTAGCAACCTTGTAGACCAGGTGCTTCACAGCCAGAATTAATAGGAAGTCCCAAGATAAAGTTCAAGGGCATTTCTCAGTACCGAACGGAGTAAGGTAAATAATCACGATACCTTCTGAAGGAAAAGGAATAAAAAAAAAAAATCACTTAAGAAATGATTCCCTCAGCTTCTGATGACCTGAAGTACTTCTCTCCCATCTGACTTGAATACAGACCTGCAGCAAGCTGAGAGTTGCGGCCAAGGACCAGCAATAATGCTCTAAATTACCCTCTGCAAGAGCTGCAGCCTCTCCATCAAATACAGAGTGAGGGGAAGGAGACCTGCCTTCACTGCCAAAAGTTAGTCCTTGGGAACATCTTCTTCTGGCCTTATGGGTGTTGCACATGTTGGACAAAGTCTCCTTCTCCTTGGCATGCCATGTAATTGTACAGCTATCAGAATCCTGCTGACTTACTGCTGCTTTGTGTTTAAATAAGCTGTGATGATCTCTGTGAAGCAGTAGACGGTAAGTATGGGAAGACCTGCTCTCTGTGCTATATTCAGCTGAATTTGGGGGATTTTTGTTGATAAAGGTCTTGATGTCTGAGGGTAAAGTACCCACCTTGCTCCCTAGGTAATAATTTCTACTAAAGCATTCTAGTCAATTAAAATAAATAAATAAATTCTTTAAGACAAAAATAAACATCATTCACCAAGCTCAAGTCATATTTTGTAGCCACTGCAATTTATAACTTGAATTGTACTACTCAGATTCCTATCTTTTTCCAAATCTTTCTGACAGTTGAAAGATACTGAAGGTAACTTACCCAGGTGGGTAAGTGACACAGTTTTTCACAGTGAAGCTTTTCTAGGGGAAGCTTTTGTGAAGTAGTGCTGAAAAAGACTCTGACAGAAGCTTCCATTTAATCCCTTTTATGTCATAAAGTACATTTCAAAAATACAATGATTCAATACTGCCTTGGAGCACTTTCTTAATAGAAAGAAAACCACGACTTAATTAAAGATAAAGGATTATATATAATAGATTCAGAAAAACGGGGATAGAGCTGTGCAGTGCGTATGACTACCACAATTCTTTCTCTTCTACAGACCTTTTCTCTGCAAGAAAAGTGTTTTTAAACACTGGAGTGTCCATTCCCCAGAAGAGAGAAACTGATTGGGTTCATTGGTATGTTCCAGATTTTAAAATTACACGATATAGCTGACTCCTGAAATTCTTAAAATCTTTGCAAATAATTATCCTCAACATTCATACTTTTGAGGTTAAGCTTTGGAAAGTCTCTGATAATATTATCTCTTTGCATAGCTACTAACCATGTAAGCCAATAAAAATAGGTGACATTGTTACTATACCTGTACTAGTGCCAAATCATTGTAGTAAAGATTTTAAGATCTTGTGGAAAGTACATGCAACGTGATGACAGTTTTAGGAAGCTTTTGTGATATTTTTAGATGAATTTCTAATATCACTGTGACATATCAATTGCAGGCCCAGATCAAAATCACTTTAATTTTTTTTGTAAAAAAATCATAAATGCACATCAACTTTTCTATCATGTCCCCATACTCTAAAATTTGGACCATCAAAAAATAGGGCAAATCGCACTAATTTGAATGCATAGAAATTAATGGAAAATAAACTCAACCCAAAATAAAACTAACAGAGAAAGGGAATATGCAAAAACTAGTAGAAAAGAGATGACAAAAGCCATTTGAGAAAGCGGAAAGGAGCAGCACACTAGGAAATAAGCCACGTGGGCCATGAACATTTTACGCGACTGACTGAAAGAACACATGAAAAGAAATGTTACAAACATCTCAAAAGATAACAAAGCTAGAATGAATATTTAAAGGACCGATTTATAACACAAAATGTGTTCAAATTCACACGTGCTGTCTTTGTTTACTTGTTAATAAGACAAATCCTCCCCAAGGATTTGTTGATAGAAGGCTAGCTAGCTTTATTCACAGTTTTGTGCCAATACAGCAAGGTCACAGAGACTGTATATTTACTAAACTTTTCTACAGTTACTAAACTCCTGTGAACACAAGGACTGCAAAAATACACCTAATAACAACCTCAAATTAGGTGAGAAGGTAGACTTTTTTAAAGTAAAGATTATTAATTAAATACCTTCTCTATAAAATTATTTACGCAGGCTGAACACTTCAGAACAGCATAAAAGGTATGTTATAAAACCTAAACAAATTAGAACCTCCAGTGAAAATGGAAAAACCCTAATGAAAATGTAAGATGAAGAGCATATAAAGAAATAAATGTAAACAAGTAATAAAAGTAATATGTCAGATTTTCTAGGAAGGAGTGTTTTGAATGAACGAATGAATGAATAAGGTAGACCAAGAAGAGACAAAGCTGCAGTTTCAAGACATGCAAGGTTCTCTCTTGGTCACCAGAACAAAGTGGCACAATGACCACGAAAAACAGCCCTGAGGAATACAGGACACTTAGATTTATTATTATTTAGCTAACTAGCTAAATAGCTTGTCAGCAACCTAGCTGTCAGATTACTGAGCAGTTTATTCCCCCTCTGGAGGAAGTCAGCATTTCAGTAGCCAGGCCAGACTCAAGTGAACACAAGCAATAACCATTGGTACACATTCTTTCAATGCAAGATTCTGCTATGCCATATGGACTAAAGACTAGTATTAGTTATTAAGCAAATTACTGAAGTAAAAGATGTCCAGGAATGACAGAACACATTTTTTTTTTTTAAATGGAGGAAACAGACTTCCCCTTGATCTAAGGTTCTGCTGAGATTCGACAGTAAGTGAAAAAAGACAAACAGATCCTGACTTAAAGATGATGAGAAAGAATTCCTAAAACTTACCTGATGGCCATATTGTGAGCTGCAGTTCCCAAAGCTCTTCGGCCCAGTATACACAAGGCAAAGGAAAGCGTAACTAATGGAGAATCCTCATCGCTGTCCAAGTGCTACAAGTTTTAAAAGTAGCATGTAATTCTAGACAGAAATACAGTCTGGAAAAGCATTTCAATACGACAAATGGTAACATTCATAAAATTTGTCTGTAGATGGATCTGCACACAAAAACATTCTTTGCAATTAAGCAGAACAAGAAGGAAGACCATCGCAATCAGAGGCTTTCTGCAAAATGCAAGCTTATTTTGCCCACTGACTCAGAACATTTCAATCTCAGGTAGTGAGATCCAAAAGGAGGGGATCTTTTTTGTGTTGTTGTTTTTTTGTTATGTTTTGTTTTGATTTCCTCCAGACATGACATTCTAAAGCAGCCGATTGCTTATTGCTGAGACACACTGCAATTGGAGGCAGCAAAACCCCTTTGCATGGGACAATAGGTGCACATGAGACCCACAGGCAGATTTCAGAAGAACAATCTATTTAGAAAACTTCTGGGGGAAAAAAGCTTCTAGTGAATGCCAGTATATATATATATATATATATAAATATATATATATATATAAATTGCATGCCATTGATGACACTGATCTCACATTTTAACAAGCAGTCAAAATATTTCATTTACATTTACTAGCTTAGGAGGGTTTGTTTTACTGAAATTTTTGCAAAACAAACAAACAAACAAAAAACAACCCTTTGCTATCAAGCAGGAGGAAAAACTTAAACAATCCCCATGAATTTGAACCTACAGGAGGGTACATATTATTATTTCAGTCCACTCAATAGGTGATTTCATTGACTTTAAAATGGAAACCAGTTATAATGGAGAATGTAGCTCCTTCTATAAAATATATTGATTCTCAGGGTGTACAGTGAAACTTTTTAAAATCTCATCTTGTACATAACCTTTACCTCTATCTAGCTGATGAATTACATAAAAAAGAGGTAAAAGAAAAAGATGTAAAAAAAATATATGAATGGGTGTGCACAGACATGCACTGGTGCAGGCATTCGTTTGCCCTTTTAACTCTTCGAGGAGTTTCAAGTCTATTGGGCATGCCTAAATATATTTTTCTATTTGAAAGTTACAGCCACATAACAAGTGAAAACGTCATTTAGCAAAGACTTTCTCTGCACCATGGAATTCTTTGTGTGTCAAAATGTGGGAGCTGAGACCTGGAGATGAGCAAGGAAAGAGATGAAACATTCCCAGCAGGAGGAGACGGTGACAAGGCTCAGAGGACAATTCAGTGAAAACAACACCAATGTAGTGATATGCAGAGGAACTGGTGGAACAGTATTCAGGTGCAGAGACATGAGAAGGAGCTGAAGTGGAGAAGAAACATTAAGATTCAGCGATGTTACGCTGTTCAGCGGTAGCAAATTGGATGTTCTATCAGTGATCCTGAATGAGAAATGCACAAATAACAGTGTGTGGTGGCCATGAAAGATACACTTCTCATTTTTTCCCCATTGTCAGCAATAATCAGACAATTCAAACCGAGGAATATGCTTGTCTGCAACTGTATTCTCCCTCTGGGCTATTTTGAGTATTCCATGGAAATACAGTAGTGCATTTTTGCCAAACGACTGCTGACCATCAGTAATCTTAGTTGTTGAAAGCATGTGAATGTGCAGCAGCAAACCTGCCCTTGACCTTCTAGAGCCACAAGGTCATTTCGCACGCTTTCGTGGTGTAGTTCACGTCTGAATTATGTGCTCTCAGGGGTGACCTATACTAGCAGTTAGTTTGGTATGCTTTTCCCTACCACTTGAGGACTGTATCCAAGCACAGGCAAATGTTTGGAAAGGGTACACAAACATGGACAAACGTTTGGCAAGTGTACCCAAACACTGGCAACACTGAAGGAACAATAATGCTCTGATGACATTCCTTGAACAGAGCCTGCTCCAGCAGCACTTCTGTGAACACTTGTCATATCCACACTTCCTAGAGATGATAAAATTAACAGTGTTGGAGAGCGTGCACAGTAAGGAACTGGTTCTCTATTTAAAGACTACAGCTTTGAAGCTTCTCGAGGCTCAGTTTTTTGCACAAGGGTATTCTCTAGTTCGTGTTTTTTTCCATTCTACAAAACATAGATTTTCACTTAAAGTTAAATCTGATAGCTTAAATGAAAGAAATTTTCCCATATTAATCCTGAGCAGGAAAAAAGAGTAACCATGCATCATTTAACTCCTATCTCGGGAATTAAAACTACTACTGCTGAAAAAAAATGTGAGCTTACCTCCACCCTTTTCCTGGCACAGTACTGAATCCAGTCCAGATAAACACTGCAGAAACTAGCTCTTGTTATTCCTTGGAGACAGGGAACATAATCTTCATCTATGTTAATGTTAAACATTGCAAGGTCACGTTCAATATAATGCCACTTTGCGTAAGGCTGCAGTATCTTTTGGATGGATTCGTCTTTTATCCAGTCAAAAATTTTGGGAGAGCTTGCTGTAAAGTATATTATACTCTGTCGACAAAATGTGCAAACATTAGCCAGTCTATCTCTGATTAAAGCAGAAATATTTTACACAGAAGAGAATAAATCAAATAGGACAACACCAGCTACCCATAATGGTATGTATTCTTCCTATTTTTTACTGCTTGGCATCATTGCTTCACAAGACTAGTTAGATGATAATTGATATCTAAACAGCAGACAACAGAAAAAGAAGTTGTACCTTTAATACATTGCTGCCTTATAGGAAAAATAATACAAATCAATAGACTGCAATAAGAACACAGAATTCCTGCACTCAAATGTGTAAATTAGTGAATACTGGTGGGGCTTGTAGAGCCTATCACCAAGAAGGAGATACTGATAAAATTTCAGGCATATTTTGAAAAAATAGCAGTAGATGGTCCCATGGTCAAAATAGGTTTCTTTTTCCTGTGTGGGCTCCCTGTTATTTGGGGACAAAGCTTTCCTAATTCTTTAACAAAAACATTTCCATCATGATTTAACCACAAAGGTGAGATTTGACATACGTATGCAATGCAACTCTGAACCCCCCTGTGTTAATTGCTGTTTTCTCGCTGCATTTAGTAGCATCACTATTTTTGTTATTTGACAATGCAGACAATAAAGAATAGTGGAGAATTTATTACATGTAATGTTAAGAAGCTGGTAGTTGATGTAACTGACTTTATGTTTAAAAAGCACTGAAGGAGGAAGAGCATTTAAGCAGGAGTTCTTTTACCAAATACACAAATACTAGAAAGCAGCAAGACCCATATCTCATATCTGTGCCTGAGTTTCTAAGCTTAAGTTCTAACCGGTGGTCTGGAATTTAAAGACTACTTGCAAAAGAACATGAAACTTCAAGAGAAATTCCAGTCTTGTAAAGGAAGGTGACAGCAGCTGGGCAGTCCCATTATAATGCTTTATGACTATAATGTTTTGTTTAATGAAAGATATTCATTTAGAATTGGATTCCAAAGTAAACAAGAGGCAAGTGAAAATGACTGAAGATGATGTGGTTCTACTTTATCCATGCAACAGAAATACTAATAAGCAAATAAACATATAAAATGAAAATATGAT
This sequence comes from Anseranas semipalmata, assembly GCA_013399115.1. Lineage (NCBI taxonomy): Eukaryota > Metazoa > Chordata > Aves > Anseriformes > Anseranatidae > Anseranas > Anseranas semipalmata. Next base: position 423,819 of record VXAA01000559.1, read on the forward strand.
GGATTAAAATGAAAAAGGACAGAAGCACCACCAGCCCTTCTAAAAATCCCAGATGCCATCCACAATTTGTCTTTCAAGCTGTACAAAAATACACAGGCAAGAGGAAAATTAAGCTCCAGAGGAAAAAGACAAGGCAGATCGATACAGACTGGGGATGGACCCTTAATTTCTTGGCATGAGGAGAACAAGAAGCTCATTTAAAAAGACTCACGCAGAAACAATAGGAGCCAAAAACACAGCACTCAGCGAATGCAGATTTCTTGAATAATAGAAGACGTTTAAATAAGAATATATTGAGAAGAGATGGAGGAGGCACAAGGGAAAAATATCACAGTAGTTGGGCAGGAAATGATTTCAAAACATATGCAGGAGGGCTACAGGAGCTGACCCACTTTATTTGTGGAGAATAAAAATCTTTTTATAAGAAGAAATAAGGGCCTTTCCAGACTGTCAATGAAACTGCAAATGAAATAAATACATAAAGAATAAGAAGCTCAGTACAACTCATTCTTTAAAAGACCAATATAATACTTATTCATGAAGCATAGGAGAACTGAAACAAAGCACATGCTTTCTTTGCTGATCTTCAACATAGTTTGCTTTTCTTATTATTCTCACCTGTGTTTACAAAGAAGCAGATTCAGCTGGGAAAATAATCAGACTGGCAATCAGACACAGAAACAGCAAAAACTTCTGCCACCTAATTATATTCTGCTCTTAGTAGCTCTTCCTGGATATGTTTTGTGTGCGAGTACATTCTCAGCTATATGGCAATTCAGAAATGATATGGTAAATATTTACAATTCTGTAAGCTCCAAAGAATAAACTAGGAGCACTCTGAGCACTCAGTCTGACGGAAGTGCAGCTGTTGCTGAAGCTCAAGCCTACAGGTTTTCTGAGTTTGTGATTTATCTGACTTGAATACTGCATTAACTAGAGTTCTTCTTACAATTACCTTCCTGCTCCATTAAAAGGAAAGTGTCAGGGCTTTAAAATGTTCACAGTGAAATTGCCCAGGGTCTTCGCAGCTCAGGATTCCTCAATAAGAGCGAGCTGGGGAAGGAGTGAATTCTCACCTCCGTTCCTGGTGTCATTTATCCGAAGGTAAGTTCTAACAGTACTAAACAAACAGGATGATAGCTTATCTGATACATAACATAATCTTCTCACCTTCCTAGGCTGTAACAAGTATTTTATCAAAACCTATCAAAGCTCCCGCTTATGGAAGAAACTACTAAAAAAGAATAGGAGAAGAAAATCTCCTTATAGGTTTCTTTTGGGAGAGCCATTCTGAGGAAGGGCTCTCCTGAACTCAAGGAAGATCCAGCATAGGCTAACACCGAAGCTGTCAACAGGTTATGATGATCCTTCCTTCATCTTTCAATAAGAAGGTGAGTAGATTAAGGGTCTGGCACCTTTCTTAGAATGAAGATCCAGAAAAGAAGTATAATAGTGTTGGCTCACGGAAATTAAACCAAAATAGATTAGATTTCCACACCTTGAAAGTCATAAGTGGTGAACATTACAAAAATCTGCATCCAGTGGATGTGAAGCCACAGCACACCTCAGTAGCATGGAGATCTTCTAACCCTCCTCCCTTTCACTCAAGACAGGATCAATTAACCTCACCAGTATCATATGGGACAAAAGTTTGTCTGAGCAACCTTATACATGTTGGCTGCTTCGCAGGTATTTCCAGACCAGAAGTTCTAAATCACATTTAGTTAAGTATTACTTCATATGTGATGACCTTCAAACTTTCCACAAGTCCTCTACATGTTAGTTGACTTAAAGACACTTAAAAAGTTCCTGTTTACAAGGCACAACTCTTTGTTACTTTAAACTAATAAGCTGCTGATTTGATTCCAGCACAGACTGGGATGTTTTTCAATCTCATTCACCATCAAAAGCTGAATCTTATCAGCTTAAGTTCAGCTTACCTTTTAAAGTAAAGTGAAGCAATTGTAGCAACATATTAATTTCAGTTTAAAGAAGTTTTTTTTTGTTTGTTTAGATACATTCCTTAAAAATAATTGAATTACATTTATAGCCACAAAAGATACTTCTAAAATGAAAAAAGCATGCTCACACAGTTTTGGTTTCAATAATTAAACAAAGCAGGCTGGTTACTAGGCCTTACTGCCTCATTATTTATGAAACCCCAGCCTGTGTTTTACACAGTAATCAACTGTGTGACCAAAGCACTTCTGTGAGGCAATGATCTTGTTTTTACTGCATTGGTTCACTTGCATAAAAAGATGATTAATTTATTTACACCAGGTGAGTCTCTAAGGTTGACAGGATTTTTAAAATTGCAGAGACACAGGTAGGAAGGAGATGTCAGAGCTGGTTGGGAGCTTTGGTAACTGGCTTAATGGCAGTACCAGTAGCATGAACAGCAGCAGTTGGCTTCTGTTGCTTCAGCAGAAGCCAGTAAAGCATAGTGACTTCTTCATTTGCTGGGTTGGAAAGGGTTTGGCTTTTCTGACAAATATCTGTGTGGTCATTGTGATTTTAATAACACTGCAAATATAGAAGTAGCGTCAATGAAGTGATGTTTAATCAAGGGAATTAAATAACCTCAAATGTGCTGTGATACACATGTAAAACAGCAGGTAAGAAAGGGGTTTGCACTGCTAACAAAGTACACTTAAGAAACAGTTCTTCAGAGAGTTCCCAAGATCTTTATGCTTGTTGGTCTTTTTTTGCCAGAAAATAAAGTAGAAAGGCCAAGTCAAGAAGAAATAACAAACTGTCAGTGAAGTTTTGCTTTGTAAGAATGCTTCCTCTGACTTCATCAGTAGAGGATGTTAACACCTTCTTGATTTCTGCTTAAGCATGTCTGCAATTTTCTGTACGAAGTGTAACTGGCCAGAACCATATGTTGCAAAAGGAGATATGAGTTAATTATCCCTACCTAATATCGAGTCAGTCTGACTGCCAGTAGTGCAAATGAATAAATATAAAGCCAGTTACTTCAAACACTATTTCTAAAAGCTAGCCAGCAAACTTTCTTTTGACTAACCTGCCTAGGAATACAGTCCACTTTACCAAAGAGTTTACCTTTATATAGTATCTGATAAGTATTCTCCGCAGATCGAACACTTGCAGCATTGTTGCAGCGTTGTTATCAATGATGCTATATCCTTCCAGGATGTACTGGGTTCGTGTTATTTCCCATGTCAGCCATCGGAGGTTAAAGGCTGCATTACACGATAACAAGTGAGGCAAGTGTCCGGGCTTACAACAGCAGCAGCCTTCATTGTCTTCATCTCCTTCTGTAATAGCCTCCACTTCTCTCTGCTGGCAATATGTCCCTTGGCAGTGAGAAAAGAGAGCATGCTGCCAGTTATTGTGGGGGGAGGAAACAAAGGACTTCCTCCAAGCAGAGAAACTATGATTTAAGGCTCTACGCACTTAGCAAAAAATCTAATAGAAAGAGCTATGGCAACAAATTAGATGTGCCAATTGATCCATGTGCAGCAGCAAATAAAGTGTTGTACATCATTTATTTATTACCACCTATAAAAGCCAAAAGGGCCCAATCTAATGTTCTAGGCATTCGGTTCTGAGCTGAGCCAAACTACAGACCACAGCTTCTGCCTTAATAAAAACTCACCAACAAGCAACACTAAAGACTCTCGCTCCATCAGGCATATTAAGCAAATTGATCCAAGTCCCAGTCCGCTTCTTCAAATAACATACAGGATGCAAACAAAGATTTTACAGTCTGTCAGAGCACTTATAAAATCTGGGTTATAGTAAACTATCTGGGAAAGCAGGTTCCAAAAATAACATGCAAATGGTTGTTCTCTCTCCCGCTGAAGTAAAAGCTACTCTGGATCAAACATTTCTAATGAATAGCACTAGTGGCAGTATATCATGAGGACAGAGCAGCTCTCTAATTAGCCTATTACACAGGCTTTAGATCAAAATGGAGTAAATCTTTCTGAAAAAGTCATGTTAACTCGAAAAGAAGTTATGAGGCAGATGCAGAAACAATAATATTTCTGCTTTGCAGACTACAGTTCTGGCCTGTGTTGTGCTCGCTTGATGGTCAATCTGAGCCCTCAGGATTTAAAATCTATGAATGTGGTTTCAAAACCGTGTAGGGCACTACAAATCAAAACCAGAGGTGGACACCCACATGCTCCCCACACAGTTCTCGAAATACATGAGCTGTATGTTCTTGACATATGGACCTTCTTAAAATTTTCTCTCTGTGGGCTGTTGCAGAACTTGCTCTACCCTAAAGTTCCACATAAACCATCTTTCAAGGCCATGCAAGTTACACATACATCTCACAAGGGCTTTCTGCCAGTGGTTCAGTGTTACCCCATGACAGAGCTGGCTCAGTCAGCTTCCAAACAGTCTCGATAGGAGAGGAAGGTGCTAGACACTGTACTGCAGTTTCTAGAGAAGGACACACAGTTAAAGCCTTAGCTGGCATCAAAGACACAACACTTACCAGCAGGCTCTCATCTGCTCGTTATATGTTCCCTAACAAGTCTGTCTCTCACATACTAATTCAAGATACATCCCTGGTACTGCTTACCTTTCATTTTTGGGGAAAGTGTGGTACGGGATATAAATTTAACATATCAGCAAATACACTTCAGAGTACATTCTGCGTTCTCATAGTCAACAATAGCAAGAAAACCTCATGATTTAAAACATATCCTCTCTCTGAGAATTTTATTGCTAAAGATTATATAAATAAAAATAGGCAACATCTGCCAGGACCAATAGGCCTGTTCTGTTGTGTAGTGTAATGGGAGAAGAATTTGGGTATGTTCGTAAGCGAAAACTTACACTGTGTATCCAACATTGCTCATATACTGGTATGTGTTCCCCTTTGGACTTCAGGGATATACAGTTATGACTAATTATTAAATGTCTTAAGTAACCTAAATATAAACATCTTTCTGATCAAGACTGCCACAAAGTACAAAACATGACCTATCAAGCTGACATTTCCAGTGGGACTGGACATGAACTGGACTGCTTCTGCTTCATATTTCACAGATTTCTACATGAATTAACGCTTAATGCTCAACAGCAAAAAAGCAGTAACTGCTCTGGGTCAGCGGATGCCTTTCTGAAGTCAAGTCAGAAGACATTGTACTCAAAGTGAAGTAGGGAAAGGTATGTCCCTCTGTACATAGCTTGAAAAGGGTAAAATAACTACCCCGTGCTGGTGCTGTTACTATTGCTGTTATGTCTATTTTTGAAAGGTTAAAGGTATCTTACAGTATTAAACTTAAGAGAAGATCAGTCCTCATCCCAGGTGCTAAATTAAGCACTGCCAAGTGTTACAAGTGGTGAAAAACACAAGCCTAATAAACAACTGCCACTAATCCCCTCACAACTAGTGGAATTATAGATGGGTTTGATTAGTCTATGTATCTCTATTCTTAAATCTATTTTTTATTTTGTATGCAAATATCACATTTCATTCCTACCAAAAGCTGGCTATGTTTTTAGGTGCTCTCTATATTGCCTGTATTAATAAAAATACCTTATACTATTACTGCAGACTCTGCAACTACCAGTTTTCTTAAGCCATGTACTTTGTAACATAGGGGGCCTAAAGAGGCTGATAATTGGTGAATTCAAGAGACCCTCGGTGTTTGAGGGAAGCTGTCATCACATGCATCACAAACAGAAGAAGCAGCCAGAACAATTATTTGCATTCTCAGCTAATCCAACAGGTAAAAATGTCTCCAAGTCATCTTTGCTAGGTAATTTTAATCAATGAAAGTTAAAATTACACTACAGTGAACGCAATCAACATGGAACTTGGGGAGCCAGAGACATTCTAACTGGGAGTGTATGATTACAAAAGCTCTGGGAGCAAACCAAGGCGCTCATGCGGTCATTCCACAAATTTATTCCAAAGAATGGAATCAGGGCTGCGCTCTGTTAACATCTGGCAAACATGTCCTTGCTTATCAACAGCTGTTTGATGGACTCAGGTACTATCACCGCGGGGATTTGGTGTCTTGATTGCTTGGAGAGCCTCTGTTTACTTTAAATGTGCGATCTGATGCGTGGCCCCAAATCCCTATTTCGTGTCCTCAGTCCCAACTCATCTGCTGATTAACATTTCCAAGCGCCATCCAGTAAGGAGACTCAAGTCAGCAAAGACAAAAGGCAGACTTGATGCTCAAGTTCATGTTGGTTCCCTTTATTTCTTGCAGTTGGTTCTAGATAGACTGCCAGAAATTTTCTCTGATCTTTAACTGAACCTTGCTTTAGGCCATAACACACTGGCTGGACTTCAATGTCACAAATTTTCATGTTACTGAGAAATTTCATTTTACCAGTGCCTGCATCAATCCTTTTTGGTTCATTACTCTAGAAACTGGTACTGCAAAGAGTAAGAGCATGTGCTTAGCTTTATGCATTGAGCCAAAAGGGACAAATCACAGCAAATGAAGTTAAGCATTTGTGTGCATCTTTTACAGATCAGTGACCCTAAACTTTTGTATATATAAGCTGATGATTAAAATGTCAATTTTATATTGCTTCTCCAAAAATGATCAAGTTCGAGCAATTCTAAGAGAATTATTCATAAAACCAAAGAGCAGGGAGCAGAACGTGCACTTCAGTTATGCAATATAATTAAATGTAGTACCATTAAATATTAAAATACAGGAAAATGTTTTCACTGGTAATTAGTCATTTTAAAATCTGAAGGAAAACATTTTTTTTTACATTTCTTTCTGCAGTAGAAAGAAAATAAGGTCTCCTGCTTTGCTCAGGCTTAGTCATTCACTGTGACCCTTGCTAGTACAGATGAGACTGATTCATTTGTAAGATATCTACCACTGGACGGTTGCCAAAAATTCATCAATGCAAGAACATGTGCCAGCTCAACAAAGCAAGGTCAATCTATGTGAGCTCAGGAGAAAACGAGTATGAGAACTTGGAACTCTTTCTATTTTCCTGACACATCAGGACTTGCGGACTGACTCGTGCCCTGACAGAATGATCTGACCTAAATGAAAATGAGAAAATTGAAACGGGGCTGTAATCTCACTTCAAGAGGATATAGAAAATACACCTAAACTAATGGCCACCCAGCCTTCTAGACTTTAAGGCTAAAATCAAAGTATGCTTTTGAATTTAATTTTCAAACTCAGTGAGTGCAAGGAAAAGCATTTTTCAGTACTGAAGGGCCAGAAAGAGAATCCTGTAACACAAAAACATACTTCCAGAAGCAGTTTTACAAACTTATTTATAAAACTAAAACATTTCTATAAAACACAACAGTTTAGCAACACATCCAGAATGCGGACAAATTATTGTGGCTGAAGGCAGTGATAGCTTTAACACCTAGGACTGCTGACACACAAGCACCCAGGGTGCAAAAGTACCTTGAAAGGGCTCGTGCATTAACTCCACCCCACAGATGTTAAGAAGATCACAAATCACTCTCCTGCACTAGGCACTTCAAGCTCTAAACTCTGTGACCCCAACACCCAGTTTTGGACTAAGGGATTTAACTAGGTGTTAAGTCTGAGATGGGGCTAGCTATGGAGGTGGGAGCCATGAAGACAGACCGAAGCCCAAGGTAGGCTATGCAGAGGTCTCTTCACCAAGGACTCCACACAAACACCTATTTGTTCACCATTTATTTCACAAAATCATGCACATTAGTATTTTACAATACTAATAAATGTGTTACAGTGGAAATAATCTGAATTTGCTCCACCGAGTTCCACAAATCTGAATATTCTTAAATTCTAATGGACAAGGCTCCTTTACACCGACATGTCTTTTCTGCTTAGCACAGCAGCTTAAAAGGTGGCAAGTTATCACCCAGAAGCAGCATAAAGAGCTTAAAGACCTTGAAAGGCCATTTTCCTCTGAAACAAGCATTGTATATAGCTCTAGAAACACAAAAGAACAAATGCTTCAAAAAGGAGTGAACTGAGCTCCCAAATGGAAACTCATGGATCCCAGAATTGGACACTTTCTGGAAACTACCACCTGTTTTGGCTTCTTCCAGGTTGTTTCCTTGTAGAATTGGGATTACGAATAGTAATTTATAAACTGTGATTGCCTGAGGTTGTTTCAAAGAAAAATCTCAGGACTTAAAACAAAAAACAAATATATAATTGTATTAGTATAATAATATTAATTCCTCAACATCAAATCTATTAGTTATAACACCGGGCTCTGGTTTTCAACAGCTGCAAGTGCTTGTATGCCTGAAAAATAACCTGTTTTTCAAAGTAGATCAGTTGGTCTAATAACAGACATCAGCTCTCTTCAAAAACCTCTCCTTTTCTTAGTCCACCAAAACACACTGTGAAACCTGAGGTGAAAGAAAGCATCCTCAAAGGATGTTGGTTGTTAAACTTGCAGCTACCAAATACCGTGAGAACCTTTCATGTCACCTCTTTTGGGGTGCAATGCAGTGCAACATTTTGTTTCTGACAAAGAAATATTTTCAATAAAAAGGTTACTGAGCATCTAAGAACATGTTCCTTCCTTCCAGAAGTCTTACCCAGTACACCCATATATACATGTAAAATTGTGTAAGGGAGGAAAGGGAAAAAAGGCATCAAATATTTATTCTAGTCTGTGTTAAAGAAACTAAAGAATTCTAAGTCTATTTGAAATGCATAGATGGTTTACACTGTTGGAACATTACTGTAGACCTAGAAAGGCTTCTACGTCACAGACTTCCTGCATTCAATGCAAAGTATTGTCTTCCCTGTTTTGTCCTTTCAATTAAATCACTGTGATTAAATCAAAGAAATCCTTTTGCATCCTTTCTGTTCATGCCCATAACATTTCTGAACATCGTGTCTCTCAGCCTTTGTTCTTCCCTGCAAACAATGTGCGTTCAGTTCTTTTAACCTTCTCTGAAGAGATGTGTTAAAATGGCTGCTTTTCTCTGAACTCCTTGTGATTTGTCTTTACCTTTTGATGGTTCCGTGCATACACTGAACATACATCAAGCATAGTCTCATGAAAGACATAAAGGTGGGAACTTTTATTTCCCAACAGCATGAAGTGATTTGTAAAAGTAAAAAGTGAACGCTGCAACCAGTCTTTAAATAAAGAATGATTCTTGCTCATGCTACAGAGCCTTCAGACACAGGAATCAAACACCAACAAATATTCCTTGCACTGGTAATCTACTTGCTACTGTAATAAAACTATACAGCATATACACACGCTGCCGAAATGAGTAACTGTCCTTATTTCTTAGACATCATTACCGTGCCTAAAGCATATACCCTAAACTGGCTGCATTCATACACCATTTTGCGTGGGAAATAAACTAGCTAACTCAGAGAAAGCCCCATCGGCGATCCCATCCTGCTGTCACAGCTGCCTGCCACTACGTACAATTACATCTGTGCTCGCTCTGTGCTTCTTTCCTTGATTCATCTAATGAAGTTCCAAGTGAAGCGTGAATATTGCACGTGCAACATTCAGTAACAAAATCACAGCAGAGATTTAGAAGTTAATTATATGATTGAAGAATACCGGGAATGAGTTAGAAAACAGCTCCTCAAGATTTCAGCAGCATCATCCATAAGTACTTTCTGCACATGCTAAGCCTAACTGGATGTTTTCCAAAAGACATTTTGTTGAGGCACAGACTAAACAGGAAAATATTTTAAGTCTTCCTCATTCTACAGGGAACTTGCGGGAGGTAGATATTTTGACATTCTTTCTGCTTGTTCCCTGATTGTGGGTTTTCCCCTGTCTCTTCCTTTCAAGTTAAATGATACATCATGCATTTCTTCTGGCAGGTTGCTTTTAGCATACCACTGTGGTCTAGCACAGACAGTACAGTTAAGTTACCGAAGGGCTTGATTCCCCCACACCAATCTGCAGCTGCCTGAAAGTTTTCACCAAGCTCATCACTGCCCTCTCCGTTTTTGGTAGAGGAGATGGGCATCTCCTCTCAGTCTCTGGAGGTATTTAGCCTTCCCCCTGCGTTACACACGGGATGAATGACATGATGGAGGCACATCCCCCCTCCATCAGTAGAAAGGAGAGTGAAGAACTAATTCATACCAGGTGCTTAATTCGAACAGGACTAAAGATGGACAAGAGGAACCCCAGCTTTGCTGACTCTCTTCTTTCAGTTTGTTCAATCTATATCTTCTTACCCTGACTGCAAAGACGCTTTTCATTTAAAACCTGAGACACATGCTTTGATTATACACAGTTTGAAAGGAATCTGGATCAGTCATTTCACAATGCCAACTCTTAATTAAGCTGGATGCAAATAGGTGAGGCAGTCTCTCCTGCCCTCAGTACACTTGAATTTGGAAGACACTGTGACATCTTCTTTGGACACTGCTGTGGCAGCATTGCCAGCACATGAGAAACACTCGCAGGAAATCTAGAGCTCCTCAACCCAAATATTGCTTTTGGTTTACTCAGAAAACAGTCACACACACAGAGAACACTGCTGTGATTCACTCATTTCCCAAGCATATGTGAACTTCCTATTTAAGGAACAGCAGATTTTTAGGGCCCTCAATTAAAATTATGTTTGAAATTGAAGTAAAAGTCAAGCAGCCAAAGCTCAGAAATTACAGACCTCAGGTTTGTCCTCCAGCCCTTTTCTTCCCTCTCTGTGGGAAACCATTCTGTATAATGAATGAAATCAGGGTCCTATTTGAAAACCAGCAAATGACCAGGCAACTAAAAATAGGAACGTGAGATGCACGAAGCAGAGGAAATGTGGTTGTATGTGGACTTAAAGCCTGGTGTTTATCAACAACTGCCTCTTGGCTTTGTAAGCTCTAAGGTTCTTCCAGCAGTTTCATGCAGTCTTCCCACATGCAGAAAAAATCCTACTGTATTGAGTTGTACACCATGAAGCATTTGCAAGACTTGAAATGGGAGGAACCTACCCAGTTGGGGCAGGAGATGGTCCTTCCTGCTGCTTGGGGGCAGCCTGGTCTAACTTCCTGCTCTAGAAGGCAGCGATCCTGCTGGAAGGAAGGAACAAAGCAAACCTTCAAAGGAAAATTTTCTGCTCAGTCTCAGCTTTCATAAAGCTGAGAGCAGCCCTTCAGACAGCCCTTGACCTGTCCCCTTACACAGCTTCTGCCTTCAGGTCAGACCTTCTGGCTCCTTTTAGTCAGACCCAGCCTCCTCCACATGGGCCCCTGTGTCTGGGCACCTTTGCTTAACCCCACGGCCCCACCAGAGCAGCCCAGTTCCTTGCTGACACGGGGACGTAACCTGTCACACAAAGGGCACGGTACTGCAGCATGGCTTATCTAAAGCAAACCAGCCCTCATGGGTTACCTGGAGACACAAGCAACCTCCTGGTGTCAACACAGCAGTGCACACAGCAGACTACCTGCCCACACACTGTCTGGAGTCTGCAAAACTTTTGTTACAGTGTGCGTCAGGCAGGTCCATCTTATCCGACTTGTGCCTGGCTCCCCTCTGGGCTCATCTGTTTCTGCTTAAACAGCCTTGAAATTCTTGTGGTTTCTCTGGCACCTATTCTGCACGGTCCAGAGGGGTTTACTCTTACATGTCCAATGCTATCGTTTGAGTTGTTCTCTCCTCAGGTATGTTCCATTATTCAATCCCATACAGCTTTCTATTCCAGGCCTAACAATGTAATCCGAATCTTTGGACACCCTGCTTGCACTTCCCAATACTTCTTCTCTACCCATAGAAAATATTCTGAAAGCCTGAGAAACCTTCACGTACCTATCATGTCCATGAGGACACAAACTAATCACACGCTTTCTCTTGTAGTCTAGGTGAGATTCCCATTCCCATTTTTCCCATTCCTCTCCTCCCTCAGTAATTTGTCTGTGCTTTCCTGGTTCATGGCTTGCTGCTGCTTTGTTGGTCCTGTGGATGCAGGTCTTTTGAATGCTCAGTAAGAGTGCCCCTTCGAAGGCTGCTGACCCCCTCCTGAGGAACGTGAGAGAGCCTGGGGAGGGGGATATTCACAATAAGAACTCAGCTGGCTCCAAAAGGCAACTCAAGACACGAAAGGCTGCGGAAGCTCAGCCCAGGCTGAATTTAAAGACCTGTTGCAGACAGCAGAAATGTTAGATCTGCTCATGAAGAGAAGCGGTGTTAGGCAATCGGCACGGGAACATCAATTTTCAGACCCATCTGGTTGCACAAACTGTGATTTTAGGGAATACAGAGATGCCTTGACAGGTGGCACACTACAATTTTTGAGCTTTGCTCTCAGACTCAGATGCAAAATGGCACCCGTCTGGTAATAAACCAAGCTGGCTTTGTCAAACAAAGTTCTCCTTGCAACAAAACTATCCAGTTATTCACTACTCAACTTCAAGCTCGTTAAGCCTACCTGCCAGGCCTCTGATCTTTTTATCCAGCCAGAATGTGGTTTGAGCATCCTCTCATATTTTTCATGTGTATTTGCAAGCTTTACTTTTCTTAAACTGCATGGGGGTGGTGATGATAGAGAGGGACTCAGCAGGAGGTGGCAACTGCACAAAGAAAAAACTCTCACAATTCAAGCATGAAAGTGAGATTTCTTTCATTTGTTGCAAATCCGACAATGAACCATTTTAACACAAAAGTATGATCAGTAAAGATAATTTGGTGAAATCAGGATGGAAGATGAAGGGAATGTGCATGGTCCTGCTTACTCAAAATCCCAACAAAAATATACTTAACGTCAACATTTTGCAAGATATGTCACTGTTTAGACATACATAAATCCATCCTGGAAGTCACTTTTATTTACAGATCTGCAGAAATGAATGAAATATTTTCTAACATCAAAATGTTTCCATAAAGAATTGTACTGTGAGCAACCTAAGAGGCACCAAAAATGACAGACTAACTAAAACTGTCTTCAAAAAGGAAAAAAAAAAAAGGCAATTATCTCAGAGATTTATCCGCCTGTGAAATCAGCAGTACTGCAACTGAGAGATTTGAACTGCCACAGTATTTAACTGTTCTTGCAGAGCAACATAGATTTACATTTGTCTGGCCTGGACATGAAAGAAATTACAGCAAATTCCAAATCTACTGAAAAAAACTCTCCACCTGTGGCCTTTATAAGGTATTAACCTCAGTATCTATCTCAAACATAGCAACACCACTGCATACCCTGGGGGCACACAAGAAGATAAGACTTGCACAGATGCCTTTTAAGTTGAAGAAAGCCACAGACACTCACATACATCACCATCATCATGAACAACAAGAAATTATTAGGCTGATAAACAAATTCTTTACCTTCCTTTCCAGTTGCTTTTTTCTTACAATTTGCCTCTGTACTGAACAGGTATCTCACAAGCTACTACAATACTGAGCTCTTTCAGGTATTTACTGTTTTCCACATAACTTTTCTTAAAATACAGGAATGTTATCTTCCTCCCCAGCATACAGAAAGGAAAGTGAGCATCAAGCATGCACCACAGCCTGCTGAGCATCCTACAGGGAGTCATCACAGAGTCAAGGCTTGAGCCCACACGTGTTATTTCCTGTTTCCCTCCCACACCTAAGTGCATTCAAAGAGCCAGTCTGTCTCCTATTTTCTCATACTCAGCCTTGCTGAAAAGTTGCCTTGATTATATGCTCCTGTGCATGTCACCCATTAGATGCTCAGCCCTTGAGCCTGGGAAGCTGTTTATTCTAGGATTTCAAAACTCCTAGCATCTGCAATTGCAAAGTGGTATCTTTGAAAGGTTACAAACCCTAGCAACAAACACAGCCAATGTGTATAGCATGAAGAGAATTTAAAAACTGTTTAAAAGCTTTGTGGGTTTACTTTCATTTTTCTCCCTATTTTATGGAGAACAACATAACAAAGGCCAGGAGTGTGATACTATGAGCAACTGGCCTCACAAATACCACAACATCTAGGAAGGGGATGCAGTCGATTTCTCCTAAAGAGGAGGCCCTGACAGAGGAACATATTGAACAGCTGAAGTCAGCACTTCCTAAATAAGAGAGATATGAAGCCCTGATTCTCTTGCTTCTCCCCTCCTGCTCCACTGTGACGGAGACCATCTCAGCACTAGCATCTTGCATGATCTCACATGGGATTGTTTCCATGGGAGGAGTCTTATGATATTTGGTGGTTTTTTTTGAAGGCCAGTTTGGGGGTAAGTTTAACAATTTAAGAGCAACTTCAGTTTTCCTGGTTATGGAGGGAGAGAAATAATCTGAATACATGACTAAGTGTAACCTAAAAGATCTGTGACCAAGGAAATATGTTTCTGAACGTCTTATGATACTGAAGAACATGCCTCCAAATTTCTTAATATCTAGGTTTCAAAACACTGTCATTCAAATAACGATACAAAGAAACAGAGCTTTAAGACACACACAAATATATACAAAAAGAGAGGAAATACCCTTAAACTCTATGCCCTACTATACAGATATGACAGGATAAGAAAGGCAGACAGTTTCTACTGCAGTTTTTGTTGTTATTTAAATCATCAGGGATCCTTACCTCGAAATTCCAGCCCCCTGAGCTGAAAGGTGACCAGGCCATTTCCAATTTCGATCAAGTGCACAAAGGCATTTAAATAATCTGATGCCAGAATAAAACAGTCTCCTGTGCTGTAGTTTCCCCAGCGGCCCAGAATCAAATCTCCACAAAGAGACTCCTGCAGGGATCTTGTCAAATGCTCATAAAAGATGGAGTTGAGATTATTGTCATCATTTCCTGCAACCACAGCAGCACACATTCATTAAAAAGAAAAAATATATATATATACACATATATAAATATATAAAACCAAGTCATTCTGCATAAAGTCCTATGTTCTTTTTTTATTCCTGCATAAAGCCTCTTCCTCTGACTAGGTGTTATCTTCCTAATGATACTTTATACAAACTGCATGTCCTCGGTGGCTTTTAGTCCTTTAAAGAATCAGGCCTGAAGCTTTTGTTTAATATGAAGAATATCACAAATTGAATATCAAATAAGTGATAACATATAGTTCAGATTGAACCAAAGTACCTCCTTTGTGTTTTACAATAGGAAGAATTTTTCAGCTCCACTGAAAGACTCTGCTAAGCTAAGTTAATGTCTATATATTGTTCTTAAGTAACCAGAAATCATGATTATTTCAGTATATAAGCTTAAATTTAAATATTATTTCTGAGATTTTTACTAACTAAAGAATTTGTCACACACTTTCCAGTAATTTTACTGGGAGTTACTTCTTTTAATCCTCCGGGAATTTTTCAAGGCTTTGGCCATGAAGTGTCTGTTGAGTATTTAAGATGATGGCACATATCTTAAAAAAAGCTCATTTAGTATATCGAAAAAGACTGAAACAAGGTTCATTCAACATGAGAATTGCTACCACTCTCTTTAAAATTAGCATCAGCTGTCCAATTGTACATTGCTTGGACCAACTGTCAAGGTAAGAACATGTCACAGTCTAAAGGTCTAATCTCAAAGGTCTATGGCATTTACCTGTATTAAAATTAGCACTTTATAATGATGATTAGAGAAAGGGAATAAACCTTTCACAAATGCTAACACAGTGCCACATAATCCAACACGGTGTTGGTTTGTGCTTGTACTCTTTCACATAATATATATGCTTGATGGGAGAACTGCTTTTATTTTCTAGAATGTATCTGTGGCTCACCTCTAATACTTTTTAAACGTAGGTGCATGAATAGATACACACACGCAAAGCAACAGCTTGTAGATGCATGCATATGTGTGAGAGTGTATATGAATACGTATGTACAGGTACATACGTACATTTATGTATGTCCATATTTAGGCAGATCTAACATTAAGAAAAGAAGAGGATGAAAGGCTATAGTTTCCCCTACAAATTGCTCCTCATCACAAGAAGAGGAGTGGGCATGTTACTACACAGCTCTTCATCACCTTGGCCATTATACATCCAGCCCTGGTATGTATGGATACACAAGTGTGTATGTAGGTACATACAGACATACTCAGCTACATACCTTCTGGAGTATATTTGTCACAAATGATTTTTTAAAGCACACACAAAAAGAATATATTGCTTGAGCTACGCTTTGAAAAACATAATTAACATATATAATTAGCATATATAATAACGCTAAAGGTTATTGCTATCAGATGACAGAATGGCCTCGAGAAACATCTTAACACTTTGCCTTGAAATGGTAAATAATGAAAAAGCATTATATATGCCTTGAACTGCTAACGCTTCTCTTGCCCTTTTGGATACCCTGGATTACACCCATTTCTGCTTAAGGATGTGCATTTGTTCATGCTGTTGATCTAATGGATAAGCTTAAAAAGGGGGTGTTAAAAATGTAACAACGATAATTACAAGGTAAACTTATACCTCCACAGTGCAAGCCTGACACCTCAGTGGTAAAATAAAATCTGCTGCAGAAGATGAAAAAGGAAGAAACCCACTTCTGAAATCCTGGCCTCTCTCACTGGGGCCAGGATTTGGCACGAAACCTAGGTATCAGTTTCTGCTGGAAAGGACCCCGTCCTGCCGGGCGCTGGAGAGCATCAGCTCAGGTATCACACGCTCCCTACCTGCACTGACTTGTCAAAAAGTGCTCTCGTTCCCCAGTCTCACAGGAATTGTTCGGGGCAGTGCAGGAAGGTGTTCCGGATTGCCATGGATCAGAGCTCACTTAATGGACCATTACCAGGAGGAGAAGCCCACTGGCTTGCCTATTTTTTTTTTTTTTAACCCTTCCTGCATATTTTCTGATTTCTCCTTCTCTTCCTTTCCCACACATCCAGAAAGGATGTGAACAGGAGCAGGTGAACCCAAACTGCTTAGCAGTCTGGGCACTGTTAATCTGCTGCTTTTTTCCAAAACCTTTTCTCGACCACAGCCAACCTTTGAGTCTAGTTAGGGTGTCTGCTGTGTGCTCCACAAAAACAGAAAGGCTGTGATTAACCAAGCGATTTGCAGACCAGCAGCTATCTAATCAGCTTCAGGTAACTGAAGAGCGAATTTACTCATCAAGGCACACGACTTAAACAGGCACTCTGTTACATTTAAAATGCTCTGGTTTGTTCACACAACCTTTAAACCCTTTGCATCTCTCTAACTTGTCAGCTGAAGTCTTAATGGAATGAATACATGGCATTTACAAATCAAGCAAGACAAATCACCCGAACTCCCAGGCCATACCTGCATCCTTTTCGATCTGAATTGCCAGTCTTGTGTTGGAATGGTCCGACCTTTTGGTGCTGGAAACAAAGACACATTGTATAGCCAATTATTTTTTTAAAACAAGATTCTCCCAAATATGCTTTTATTTTCTTTTAAACATATTTTTACATACTATATCATTATGCAATTCACACTCCTAACCTGGTCCTCAGTTTATCCCAAGTATGCCTATATAGTGGCTCCAGGAGCATGAGCCAGGTGCCAACAAAACACTGAATAGAAAGAATACTCTATCAGGCTTTCTTCCCTTCTAAGCCTTAAGGGCAATAGCTCAACTTACAAGGTTTTGTTTGTGTGAAAATATTTCTGTGGGTGTATCACATCTATGGCAGGAAAAAAAAAATCAATTAGCTGCATATTTACCTAGACAGCAACAACGAGTCTCTTGTCATTCTTGTTTCTTAAAGAGTGAATTGTAGGCTCTTAGTCCATACATATGGAAACTCTGTCTCCCTTAGGAATGACACAGTCCCTACTCAGTATTTTCACTATCAGAGGAATACAAATCCCATAGGAAAAATGGTCATGGAACGGAAAGCAGTTATAAGATAGATTGGATTGAGTTTTTATTCCTACCTGCAACAAAAGACATTTACAAAGTCTGAAATCCCTAATGTCAGAAAATCTTTTCATCCAGCTTCTACAGCCCACCCGCCCTGTTCTGTAAAGCTCTGGAAAACTGACCAACAGAAAACTAGACACATGCTTCATGTAGCAGAGAGAAGAGGGACAGAACTGCTGTACTTCCACTCCCTACCAGCTACTGATTTTTGTTTTAAAAACGCTTGTTCTTTACTTTGCAAGAAATACAGTGGTGAGAATATGAGTCTTAATTGGAATTATTTGTAATTAATATTAGTACATTATCTACATACATTAACATTTTATTTGATGTATTATTTATCTTCCTGCCTCTGGTTGGCTGAGCTTATTGTAACTGCAATTTTCATTTCCTATGCAACAGAAAATGGTAGCGTTGGGGGGCCTTCTAAGCAATCTGGAATTCAAAGAATGATTTTATTTCAAAAAGGTTGTCAGCATTCTTCTACCCTAATATACATCCACCTGCAAATGCAACATATGCAAGAGTAAGCATAAAGATTAGGTTACAGAATTCAATCAATTTTCTGTTCTTGGCAGAGGAACATTGCTGATTTCAAAACTGCGTATGTTGTAAGATTATGAGACTCCTTTTTAGCTTTCAATCCCTCTGAAATAAGCGTGGCAGAATGAAGTGCAAGTCAATACTATTCTTTACCCCAAATTTGTATCAACCTGTAAAGCATTTCTGTTCTTGAAGCATATTGAGACCCATACAAATCAAGTAATACTTCAGAAAATTCTAATCTATGTAAGCAGGAATCCTTTTGCCCAGCATGCAGCTCTGGCTCCATTTCTTTCCCTTTTTTTTTCTTTTTAAGAGAGATGCATGAAACAATCAGGGAAAATCGTGAGTGCTTCAGGTCATTCTGTGACAGACAATGCAGCCTGAATGGGAAGAAGGGAAGGAAGCAGTGCAGCTCTGACAAACAAAACCAAACCAGGCTCTGTTGTGGCTTTTTCCCCCATTCCAAGCACAGTATCGATTTCTTAAGCAGGGAAAACATGGGCCTCAGGACACAAGATACGAAAGGATTCACCTTTTCAGATAGTACCTGAGAAACTCAAAGCTTTACACTGATATTTTGAAGCATAGTTATATTTTTTTATAAAGAGCAAGGGCAATATATACAGTTGATAAAGCAAAGAGTGAACTTCTTTTGTCCTGAAATTCAGTTTACTTGAACAAATTCAGTCAGGTAATCCACTTAGGTAAAAATCAGGTACAAATCTTCCACAATTATTAGTAACCAAAGCTATATTTGCACCTTCTTGAAGGCAACAGGAATTTGCATAGCATTAAACTCTAATAAACAGCTCCTGACACTCCAACTAGCTACGCCTTTACTCCTGGGCTTTTTGCTGTCAACTAGGACCTCCTAAGCGATCTTCTGGGACAAGCAGGTGATTTGGGCTTCCCTCCACTGGCTTCCTGCCTGAAATTTGGTTGTTACCACTCATCCAAGGTGATAATTAGCTCAGTAATTGGATTTCTTCCTGAATTGCATTATTCCATGCAAACCAAGTGCAGGTCCTTGGGCACTTGCCCCAGAGAGCAAGTGATTGTCTTTGAACATCTTCAATTTTAAAGTCAACACCCTTCCTAGTTCCTGAAATATCTAACTCATGCTTTTTTAATCTAGCATTTATATAGACATTGAGATAATTTACTGGCTTGCATATCACCGTTCATGTCACTGTAACTATTGCTTTCTTTGCAAAAGGATGAAGTCACTTCCCATACTTCCCTTGTCCAAAAATACTGCCTTGGTTTTCAACCTGGAAAGACTTTCTTCTCCCACTTTACTCTCCCAAATGCCTTAGAAAGGTAGAAAAGAGTTCAAGGGGGACTCAGGCAGCCTGGGAACATACCACGGATGGTGAGAATTGGGCAAACTGAGGGAAGAAAAGATCACTGTAGTGCTTATTTCCAGAAGATGAAAATAAAATTGCAGCTGTTCAATCTGTCTTGGTGTTGCTGGATTTTGCCCCCAAACACAAATTCAAGATTTCCAGAATTCCTGCTGCGAAGGAGTGGATCTCTACTTTGAAAGAGAACAAAACAAAGAAAAGCAGTCCCCTCTGGGGGATGCAAGAGATGCCTTTCCAGGGTAGATCCAAAGTTTTTCCTCTGTGTCCAATGAATTTTAATCCATCTTTCCATGACATCTAACAGACAAGTCTAACAGGGAGAAACATTACTATGCTGCAGCCCTATGATTATTCATGGAGTCTGGAAAAAACCCTCAACATTTCCATTTGAATGTCTTACGCTGCTGGCACTATAAACGGAAGGCTTAACATTAAAAACACAGTAGTAGTAGGCTAAGATAGCAAGGCGGGGGACGGGGGGGTGAATGAGGAAATAGCAGAATAAGCAAGCATCCATGAATATTTGAAGGACACCAGAGGCAAAAACGATGGTACTAATTGGAAGTGTGAGGATGCCCAAGTAGTTTTAAATCAATTTCATCTAAAAGGCAGAATGATTTCAGCACGATTATAACAGCAAAGGCTGACAGCCCCTTCGTGCATAACCATGCCCAGGTTTTCTGGGCAGCTGTGTGGAAGACATGCCCTAGGTTTGACTCACGTTAATAAGGAAAGATCTTTTAAAAATGGAAACAATTTTTCCTTCCTGATCATTCACTCTGAATTTTAGTCTTCACGCTTTCTTCCTCCCTTCCCTCTCTCCCCCCTCCAGTGTTTCATAAAAAGTGGCTTTGATTGCACGCTAGGAAACCGGGGGAGGGTTAAGGTGTAAAAAAGTTCCAGCTGTTAAAGACAGTGCTGTTGAAGGATCTTTTTAAAACATGGGAACATTTTATTATCAGTAATGTTTCCTGTTGTGCTTCCTTCCTTTACTTTCTTAAAGGCTTTTTATAATTCATTCTGAGAGCTTCATGGTTGTGTGTTTTTTGTTTTGTTTTGGTGGTCACTTTCTGAGAGACTATTGAGACTGTTTAAGACCTTAGCCTATTCTGCAGCCAGCTTTTCCTGAAAACAAGGTTTCTGTCATCCTGCACCAACAGGGATGCAAGCAAGAGGTGTGAATATGAGATCAAAAGCTGAGTGGCCAAACATGGATTAACCAGCCCACCTAAGCGTTCTGACATTCAACGGTTTGGCAGGGGAACTCACCTCTTACTTGTAAACTAGGTCATTTCAAGCATCTGTATTCTTCAATATGTTCACTAATGCTTTACCAAAATGTCACCAATTTTTACCAGCTATTTGCTACAAGCAGTACAATGAGCTTTGTATGTGGAAGGATTGTGCCGACAGCACTGAGATGTCCGTGCTCGCTCTTGCCGTCAGTGGTGGAGGGCTGGGACCCCGACCTGCTTGGAAGGACCATGCTTAGCACAGCACCTTGCATCCCAGCTAGAGCTCCCTGTGCGCAACCCAGGCATACTTCTAACCGAAAAGCAAATGTGTTAATCACACACACCACAACCTGCATCTGAAGCACCGCAGGTAAGAGCCATTCTTCTGATTTTCCTGTTGTGAGTCACACAGACGTTACAGGACGGGTGCCCAGCTCTGGGTCAGGAGCACTGCAGGACTCACGCACTTGGGCTCTGCAGTGGCTATTTTGGAGGCACTGATGGGCCCGTGAGGGCGAAGCGGCAAAACCTGAGAAACTGAAAAGGCCTGGAGAGTAAAAAGGAAGTGATGAGAACAGTCCTGGTGAAGTTTTCACCAGAAAAAGAGAGTGAGAAATCAGACAGGAAAAAAAAAAGTGTTGGGAGCTGCTTCAGCAAGTGAACCCAAGACGTTTATTTCCTTTACTCCATACAGAGAGATGCAAATTGCTTGAACAACATGAAAGGAGGAAAGGACAGCAAGGTATTTCAGAATCCATTCTTAATATTCCTTATTGCTGATAACAAAGTGCTGCTATGCTTTTTCAGTGCACAATATTAAAATGACATACTTCTACGTTTTAATTGTCAATTTAGACTCAAGGTGACTGCTTAAAGACAAAATTAGGAGGTAGAGATGGAAAGAAGGCACGAGGAAATACAAAAATAAGACAAAGATGAGGGAACGATATCTTACGAAGAAAGCCTGCATCAGGAATACTAGTTTAGATCATTATGGGGTTCTCCCTATATACAGATTTCTTGCCGAAAGATGCAGGAAGACAAAATGGAAGCTAACTGAGCCAGTCCAGTGCCATCAGCCTGGGAGTGAAGCATTAATGATACCACACTGAAGAACAATGAAAATCTTACTGCTGCTGTGGAATTGCACAAAATCCAATTTAAAATTAGGATAAATTTTGACACCTTTTATTTGTTTATTATTTTTTATTCCAAGGACTGTTGAGAATGTTGATCATTTACAGCAGTCGTTATGGTAGTCCCTACAGTACTCTTCAGACTGAAAAAAATCTCCAGCACATGGTAGAACTAGGTGGTATTTTGAGAGCAAACACTGCTAGTCAAAGAATACATGAAGTCTTTCTCTAGCACTCATCCAGTATTTACCTAGTGCCAATTAACACAAAGCTTCAGGGACAATTCTCAGTGGCAATGGTGATATAATTCTGCATTTTGCATAATCTCAGAAGTGAGAGAGATTTTACATTTTGCTCTTCTAAGCCCTCAGGCATTTTGGGTCTAGTATATATCCTTGCATATCAGGACACAGCCAAGACTTGAGCAAGCCATAGCATGAATTATTCCCTGCTGCTAGCTGTACACAACTTGCGTATCACCTCAGTTTCAATGGTTACTCTTGCTGAACATCTCCTCCATGATCTCAGCTTTTCCCCTGTCTTTACATCTTGACAAAAGTCGGTTGAGTAAGCATCTTCTTGAACGGAAGGTTTCAGTTTACTGCTCCTAACCTCAACTTGCCCCTAAACGTTTGATTCAGTTAAATCTAAAACAGGAGACGATCTACATTATCCAAGTGAATGGGATGAACACTTACTGAGAACACCTATTCTTATGGAAATTCAGTAAATGCATTTCAACAGGTTTCCAATACTCGACAGAAATTTCACAAATTTGATCTCATTAGATTTACATAGTTTGGAAGCTAAGCATTAGAAGAACAGCTTATAAAAATTTAGCACCACTGTATATCCATACAAGCCCTTAAAGTATTACTTGCTTCCTATTTCTGATGAGTCCATTCTCTTCTTTCTCTTTTACCCTGTTCCTGCCTTCCTTTCCAAATATCTTTCAAAGTCCTCTTCTATTGTTCTGATGGTTTCTTTTCCTCTCTAGGTCTGAGCTCCTGATTATGAATCTCTGTTGCACTATCCTCTCTACTGCACGCATTTTGCTTCTTTGCCCATCCCTTTCCCTTTTCATTTATCCTGCTTGTGGTTTTGATCTCTGCTTGTGTTCCTGCCTGGCCTCAGCATGCATTCTCTCTCTGATGCCTCCCTTCTGTCTTTATTCTGTCCTCTTAGAATGATTCAGTGAACTGGAGTTGTGAATGCATCTTTAACTCGGCAGGGAACTACAGAGCACTGAATCAGAATGCACTCCCAATTAATTATCACACATATGGCTCCTATTCAATTAGCCTCAATTTGTTTTATTGACTGCCACAGGCAAAATTTGAGAAGAGGAGATGTTACCAGTTAAAGAGATACTGCCAAATAGTCAAAATACAGCTTTGAATTTTGTATAGCCTCCCTTGAGTGTAAAACTCTTGGCAACTTAGAAAACACTTATTTTAACACCATTTTTCCTCACCTGTCTTTTCCCAGATAGCTGTGACTCCAATCGTGGAGCCAAGCAGTGAGGTGAGGGCCGGTTTGGAGAGGACGTGTGCACACGTATGTGCTACAGTAAGTGGCCAAAGGGGCATACACGCACACAAGGCCACTTGCTAAGGGAGAGATGACAGTTCAAGACACAGAGGGGGACACGATTTCTAGTAGGGCTTATTTTAGCCTGGGGCTTTACCTGAAGCAGCACCTCAAAGCCCTGCTCATCCACTGAAGGGGATTAAAAATGATCAGACCAAGCCAGTGTTGCAGGTACAAGTCCAGTGACAGTGCTGATGGTGTGCAATGTGAAAATGTCTACCATACAGGTACAGCAGCAGGGAGGAAAGAGGGAAGGCTCCTGAGAAGACAATCAGATGAGCAAGTCTAATGAGCACCATGCAACTTCAGAGGACTCATGAAGAGCTAAGACTGAAGTATAGACAAAGATGTTCCTTGTTCTTCAAACGTTTTGGTTTTCTCTGTTCTCTCCCCCAGTGCCAGAACCATGACCACACAC
The DNA here is from genome assembly GCA_013399115.1 of Anseranas semipalmata. Taxonomy (NCBI): domain Eukaryota; kingdom Metazoa; phylum Chordata; class Aves; order Anseriformes; family Anseranatidae; genus Anseranas; species Anseranas semipalmata. The sequence goes on from VXAA01000559.1 coordinate 447,832, forward strand.
GCGTCCGGAGAACAGGGCACAGCTTCCCAAAGAGCAATTTATACTCAAAGTTTCAAGAGAGGAGTATTTCTTTTTTTTTCCAAAAATCATCTTCACTGGGGAAATCTTCCAGTTATAAGGGAAGAGGAATGAAGGAAAAACAGCAGCAACCTCCTAACGCTTCAGCTTTTGCAGCACTGCCAGGCGGGGAGTGCCACTGCCATCAGTAGGAACACCGTACCCATGGGCAGGCCTAAGGATCCCCTAGTGCCAAGCTAGGCTGAGCGCTCAAGGACCTAAATCCCTTTGCAGTCATCAGAAAGACTCAAAAAATTCAACATACTCCATGAACAGGACCAGGCAACCCATTCTGATTTGAAGACAACACACCAAAAATTCAAACTAAGAACCGTTCGTTCATTGATCCTGTTTGTTTTGACTTGTAAGTCCCGGGCACTAATGAGTGCCCATTTGGGTTTTATCTATATGCCAAAACTCATTTATACTATTTTGCTGAGTTCTAAATTAACTTAACACTCAATAAAAGCCTGTAGAAGCCCTGAGGCCAACCCAGTGAAGACCTCTCTTAAAAGAGCCACGGTCACCAAAGGGGCTAACACACATAAAACTGAGTAATAACAGGTAACAGAGGAACTGTAGCCTCAGTACTGTAAAACCTTTGAACTGGAATTCAGTGCTTCTTTGTGGCCAGTTATAAAAACAATAGAGAAACAGGAGCAGTCAAACACAAAAATTAGCAGAGAAGGAGAAGCAGTTTGGAAGAAACTAAAAAGATTGCAATGAACTGCAGAACTCACTGGTGCAATGTGCTTTTCATGCCAGGGGCTGGAAGCATTCAGAAAAGATTGAACTTCAAGTAATGAGAACTAGCAGTGACATAGTCAAAACACAACATTTCTGAAATTATATTTGAGGAAATAAAGCAAACACTAACTCCTATAGATCTGGGGAAAAAAAGGTTCTCTTAAGTCATGTTATAATTGTTGATTTCAGAGGTTAATGTACCTTTCTTTAAAGTATTCATTATAAATCAATGTCCAAGACTACTGAACTATAAACATCTGCTGCAGTTGTTCCTCTGTAAACATCACCACTATGGAGGTCTAAGAACATGGGAGAAATCAAGCAACATAGCAAGAAAAGACTAAAAAAAAAAAAAGAAAACCAGCCTTAAAAAGGAGAATGTGAAAGGTTTGAACATGCAGCTCCCAAACAAGGCCCACAGACAGTTGTGGGTGAACGGCATTTTGTGTTCAGAGCAGGGGTTTCAACAGCTGTACCAGACAAGCCAGCTCACAGGGAAACCAGATGCACTGGGGTATGTTAAAAAACAAGCATTTGGAAGGGGAAGGCTTGTTATTTTATGGGAAAAAGGGAGGGAGCAGATGGGCACATTTCACAGCTCCTTTTCCCACACACGTGCATAATGTGGGGTCAATCCCAGTTATGTCTACACTGGGAAAACTCTCCCCATTCCACCTGTAGGCTGTGCATGATGGAGACGTGATGTCAGCCAGTCGGAAAAAAGAAAATGGCAGCTGTGCTAAATCTGAGGCAGGGCAGGTCTTCCTCGCCCTCCATCCCCAGCTCTATGAGCCTTACAGGCGGCTGTTTTCCAGACCACAATGAGAGAGCAACAACACAGCGATGCGCTTGGGGAAAAGAAAGACTTGCTCACATATTCTCAAACACAGAGAGGCATCCGGTAATGCCATTCTGAGATAACTGGCAATTTAATCACAGCCTCTTTAGAGACACTTAACTAATTTAGTTACACCACACAGTAATTCGCTAGAGACCCTTCAAAGCAAATGCAAGCTGCGCCTCACCCAAAAATAGGCACCGAGGCAGATGACCACGAAAGAAGAGAGGCAGGAAGGAGCGGGAGAGGGGAGAGAGAGGCTTGCAGGCAGTGAAATCTCCAGCTTGCTGGTGGCAGTTTGCTGCCAATGGGGACAAGCCACAGCTGCAGCAGAGCTGCTCTATGGGATCCAGGGATTAGACCCACTGGGGAATGAAAGGAAACCTTCTACGCTGTTCTGTCCGTTGCCACGTCCAAGATCCAAAGCAAGATAAGAGGGAGGAAGGAGGGGGAGAGACAAAGTATTTAAGAAAAAAAAACAAAGCAGGGCAATGAAACAACAGCATTTGAACACACTGTGCTTTAAAGTGCCTATACATTAAATAAGATTTACTGCTATTTCCTTTCCTCTCCCTGACATCTATGGCCTAATCGTTCTAACAGCTGTGAAAATAAAGAGTAAAACAGGACTCTTCAAACTGGGAAGCAGAACCCAGGCTAACGACAGGACAAACACAGTGTTGCATCAAAACTTATTTTTTTTTTTAAAGAGAAAATTTCTCCTAGTTGGACTCCCACGGGGCAACCAGCTCATGAGAGCAGGCTGGCTTTCTGACTTCACGCCCCTCTCTTTCCAACAACAATGGCAGCAAAAGCTATAAAAAGATGGCTGCATGAGAAGTCATTCCTTCTTAACCTCCTTCCTTATTGCCTGATTTTTTCTTCTTCTTACAACCACCCTTCCCGTTCCCCCCAGAAAGCTCCCTGACCCCTGCGACGTGCTGCTGTGCCAGGCTCTGCACTGCACGCTGCAAACCAACAGCGTACGCTGGCTCCGGGGAAGAACACCCATGCTCTGCGCACACACCGCCGGAGCACAGCCACGGTACGATTCCTGAATTTTGACGAGCTTGCTAGCATTTTCACAGTTTGCTTACTGTTTTTTTTTTTTTTCCTTTTTAACCCACTTTGATTGGCAGCAGTAAAGTGTGCATATACTGATGAACAGGAATGAGACTCGAAGAAAGCAGCCTTATTTATTACTTGGAAGAAAAACAAAAACATAGTTTAAGTTAGGACACCTAGGTTACCTGCCAAAATTGGCTTTGGTTAGTGCACTGAAGAGGTTAAACTATAAAAATATAACCATGGAGGTAACTACCTGTGTAATTTCATATAAACATAAATGAGTTTTTGTGTATCTAATATAAATGTGATAATTTAATGTAGGCATCAATATGGTAAGGAAGTGTTTGAAAATGAGTATGCAAAATAGGCAAAGCAAACAAGCTATATAAAGCACATTGAAGGCAGCTTTCCCCTGGGCAAAAGTCCCTGCCAACAGGTAATGTGTACACAAATAGCAAAAAAATCTGCCAGAGCAGTATCACCTATCCCAGACTCCACTGTAGTGAACCTGTGACTTTCCGTGAATACTCCCAGCCAAATTTAGCAAAAAAATGCCCTCCAAAAAAGAAATCTATAGACCAACTCGCCTACGTTTGTTCTGTTTTGTCTCACGGCACCTGAAAACTCAGCGTGTGTCCCGTCCTAGGGCATTGCTGCCCAAAGAAAGGTCAGTGGAGGAACCAGAACAACTTCCCCCTCCAGTTCAAGTTCCTGAGCCTATTTAACCCCATGGCTCTGAAAGAAAGCAGTCATGCCATCCCTTCGAATTTTTAGATGTTGAAGGGTCGAGATTTAAGGTAGTAAGGCAATGCTAGTCTCACTTTATTCAATTATTTCAAGCATTTTGTAGGAAATTTCCCTATTCTTAATACAATATTACTCTCTTCCCCTGCCTTTTTCTGTCTTTTCACTGTGTCCCTTTAATGACCCAGGAATTTTTCAGTCCAACTCTCATTCACTCTGCTCAGTTCTTCACATGAGCAAGGAAATACTGAAACACAAGCGAGGCAAAGGAAAATCAGAAGTACTAGAGACAAAATGAACATAAATTTAGGAGGTGCATATTGCGGAATGCCACAGGTTCAGGCAAACACATATTTCACTTTGATAACTAACTGAGTCTTCTACAAGGCTGTTTGCTACTTCCGAAAGGCTTTGGGGGGCAAGGTTGTGGTTCTTGTGTTTTAAGTGAGAAGACCATAAAAGATATACTAGAATTTCTAACAAACAACAAAGCACAGATTTTTCAGAGTCTAATGCAAGCATTCACATTGAGGACAAAGTTGTAGACAAACTGCTTATTTTGAAAGGACAAGTAGTAGTGGTTTAAAGCATTAAAAGTGTTAGTTTTTTGCACTTGGGGTTTTATTTTCAAAAACGATTAGCACCGACTTCTTTATTTCCTTTGGTGGGAGCCACTCACGGTCACTACTGATGAAAACGAGACCCCCTAATTTAAGTATCAAGCATCGAGCACCATCTTTTGACATTCCTTTCAATATCTTCTGTTTGTCTTGTCCCAAAAGCCTTAGACCACCGAAAGCAAATGAAAATGGTCCCATCTATTTCCCTCTACAATAACCTACAGATACCACACTAACCTAACTACATGGAAGTGATGTGCCTACAACTATCGAGTTTGATTCTCTAACCTGTACCTAGAAAAGAAGCCACATGCCACATTCAGAATGTTCCAGCTGAAGTAAAACGCAGCAGATGTGCAATTCTCCCACTTCCTACTTAATGTGGTTCAAAGTTTCTGTCTGAAAATGTAAAGTTGTCTGTGGGATTAGTGGTAGCTTCCTGCCTTTCCAAGACTGCCCTCAAATTTCACTCCAATGAAATAATGAACCTGCTGACCCAGAAAAGAATGTGTGAGAAATAATTTTGTTAAGATCTGGTGCCAGTGTACAAAACTTGGCTTACCCCAAAAGCTTTCCACAAATCTCATCATATTCAGAAGCTTTATATAACTTGGCTTTGTCTCAGTAGTTTCTTTTTAGAGGAGTACATGTGCACTCACCGATACAAGTCAAAGTCAAACAAAAATAAAAATCTTCAAAAACTCATCAGACTCTTTCCCCTAAAAGATGAAAGAATCAATCATCGTAATTTCCAGTTCTGAATTCTCTCAAGGTGCTCAGATGCATCAGTGGTATTGATACATAAGTGTGATAAATGTACGACGCTTTCAGTGGTCTGGCCAAATCCTGCTTTGGCCAATACAATTTTCACTTTGTGCCTCATACTGCTGTTCTGCAGCTGCCACAATTTACTCTGAGCACAGTTACATGTTAGTAGGTTTTCCTTCTGAAAAACACCTCCACCTGGAAAGGACACAGTTTTCCTGCCTCCACTACTCTTGCTGGGAACCCATCAGATCCCAGCTACCAAGAGCTTTGAAATCCTACAGGGTAAAAGGAACAGAAGCTCTTTATTCAATCTGTTCAATATTCTAAGTTTATGTCCTTGTGAAAACGAATGACAGCTAAACTCTGACAAAATCAGCCAATTCTCATGTCAAACTCTAAGATCAGATGTAGCAAGTAATTACAATGCACACTCATCATCACTTCTCTATGAGAGTTACCTGCCACATCCCAAGTGGTAAGGTTTAATCAGGCCAGTATAAAATATATTAATGCAGCCTGACTTCTAGTGCCAAAGGCTTAACAGATTTAGTTGCTAACACTAGCTAGCAAGACCAAAAAGGCTGACAACTGGGAGTTTTACTGTTTTTTTTTTTCACAGCTTCGTTAGTGTATGCCTGTACAACAAATGCAACATGACACCTCATCTGTAGCATACTGATAATTGTTTAAATACACTTTCAGAAATAACCAAATAACCATGAAATAGTAAAACACCAGAATCAAGATTCAAAGATTAACCTTTCAAGGCCTACAGCAATTTAAGGAATATCTTTGGAAAGAAAAATACCTCCAGAATGAGAGCAAAACCTTTAAAAATAACAAGTGTAGAAAACTTTTGAATAATCTTACTTGTAGTTTTTCTCCCAGAACTTGATCGGTCTTGCGTATGATGCGATAAAGATGACGCTACCAAGAAATGGACTCAGCGGAGTAGAAAAGACTGAAGTGGCCAGAGTTTGGAAAAAAAGCATAGCAGAGTCTGAAAACTGCAAGTTAAGGTAACATAAATGATTTCATCATACTTTCAAACCATTGTTGAGGCAGCTCTTCAAACCATTTTTGTCTTTTTATTATTTATTTTACCAAAGACGTGGAGGGAGGAGAGGAAACGAAGGCAGGCAGTGCCAAATTGCCAATTACCAGCACATAATCCGTGGCTTTTCAATGCTGCGCAGTTGTAACAGAGGTGACATGTCTGAACAGAGTACGGTATTAGCAGGGTGACTCTGTCTAATCTCTGCCCGAGGACAGATCCAGACTGTACCCAGAGTAGTAAAGTGCCCTCTTCCAGCTACCAAGCTTATCTTCTACGACACAAGTGGCTTCTGAAAGTCTGACAGAAAGGGTTTAAACCAAACAAAAAATCAAAAATATTCATTTTCTTGGAAATTCTTAGTTCTGTGCATCAGAATCTTGCTCTCAGGGAGTCCAGCATTGCATTCTGTGAGTTTCTGCTTATTCTTAAATTATCTAGTATGTGAAGAAACAACTATGCCTATACAATCCAACTTGCTGGCTCAAAATCATGCTTTCAGGTTAATTGTTACTGACAAGTTAATATTCCATGCTGATTGAAAGGTGTAAAAAAAAAAAAAAAAAAAAAGNAAGAGTTTCATGCTTTTTGAAACATACAAAATGAGAAGGTGAGGGGCAGGGGAATACAAAATATCACACGAACACCATAATGAATACCTGAATCTGCGGCTTCCTTTAAATGTAAATTCACATTCCATGTTGCTGGAAAGCAACTTAGGAGACTGATAAGGATACAGAAAAACATGCATGTTAAAAGAAACATGATTAAAAAAAATAGGCAAATTAAATGTTAGGCATTAATTCTTCTTTAACTCATACCAAGACCATGATATCTCGAGAAAATAGTTTCCAAACTGGCGTAAGAGACCAGTTGTCCTTCCTTATGCTTCACTTGGGAGGAAGGTACTAAATAAAGAAGCCATGGACAAAGAAGCAACGATCAGCGTACAGCGATCAGTTGCATCTCAGACTAAAATTAAGGTCAAATCACCCAATAACCACAGTCCTTTAGCTTACTCTGTTCTAATAATGTGTGTCCCACAGTCTGAGACTTTACAATAAACATCTTTATACATGTAATGTATACATCATTTGCAGTACAATATTTCCATAAAACGGCCAGCTAGCCATGCTTTCAAAGCAATTTGCAAAATCTACACACAAATATTTGCCAAAAGATAGATCTCAAATCCCTCAAATGTATTAAAAGAGAGTGGTCCTGAATGGTGTCTTTGTGCATTAGTGAACCTGCAAAATGAGCTGCCCTCAGAGTCTAAAGTTCAAAAAGCAACAGAGAGCACAGAGCAGGAAGCAAGTGCATCCAAAGTTAAACTGTCACATTGCACTGTAGTCATAACCACCATTGGCTGTAAGAGATGAGCAAGTATTTACAAGTGTCAGATAAGGGAAGCAGGCATGGGAGCTGAAGAGACAAAAAGAGAGCAAGAAGGACAGATCAGGACAGCAAATCAAGTTTTCTAAAGAGGGTTCTAATGTCATTATTGATTTAAAAACTGCCGTCATCACGAGTTAAGACATTTAAGACTCCTCTGTGAACTGCGTGTGGTAAAGACATAAGCAGGAGCAACAGTTCTATTTTTGCTGAAAGACATAATGCTCTACTATATGCAAGTTGGAAGCCATTTCCCGTTTGACTTGTGAAGAGTGGTTTTAATAAAGTGTTTCGTCTATGTAAGAACATCACAGGAACAAGTAACAGCACCAGGCTGACTTACCTAGAGCTGATGTCTACAGTGGTATACAGATGTATATATATGATGTATACACATGTATATTCGTAACTGCCAGAAATTTACAGGCACGCTTTCTTGTTCTACATCACAAGACAGTTTTCCTGTGTGCCATCTTTGTTCTGTTGTATGGTGTGGAAGCAGAACTTGTTTCTTTGTGAATAATGGATTTTCTTTTTTAAGGTGACCAAAATCAAATTTTGAGAAGAAATAACTAAAAACTGTTCAGCATGTAATAAAACATTCTATCTGATGCTTAATTATTATTTACAAATCTGTTTGAATTCAAATCAGCTTCAAAATAAGTAACTGCAAGCTTGATGTTTTTGAAATCTTCCATCCCCTTCTTTCAATACAAAACTATGCAGTAAATCCAGCCCAAATCCTCTGATGTCTCAGACCCACGTTTTTAATTGCAATTACTGTGGGCCAAGGCGTTTTGTCACTTCTGGGCACAAGATCACTTAGAGGGTAGGAGAAGCAAGTTTCAAAGGGCTCCCTTTTCTGACGCTAGAGCTGTAATCCTGAAACAGCCAAAGGAGAAACTCTTATAAACAGAATAATCTGAACTACAAACACTTTCTTTCCAAATCTCACTGTTCATTTATCAGGTAAAATCCTCCTGTGACTACAAACTAGACTGACTTTCTCAGCGTGATGACAATTTAAGGGGTACAGGCATATAACCTTGTCTTACCCATTTGAATATCGGGAAGTGAAGCAGCAGATCACTCCTCCAGCCAGAAGCCCATTCCTGTTCCTGGTGTTTGGGCTCACAGAAACGCAGGAATAGGAGGGACCTTAAGAGGTCACCTAGACCATCTAGCAGCCACAGCCAAACCTGTACGTCTCCTGACAAATGTTTGTCTGAATTCCCAAAGATCTCCAACAGTGGAGACTCCACAGCCTCCCCCAGGCAAAGCTCCAGGTGTGTTGGTCTTTGTACCCTGCACGCCTGAATTAAATGCACTAAAGTAAGAGAAACTTCTCATATCACTGAGCTCTATGGCAAAAACTCACCAAGGCACTTTGAAATTTAAAAATTGATGTCCTGTTTGCAGAAGTGATCTAGGCAATTAAGAGCCACAAATAATTAACTCTGCAAAGAAATGGCAGGCTTAGTGCCTCTGCAAACTGCAATATGTATTCATTAGTACCGTCTGCAGGGTTATGGTAACAACAAATAAAAATACTGTGCAAAAAGGCAGAGTTATTGTTGTTGTGGGAATGGTAACTTGGGCATTTAACCAGTATCTTAATTGCAACATTGCCTTAAAGACAGATTTGCATTTGCAAAGGATATTATAAATATAAATAATAGAAAGCTAGTCTAGATCACTTCAGTAATAACTGTGTAAATAAACTGAATCCTGCTTAGTTAACTGCTTTCCATTTTGCAAAGCTTAATTAGTACTTTCATCAAGAGTAAAGTTATCACTGCACAAAATACGTGACCAAAGGGAAACTCATTGAAATATAATCCTACTTCTTAGATGTTTTCCTAAATAACCTTAGATGTACATTCCTGCAATTCATACCTACAATAGAGATGAAAACCACTTTTTTCGCTGTGGAATTCCATAATAATTTGCTACAAATCATTCAAAGTGCTCTGATGGATCAATTTTTTTTTTACAATGCTTTCCTTATGTAAATAGCCAATTTAAAGCTTTCCTTCTGGGAGTTATTCTGTCTTCAATTCCCTCTGTCCAAAACTCCCATTTATACTCCCTATCTATAAACACAAGCATAGTTAATCAATGCAGCATATGATTCAATATATCACAGCAAAGAGCAGAGAGGAAAAATCACTCAAGGGGGAAAAAAAAAATACTCTCTGTGAGATGAAAGGGAAAAAAGATTTAAATGTGTATATCTGATAAACAGTACAAAGTAAACTCTTCAGTAGGTCTGAACTAAAAACACTTCACCCAACTCTTTTTTCACAACTTTGGTTGGAAGGGAAGGAAGAAATGAAAAGTTAGTCTCTGAAAATGCTTTATATGCCAATAAAGTTAAATTTGATCAGTTAAAGTGTTTTATTTCATTTTTAAAAATCTTTTTCCTATATTACATCAAGTTTCTAACTGAATTAGGCTTTAAAGTGAAACATTTTTGTTCAAAAAATCCTCTCTATGACAATGGTCATAGCCCTTGAATGGGCACTGAAACAGACAATTTCTGAAGGACTGTTTTAGTGTTGATGAACATACTTATAAAACACAGAGGAAATGTAAAAAAAAAAAAAAAAAAAAAAAAGAGAGAGAATGCTTTTCAGCACCATAATGAAAAACATACATAGAAATGTTAAAATCCAGCTGCTTTTGAAATGGAAAAAAAATCAGGACAGTCGCAACAGAAATTAGCTCAGTGACATGAATTTGTATCTGAGATACTAACTAGAAGCAACTGAGAAAGTAATTAATATTGTAGAGCTCAGTCAGCAATATGCCCAGCACTTTACAAAACTAGCTTCTATATACATAAAAGTCCACCCAAGCTGAAGGTAGTGTGTCAGCCATACCATTTCCTTCCAGATGCGTCAGAAGTCAGTGCTGTGGACTGTGGAAATATGTGACTGGGTGAGAAGTGGGCAGGCATAAATAAACCAGTCTGAGTCAGGACTCAAGTTTCCCAGTTTCAGATCTTATACAGTCAAGAAATAGAGAAAACCATATTTTCCAGGAGGTACTTTAAGCATTTTCACATTTTAAAATACAAGTTACCTGGAAACTTCACACCTCGTTCAAACACTGTAAATAAATTATACACATGAAGAGGAATTTGAGAATAAAGAAAAATAAATTTATAAAGGATATGAGGTATTGCAAAGAGCTGAGCAAAAACATGGAATGACGATCCCCAGGCAATCTGCCAGGGAGCGATGTACGTCATGATGAACTGCAACTTTTGCAGTAGGTCCCACAGCTGGAAAAAAAAAAGAAAAAGAAAAACACATGGTGACATTTTAGGCACTGAGGTAGTTTTAATTACTAATATCTGAACATGACACATCTTTTAAAACTGTGCACTGGAACAAATGTGAGATAGCTTATATTGTATTATCTTTCTTTGGCATTAAGGCCTTACTTTAGTAAGGTACAAAAGTATATTCTCCATTTGAAACTCACAGTTACAATGAGGTACATTCTTAACCACCACACTGAGGTACCCTGAAGTACTAGATTACCTTTCAGCAAAAACATGTCTGCTTTCATTAGGAAGTAGGAAAACAGGTTCTAATTTTCGCTGCATATATCGCATTGCCAGAAAGACACTTGAGTATTACAGGAGAAGACACTCGAGTAGAAAGTAGATATAGCAAAAAGAAGAAGCTCAAAGTGTGACACATGTGGCTCTGCACATGGAAACTAGGCATATTTCTCACAAACACACCGTTTTTATTTGTTGAATCAATGGGAGATGCCATCACTATGTGAGCATATGCTTGGCACCGACCATGAATTGTAGTTGCATTTTCAAGATCAAACCATCCTACCAAAACACGGTGCACTGACGTGAGTTTTTACTGTTGCACAGGACAAATTGGAAAACACTGAATTTGCTTTTGCTTCCTGCAAAACATGCTTGGTGCTGCAACTAGCAGTTTCTGACTCAAGAATGATGTGTACTTATTTCCTGCAATACATTTTTCTTTTCTGCCAGCTCTCTTGGCATCAGTCCAGAACAGATCTTTTGTCTCGCCTGTGTTTGGCTATCAGATATTGCAGCATGGGTTCTTGACACATTGTCAGGAAAGATTTGGCCGTCAATAGTCATTAGCACTCAACACGCACACAAGTTGAGAATGAACCAGGAGTACATGCAATATTTCATGCTCAGGTAGCAAATATACATCGAATTTCCTGTAATAAATCTTTTAACTGAGTTAATGAAAAACAAGACATTGCCAGTATCCTGAAAGACACTAAGGCTATGTCAATACTGGTATATTAAACACTTCCAGGCAAGGCACCCAGGCACAGGTATTGTGTATGTTCTCAAACTGTCAGAAAGGTCCCTAGCAAGGTTTTGGTCTGGCCCAGCCAGCCCTCTTCCAAGCAATTCTCAGGCATGGTTTGGAATGAAAGCCCTCTGTGGCCCACATCCAGCTGGCAGCTCCATACCTCCACCTGCATACAGGCTGGGAGAGTTGACCGGCGCAGCCAGAGGCTTCCCCATGGCAGCTGCCTCAGCAGCAGAACATGGTCCTAAGCACGCCTGATTCACTACCATGCTAACAGCCAGAGAGGATGCACCTTCACTGGCTAACTCATTTCATCTGCCCTTAAGTTTCCACCCCCAAAGTAATGCTTGACCATCTATATCCACATCAGCAGCGCACTTACAAGATGTTTTCTTGAGCTTCTCTATGAATTCTGTCGTAAATAATTGCAAATGAATTGGAAGGATGGTACGGAATGACTAATAGCATTAAAATGTTTTGGTCTTTGTGCCACCAAACGATCACAGCAGCAGCTGCTGTGTCGTGCACACTCTGGTTTTAACCGATAAACCTTCCACTTGAGATGAAAGCAGTGCTTCTCGTGCATTCTGTGCTTTGGCATGACTCAAAGTAGGCGCAATATGCAAAATACAGCCTCTGTTAACTTTGCACAGGCATATTATTTAAAACCACCAAAGCTCGGATAAAAACAAGCTGTATGAGCTCTTCAAGGCACAGCCTGGTTACCCCTGCTTAGTTTAACTATGAGAAATTCGCATCTTGTCAACTTTGTTTTCTCTCAGAAATACTACATGCGACTTGAAAACAACATTAAAACGGGCAAGTAAAACTGAACAGAGACTAGAAGTGACTTCTATTATGTGAACCCTGTTCAGGAGGTTGGGGACTTGCTTTGCCTTGCTTCATTTTTATTTATCTGAAATGTCTGAATGTGCAGCTGGGAGAAAAATTATATCCGCTAAAGATTTAAGTGAAGGGCTGAAAAAGCTAATGACTCACAATTGAAACCTCAAAAATTCAAAACTGCAGCACAACCCAGCAAAGTTCTGCCTGCTACAGATTGAAATCACAAAGCCATAAATCACCCCAGCTGTGCTCAAAGCTCTGGGTTCATCAAAAGGTTTTCAAACCTCAAATAAAATTCAGGTTTTGCATTTGCTAGGAAACCAAATCCACGAGGAGACCCTTCTGGCTTCTTGTCCCACTACATCATTTTCATCATTCTTTAATATTTACACATTCTTGCAAAACAGGCCATGGAGCCTAAGCTCCCCATTGCTTATAACAAATCCCACTATTTCTACTTTTACTACCGTTTGAACTTGCTGTTGTTCCTTTCGACAGTTGCCTCTCAGCTACTGTTTGTACAAAACAGGCAATGGAGTTTGTTTTGATTTGCAAGAACATGCATGTAAGAACACTCTGGTGAACCTTTTTTGGTTTTTGAGAGGCTTGTGACTCTGCACCTGAAGGCCTGCAAATGTGTGATTTTCAAGCTATTGCTTTCATTAAGAGTTGTCAAGTGCCTCTAGTACCTCTTAAATTACTGTTTCCAGGGCATGTTCTGCAAAACACCTCAAGGGAAACTTGCCATTATCATTTTACATATCTAAATATACTTATTAACAGTGATGCCATCTAGCAACTATAATATAGAGATTTAGGAAGGGGGGACTTGGGTTTACCTTCACAAAGTGCTATTGCTTTACTCACAGAAGAAGTGAAGCTGCTAAAGTTTGCCTGCATAAACAGAAGGAAGCTGATCCTCAGAAACAGTTGTAGTTGAAATAAGAGAACGACTAACTGCATTTCGGTCTTCAGTAATCATAAGACACTAGTATAAGAGGAAAGCCTTCAACACCTTCTAAATTGTTAGAACCAATTAGAATTAGAAAGGGTTAGGAAAGCCAAACCCATCTGGAGTTGAATCTGGTGAGGAAGGTGAAGGGCAACAGGAAGGATTTCTACATGTATATCAGCAGCAAAAGGAAGACTAAGGAAAGCATGGACTCACTGCTGAATAGGGCAGGGGACCTGGTGAAAGACAAGGTACTCAACGCCTTCTTTGCCTTGGTCTTTACTAGTAAGACTTCAGGAATCCCAAGCCCCTGAAACCTGTGGGAAAGTATGGAGAACTGAAGACACTCTCACAATGAAGTATTAATTTAGGGAATATTTAAACCAACTGGATAAAAACAATTCCAATTCCAACAATGAGGGAAATAGACGATGCCATTGAAAGGCCACACTTCATTATCTTTGAAAAGTCATAGCAACTGTGGGTAGTGTTCCCGAGGGGTGAAAGAAAGCAAATGTCCTCCTAGAAGTAACTCCTTTCTTCAAGAACAGCGAGGAGGGGCACCCATGAAGCTAAAGTCTAGTCAGACTCACCTAGATCCCTGGGAGGGCAATGGTGTGAACGCTCCTGGAAACCATTTCCAAACGCATGAAAGACAAGAAGGTGATCAGATGTATTCAGCATGTATTCACAAAGGGAAAATCAGACTTAACCAATCTGGTAGCCTACTACAATGAAATGACCAGCTTGGTGGACAAACAAAAAGCAATGGATGTTATTTGCCTTGACTTCAGTAAGACTTCTGACACTGTTCCCCCAAACATCCTCACAGACACACCGATAAAGTATGGGCTAGATAAATGGACAATGAAGTGGACAGAAAACTTGCAGAACTGTAAAACAGACAGTTGTGATCAGAGGCAAAGTCTAGCTGGAGGCCAATCACTTGGTGTTGGAGTACCCCAGAGGTCAATACCACAGGCCAATACTGTTTAACATCTTATTAATGACCTGGACAATGGACACTTAGAACTTACAAACTTACACTCAGTAAATTTGCAGATGATATGAAACTGGGAGGAATGTCTGATACCCCAGACAGTTGTCCCACCATTCAGAGGGTTCTTGACAGGCTGGAGAAATGGGCTGACCAGAGCCTCATTAAGTTCAACACAGGGAAGTGCAAAGTCCTGCATCTGGGGAGGAATAACCCCATGTACCAGTAAAGGCCAGGGACCAGCCTGCTGGAAAGCAGCTTTGCAGCTAACAACCCAGGGATGAGTGTTGTCACCGGGTCGAGGGAGGTGACCCTTTCACCCTCTATTCAGCACTGGTGAGACCACACCTGGAGTGCTGTGACCAATCCTGGGCTCCCCAGTACAAGAGAGACATGGAGCTACTGGGTTGAGTCCAGTGAAGGGCCATGAGATGATTAAGAGACTGGAGGATCTGACACATGAGAATAGGCTGAGAGAGCTGGGATTGCTTAGCCTCGAGAAGATAAGGATCCTTGTGAAGGAACTTACCAATGGGTATAAATGTATGACGGGGGGACTAAAGAAGGTGGAGTTATACTCTTCACAGTGATGCCCTGTGACAGGACCAATAAGCAGCAGGCATAAACAGGAAATTGTCTGAACATACAAAAACTTTCCACTGTGAGGGTGGCTGTACATTGGAACAGGTTGCCAACAGAGGTCATGGGATCTCCATCCTTGGAAATATTCAAAACTCATCTGGACACAGCCCTGAGCAATCTACTATAGCTGAACCTGCTTTTAAGCACGTGGGTTGAACAAGACAAACTTCACAGGTGCCTTCCAGCCTCAACCATTCCGTGATTCTGTGAAATATGAAATTTATCCTCAGTAAAGTGTTGTTCTAGATGAGGGTAATAACTAGCTCTTGATGGATGCGAGGTATATTTTTAAACAGTGCTGGATACCAAAGGGGGAAGCTTCCCCTCTGAAGTGAAAACATTTTTTAAAAATATCTGTGCTGAGTTTTTCCCATCTTCATAACTTCCTTAAACATGTATAAAAGATTATTTTTTCTTTGAGACCTCTACATTCCAGTTTAGGATGATTTATCAACAAATATTTTTATTACACTTTCTTAGAACCTCAACGTTTTCTACAGTTCACTAGGCAGAAAAATTATATATTATTTAGAGTGCAATGTTCTAATGTTCCTAGATACCTTCACTCATGTGACAGTTTTGCACACTAAACAGTTTTTAAGTCTTTGATAAAGAGTTTAAATTATCAGTATACTCAGTGAATTTAAACTACCACTTTCCCACTACTGTCAAGTGAAAATGCAGAACATGCATCTTTCTTTCATATTTATTTTATATGGACACAGACATTTTATCACCTTAATCATCCTTAAGTCTTCTTTGAGTTCTGATGCCCCTACAGAATGCTGGTGCCTAAACTAGTATTCTACATCTTTATAACAAAGCAAAGGCAAAGACTTATTTTTTCAGGATTTCTTTTAAATCTGGTTATTCTTACTTAACCAAATTTAAGTAAGTCTACAAATGAAATTAATTAATATAAAAAAAAACAAGATTTTAGGAGTCTGAAACACCACTAAAATGTGATCTCCTTTTCCCAGTTTGTTATATCTCAGTGATCTAGACAGAGATTAACAGTTGAATTTAAAAGACGCTGAATGTGAGATGGAGACTATGCAATGCCTTCAGCCTTTGGCAGCCTGTCTATCCGTCTAGCATCTGTTAGGACTCTGTGTGGGCAGACTCCTTGGCAATACTGGGACTAAATAATGCATAAACATTAAAATTTTCTTGGTAAGCTTGAATTTTGCTGTGTTTTAAAAAAGTATATGCACACATTGGTTTTAAACAAAAATAACTGTCATATACATATGGCTACATGCTCTATGCGCAACACAAAAATGAGAGATTAAAAAAAACATAAATGAAGAAAGCAATTATTCACCACTTTGAAAAGTTATTTCTTTATATTCCTGTTTAGATCTTGAGAACTTGAGCCTTGAACTCAGATCTTCAGATGCTAGTGGGAGGCATTTGATTTTTCATGTTAAACTAATTCCAATCAATTGGTAGCTCTTAGTGTTGGGAGTAAATTCTGATATCTACTAGTAGATTTATTTATTTTTCTTTATCTGCATTTATATGCATATTTATGTCAATAAAAGTTAAGATACATTGAGTGAAATGTTATAAGTATGTACATGTTTATGGATATGAAATTAAACTTGGGTGAAATAATTGTATTCTAGTTTGTGGCTTTGCAGATCGTTGACATTCTCATTTTTATTTAATGCCATTTGAAACACTTTTCACCTATGAAATCCTACAAAACAAGATTTACTAGAAATATTAAATCTTTTTAATGCTTTGTGTCATAAGTCATTATGACATTCTATAGGTGTATTTGAACAGCGCTATGTTTGAATCTACGACAAATACTTTCCAGGCTGTCTTTATTTGCTTCTGCTTACAGATGTTTGAAGCCTGTATATTGTGGGATTTCAAGATCATTGTCTAATGCAACATATGTAAGAGGATCAAAATATAATCAGTCCAAGGCTCTGATACCAAATCTTGTAGGATTATATTCCTGAAATACACTGTTCAGCACCTAACATCGATGGTATACAAAACAGGCATGTTTTAAACAGGTGGAGTAACAAGTCTCTGAAACCTTAAATTTTACGTTAAATGTTAACCATCAGGCAATAAGTATGATGAGGATTATGACAACATGAATGATAAAACAAAACAGCCCTGAATATGCTCATGGCAGAGGCTGCTTCTTCCAACATTGTCAGCTGACTGTAAAAGCCCAGGGAAGAAGACTGGGATACTAAAAGAAACCATCTCCCATATTTCCCAAGATGGGCAAAAAGGACAAGATCAGAGCTAATCAGCTTAATTTGCAGAGGGCTGGACAAGTGAAGTAAATCAGCTGGGAGCTGCACTGATCCAGCCTCTTCAGTGAAGCCTTCCCTTCACAGGCATGGCTCCTGCCAAGACTGCATCTTCCCAGAAATCTCCCTTACTTAAAGTAGACATAAAAACACACAAAGTTGTGTGTTGAAGCATCAGGTACTCCAGATTTCTCTATCAGTGCTTGCATCAACAGATACAGCACATGCCTCTAACAGCACAAACGTACATGAGTATTGTCCTCAATATGTAGTGAGCCAGACTGACCCAGGGAGCAGGTGTACATCTTCCTGCACCCCTGAGTCCGTTTGTCCTAATCTAAAGGAAAAACACACCAAAGGAAAAAAAAAAAAAGAGAGAGAGAAAATGAAATGTGGGAATAGCATTGGGGGGTGAAGGCTAACAAAGAGGTCAGTGACAGAAGACCAAATGAGAAAATCAATTAAACCACTTCTCCAATATTCAAAGGAAACATGAACTATACAATGCTCAAAAGAGTTAAGGAGTCTATAGATAATACCACTGGGATTATCCTGTCAAATATCAGATGTAGCCTTGGGTATTTTACTCAGCAGAAAGTGTCTTAACAGGGTTTATGTACCAGATATCAAAAGTTGAGGAAACAGCTGTGAGCAAAGAAGGTACAGCTGATTAAGACACTGGATTTCAGTATGCCTGGATGGCAAGAAATGGATTAAAATACGAATTAACAACTTAATGACAGAAGCTTTGAAGTGAAACATCAGATTTAGAGTAGGATGGAAAATCAGAAGGAGACAGGAAAAAGAGTGAGGCTTTTGACTTATAAGTAGCACCTAAATCTAAATGCACTGGGACACACAGACTAACCAAGAGTTTTATTGCCACAAAAGCAATAAAAAGAACTGATAGGTTAATTACTTTAATAAAGCACCCAGAAGGTCAATGCAGTTGGTAGTGCTTTCTCATAAAATGAATGAAAATAAGATGACACGCATAATTTCTCCCCTGTCCAAAGGATCGTGCTGTAGATGTTGAACTCTTACAGAGTTAAGCCTCATCAGCATGTCTGGCAGGTTGCTACAAGCTGGCTGTCTTAGCTAGTGTTACTTTGACATTATGATCATCTTTCATAAATACGTGACATTGGATACTATGGCAAAAAGAAGCATACAGAAAGAAAAGTTCTTATAAAAATACAAAGTGAAAAAAAAATGAATTCCATATTAGCTGGAAAATGTATTCTGGGAAGGAAGAAGAAATATCAGACAGGGAAATTGTATTCTTAAGTGAGCTCAGCAGGGGTAAGAGTACTTAGGCAAATGAATTCAGTGTTAATGAAGGCAAATTTAACACGCTCTGTTCCTTTGATTATTTTGCCTTATGCATGAAGACAAATTCAGAACCCTCAGTGGATTTGACTATCAGAAAATATAAGGTGATTTCATATTTTAGTATTGCTAATTAGTTCATCCACACACACAAATTAAGAGGCCATTAGACTGCCTGCCAGTAACATACAAGACACTGAAAGAGATATGAAGCTGTATTCCTATACGTTAGAGGGTTAATGATACTGGGTCTTATCATTCCCTTCAGGATGAGTGTAGTAGATGAGTGTGTAAGCTACGGGTGGCTCTTTCTCTAGGGCTTAAAGGAAGCTACACAGATTTCTCAAAAACAGATATTCCAAAGCGCAGAATTTAACAGGTGTCATCTCAGTTGTGCTCTACAGATCAAAGTCACCGGTAAAGGAATCAGCCCACCACAGCCTGGCATACTGGGACCCCCAACATGCTGCTGTTTGCTCCCAGTTGCGAGCAAACTGGCAAACAACAACAACAAAAACACCAGTACGGGTTGCCAGAAGCAACCACACTCACACTACCAAGTTTACGGGGCAACGTACAGTGATTGCAAGGGCAAGGCCAGCTTAGATGCTTACAGACTGGGGGATCAGAATATCACTTACAGTCTCGGTATAAACACTGTTCTTGCAGCAGCTATTTCCATCCTTGAAGTCCTGTAGCCTAGAATAGCCAAGAAGGTTCACACTGAAACCCACTGTTAGACACTAAAAATCCAATTACTGTACAGAAGAAAGAGGCAAGATGATCAGCTCGCTCAAGGCCTAGACGAGCGCTGCAGACCTAGTGGTGGCCTACAGGAATGGCTGTAGCACAGCTAGCACAGTCTCAAAGACTAACCCCCTGCTAAAAGCCCCAAACCCATTAGGTATGAATTCACGTCTTTGGAGATGTGATAATTTAAGGCTGTGAAATGCAAAGAACTCTTCAGAGGTATAAGAAACCCAAATATTTTTGAAGTGGATTGTCAACTTGCTCCACCCATTTGTACTGGAAATCTGTTACGAAATACTAGATAAGATGATTTTATCAAGCCAAAAAGGTATCTGTGTAGTGCAGCATTAAGCACGAGGGCAGTTTCTTTAACCAACTAGATCATGTAAGAGAGGGAATGCAGGGAAGGGACTCTCCAGTCAAGAGAGATTATAACACTCCTGGTCTGCTGATGGAGATCCCTATGTATTAAAAGATGGCAAAAATGTAAAGTTCTCCATCTGTGTTACAAGGGGACCACTCTCCTCCATTTACATGCATGTGGATCTTGTCTATGGCTCAAATAAAGATATAGCTGGAGGAATGAAGCAGATGGAAATACACTGATTTCCCAGCAGCCCCATTCAGACCAGTTAAGTAATGCTACAGGCCCAAGATTAAAACTGCATGCCTATGCATGTTTCCTTGAAAAGGATTCATTCATACAGCCAGACCACTATGAACTGTAGAGCGATGTCTACTTTAGTAGCAACACCTCATATTTCTAACCTGTTTTAAGAACCCAGCTAAGTCCATCTGAGAGTTTGCTGGGGTCCAATTTGCCCTAAGCTTGTGAATCTTAATTTTCTGGGAAGCAGCATGGGCTGACTGACCCTTGGGTACCACCTTGTTTTAAGACATGATGACTTTCAGTGGACCATTTTGTTCCTTCTTGTGAGCATCCATCCACAGGCATGAGGGATGCTGCTGTTTTCCTGTTGCTATGGTCAGCATTGCCTAGAAAGTCTGCAAATATAGAAAAGTAAACCAGGTGCTGTTTTTTAATTGCAGACAAGCAACTATGCACAGTGTCTGCTGGATATTACAACCGAGTGAGAGTTGGCCTTGGTTTGTACACTGCCAGATACAAACATCACAGACAAAGAAAGGAGTGGATGGAAAGGAGTCGCCGTGGTATATATTCCATCTTTGCTATGCCTGTGAAGAACATATTTGCAATTACATGTGATTTTCCAGTTTCACCTAGTATGAACATACTTATTAACCTTCGCACTGATACTATAGCATCTCCTAGAAAGTCCAGAGAGAACAGCTGGCTTATATCAAAAGTTTACATGGAATCATGTAGAGCAAGAAGGCTGACTTGATTATCCGGTTTAACTTCCTGTATAGTATACATCAGAGCATTACACCCACAGTTTTTGAATCACCAATCATATTTTTAAAAGGCCATTCAGCTCTGATTTAAAGAATATAGACAATGGGAGTTTCAGACAGAAGAATCCCAGGCTGTAGCCATCAAGACAAACTGGGGGTGGCCACATGGAAAGGCTTGGAATAAGAAAGATTGAGAAGTCCCGTTCTACTTGATTTGAAAGCTGTAATCATTATTAAAATTAAGAAAGCCTTTTTAAATGTTTATCTTGCTCCCTCCCTATGGCAATTTGAAAGACAAAACAGCATACTCAACATAAGCCTAAAACTTTTACCATTAAGTTTTCACATTCTGCAACTGGAATAGACCAAAAAATCTATGCTGACTAAAAAAAGCCTCAGGAGTAGAACTGAATAGACTCTCTTGTTCTCTCTGTCACCCCAGTGTGGGTGGTTTGGCTATTTGCAAATACATAAAAATGTCTGAGCAGTGATTTGGACTTCCATGCCTCAACTTTTTCAGAGAGCAATATGCTCACTTGGAGCTTTTGATTTGACTGAAGTACATTAAATCAACAGCACAATGGGGAAAATGAGGGAAGCACAATCAGTGAGATATTCAGAAATATTCTAACCAACATTATCAGCAGAGTTTTATTCAACACAATCTGCTTCAAGATTCACTGCTACGGTTGTGAACGTCTGTTGAATTTAGACACCTTTTTCTCCAGTGCTTTGCAGAAGAAAATAAATGCTTACTGCCACATTGCTCTGACAGCATGCAAACAATTTTTTGCGAGGTAACCATGCTTAAAAATTACCATCTCTATGACTAAAGAACAGCACTTGCAGGGTTCCATAATTCAGATGGTAGAAAGTTGACACTTTCAATGAGCAAGCAGATAACAGCCATGATTGTGTGATAATTTCTGCACAGCCAAAGGTGATGACAACAGAAACTATTCTGGTTCTTGTCTTTATCTTTTTAAAAATAGTTGCAAACATAAAAATGACTGAACTACAGATGGACAGAATTTGTGAAGACTCATAAAGCTTTTAGGCACAGGAGTGGATGCAGCTTGCTTAGTGTCTATAGTATGGAATACACACATCATCTTTATCCTCAAGTGAGCATATCCTTTTCAAAAGTTCCACAATACTGAGCTAATAAAAGCTCAGACCTTAATTACAGTAAAGAAAATATGGTCTTTATGATTTGAAATTAATAGGACTTTAATTGCTATCATCTGCTATGCTATTTTTCAGATTGGCTTTAATGATCACTGTGTAACAGTGCTTGTGCTTTTGTAATATAAATAATTCAACCATTTAATTTCATTTTTTTTTAAACGGAACAAGGACAAGTCCACTTCATAAACTAATGACCTGCAAAATTTCAGATTTAATGAGATATGGAAAAGATGACAGATCAATGCTAAAACTACATTTTCAAAACACATCTATAGTACAAGCTTTCAGCCTACTAAAAAGTAGTAGTTATTCTTGTACACATCTCTACTTAATTTGGTATGCATCCTTCATTATCTCATTCTCATTGCTATCACTTGTCTTTGTACAGTGAACAGCAGATCCAAACTATCCAAGCAACTCCAAAAAAAACCAACACTGAAAAGCCTTTACATCTCTCTCTGCCAGAAATTATGCAATAGTCCACACCAGTATTTTGTGATATGCTCAACAAGGTCAACATTTTCAAAAGAATTAATGAATCCTGCAACCTCCAATTCTGGTGCTCATTTTTTGATCCTGTAAAGAGGTTTTTGGAGAATTAGTTTTAGGTCTAAAGAAGCTGTTATCTGGACATGGGATGTCCACTGAAGCACATCATCGACAATCTTCTCTGGAGACAAAAATGCACCCCTTTCCCTAGGGAACACGGTAATGCAAATGGGTACTTAAAAAAACTGCCACAACACAACCATGCTCTGCATCGCTTTCACTGCTCATCTTTTGTCAGAGGTTAAGAAGCTTAAAAGTTACTCTAACCCTATTTTAGGATCACAGAGCATGTGGTACGGGGTGGTTCTTTTTAAAGCAGGGCTTTGTAAAAGATGCTCCTTTTCTTCCTCCCTTCACCCCTAGCCCCCGCCTTCTCCCCCCAGCACAGAGAGGTGGTGCAGCAGAGCAGCAGAACAGGACTGAGGACTGGAAGCTTTCAGAAAGTGAAGCTGCTGCCGGACAGTGGCCCAGGAGTTCACAGAACAAAAGAAAGGCCAAGATGCCTCACCAACTTGCTATTAGTCCTCCCTTCCCCTCCTCCCTTACAGCAGCACAGAAATAAGCCAAAAGAAAGCATTCAATTTCTGCTTCACACTTTGCCTGAATGACTGGGAACCACCAACGTAACACCAATAAGCTGGGTCTTTCCTCAGGAAGGCTGAAACTTCAAGTGGGTGTGGGCAGCAGTGTTAGCTGATGCTCCTTGTACAGAAGGGCTAAATACCTCTACACGTTGATAGGCATCTCCCACAGAACGTACCACAGTCAGTATGGAAACATGTCTTTCTTCTCGCAGAAAAGAAGTGATGCTAGCTGGGTCATACTCACACTTATAGCAGGAATATTTTAGCAAAAGAAAGCCACCAAACAAAACCAACAACAAAAACAAACACCTCACCAGAGCTACCTCTGGACAAACTGTATCATATGTTATGGCAATCAGGGACCAGCAAGTTTAAAAAGAAAATACAAAAGAATTGGTGAAAGCTTCAGGCAAGTCTTCAGTACTTTCCCATGTTTTATCTAGGTATCAGTTAAACCTACTTCTTCCAGTGAAACAGCATAGAGAGTAGATCAAGACAGGATCTGATCTGACTGATGCAGGAAGTTTTTGTTTGTTTGGTTTTGTTTGTTTGTTTGTTTTGGAAGTTAATGCAACTAGAATCCATTCCATAGCAGCCAAGGGTTAACAATGAGAAAGAGGAAGGAGCTCTGAGATTAAGGTTAAGGGCAGCATTACGAGGATAATGGACAGAAACTAGGAAAAGAAAAATGTTAAGTCTGACATTAGGAAAACACTTATTATCCTGAGGATGATTAGATAGTGGAATAATTTCCCAAAGGAAGTTGTTGAGTTGAACACAAGAGGCATTCAAAGGAAGCATAGATAAAAAACACCCAGGCGACTGGTCTGGAGGGCAGCCCTGCACTAATGACCCAAGAGGCTCTTTCCAACTCATTGAGGATTTTGCTCTTGAAAATGATAGCTACGAACCTCTGTAACAACATGTGAACAAAAAGTAAATGCAAAACATTACACAAAAACAGAGAAGACACTTAACTGGAACCTTGCTTTCAAGCTTACAGATTTTTTCCTCTGTAATACCAAGAGTCAGTCTATATATTCTGCATCATTTCTAACAAATCCCACCATGTATTGATCAGCACAGTGACATTGAGAAGATAAATCAAAGCTATGAAATACATTTTTCCAAAGACATGACAGTAGCTGTAAAACTTGCCTTGTGAAACACGATGGACATCATGAAGAAATCCAGCAAGAAATTTTCTGAAATGTCTCTATAGTCAAATCTGAAGAAGATGACTGTAAAGCTCAAAGTAACAAACTGATTAATAGGATTACAGAATGAGGAACGGAGGAGTTTCATCCCAGCAACTGTTATCAGGATAATATCACAGCTGTAAGAAAGACAGAAAGAAAAACCTAATCAAGTCAAAGTAATAAAAACATTGAATTACGAAGCTCTTAAATACAAATAGCTGTACCAGATGTATTTTAGATTGCTACGTATATCTAAATCTACACATCTTATTGATTTCCGATATTAATCCTATGCTCTCTTAATAATCATGCTACCCATCTGCAATTTCACAACTTATTATTACACACTTGTAATCTATATAAAGAAATAATTATGTACCAAAAAAATAGTATTGGCTACTAAAAACCAAGAACCTAAAAAGGCTTTCTTATATACAGCTCTTAAAATAAAATTTCAGTTTTGGCATGGTTCTGTATTTTATCCAACAACCACTAAAAACCACAGGAACAGGGTTAGATGTAGGAATTGGAACCCATGATTCCTCACCACTATTAGAATTTCCTTACCACCAAAGCAGGAGGAATCAAGAGCAAACCTTCCATAGCCTGCACTTTCCTGGTAAGATCTTAACACTTGGACTCTTGTTAAATGAAGCGGGCAACACCTCCTTCTCCACCAAGGTCTTTAAAAGGAAGGAAATCAAAGCAGTATTTTGTGAACCCAATCCTGATCACATGTTGGGCAACAGCTCTCAGTTCAAAACCTTTGGGTGTTTGGTCCCTAGTCAGGGTAAGATAAAAGTGATTTATTCAGAAAGCGCTGGGCATGTTGAGAAGTACACCTCGAGCCTCCTAATGAACCATCAAGTCAAATTCAGGAGTATTTAGTGATATTAGGTATCCCCAGAGTTTTCTGGCACTTGAACAAGTACACTTGGATTGCAGTTTTGCATGTTGATGCCTAAGAACTGCATTGGATCTATTCCTGAAAAGACAACTCAAACCTAATAGACATGTACAAGTAACTCCCTGTGAACTGAGAGCCAGATGACTTCTCTTATGTAAATTAAACACACTTACTTTTCAGGAGGCATGTTGTGTTTTTGATACTGGTAAAAATAGATGGGGACTTTAATGAATACTGAGCGACTAAATAAAGTAGGCCATGTATTTGCAAAATGCACAGGAGGTTCTCCTCCATCCTGCTGCGAACCAGGAGAATACCTGCTGCCACGACTGACACTTGACAGGTCAGAAAGCTCCAAACAGGTTTTCATCATTCTAGGAAGGCTCCCAGTCTGCACATTTCCAGGTTGATGTCATGTGGCATTTATTCATTATTGTGTATCTTCCTTAATGCAGATACAAGTTTATTTGAGTGCAGGTCATTCTAAGGAATCACCAGGACATCACTGAATGAAATGCCAAGCTGACCTTTCGCACCTTGTCAAAGCTGTTGTTTTCAATTTTCCGCAAACTCCTGAAGGGCTAACCTAGTGACTAAATTAAATAGATTCTGAAGCCACTAGAATCCATCCCAATGTGTCACATACAAACCAGCTGGATTCCTCAGAAAGAAGAAAATTCTTGCAACATGGAAGAATTTTCACACGGAAATTTTAGAGATGACACAGCAAAAGGAAGGCTTTTTCTTTACCAAAGCTGTTAACATCCGGAAAATTTCACAAAAAGGACATTTATAAAATAATGCTCTCAAGGGGTAACAGGAAATAAGTTGCTCATTATCCCTCTTCTTTAAAGATATTGCTGCAAAAGATGCTTTTCCTGGTGCCTTAACTCCCAGTAGATAGAAAGCAAGAGAGAGAGAATAAGAAATAAGGGCTTATTTCTTAAATCTCTGTGGCAGGTAACATTGGAAGGCATTTCAGCTTGTCAGCATGAATCCCACTAATAACCAGCACATTAGGGTCTCCAAAGTTGAAGTAAACTCCTAGCTGTGAAAGCAGCTGTACTGCCTCTCCAAGAAGCAAACCACTTCAGTCCTTTTAATCATAAAACAAGATGAAACTTACTTTAAGAAATAGATTCGAGTGGAGAAAAACTCCAAAATCAAATCATACAAAACGTATCACTTTGGACATTTTCAGACACAGAAAAGGAGAGTGCCTTCCCTTCTCTGCAGTATGATACAGTCTGATCCTTGGGTGGTAAATAACTAAGGAGTGTTCCAACAACAGAAAATGGCTATTTATATACTGATGGTTATATTTTCTCTGTGTTAGTAACACGGTATATGAAGGACCAAGCAGAATCCAGGGCCCCCTCAAGGGCTTACAGAATTGAGGAGAAAGAGATAGGATCTGAGGATGAAGGTCTTGTGTGTGGTATTTACATGCTAGCCTTAGGGGAAGAGTATTAAAGAGGAGTGCAAGAGAAGAAGGGGATACTGGGAGTGTTGCAGCCTCAGTTAAAAGAAAAAGGAGAAAAGACGTGAAGATCAGTGAAGACAGAAAGCAGACAGAAGACTATGTGGCAACTTCCATTCTCTCCGGCCTCTGTGCCCCTATTACCAGAGACAGCAGAAGGAGAAAGCCAACAAGGGGCAGGAAAGGCAGGTTCTGTACCGTATGGACTAAAAAAACAAGAGTTCATCTTCCTTGCAATCCACTGATGCAGCTGTCATGTGAGTAAACACAGCCCAAACCAATTTGTACCACCAAGGTCAGCAGCAGTCTTGACACAGCAGCATTCACCTATGGGCTTTACAGTCTGAAAGGAGCTACAGCTCTACCACTGTCAGCATGGGATTTAGCTCCCTAAGTCTCAGCGTATCTTTGTCTGAAGTCTGGGTATACCTGAGTGGAACTTCTTTGAAACAGCAGTCAGGAATTGTATTTTTATCGGTGTGCTTAAAGGTAGTTTTAAATCCAAGGTGATCACACATGCACACGAAGGATGGGGAAGGACAGGACTGTCATATTATTCCCCCACAGGCTAAACAATCAGAGGCAGACTAATGTAATTGCTTTCTTTAATCTCAAGATTTTGGGGGGACGGACTCACTATTTTCAAATGCTTCAGGGAGGTGATGCTTTAAAGTGTAATCTAGCTTTGAGGAATGACTATGCAAAAATAGCACCTTTAACTCTACACATTTGCTCTGTGCATGTATTCAGTCACATCTGCTAACTACTGAAAAATGACATTTTGATTACTTTTTAGTTTTCCCAGCCTTGCAGAACCAAATACAGCGATGGGCATCAACTCAGTCTTATCCTGGACAACACACCTAGAGCCCTGAAGCACCTTGGCCTTAGTATCTCCCAAGTGCCTGGGAGAAAAAGGTCAATGGGGAACTGCACAGGTCATCTCTGAGCGACTGTTGAGAGTCTCTCCGGAAAAGCAACTGTCTGGGAGGAATATATGGAAAATCTGACTAACGTTCTAGTCCTAGTTTTAGCCCCTAAAAGCAGGGAATATATTTATAAAAATCTATCTATCTATCCATAAAAATTTGTGTAGTCCTTAAACCTGTGTTATTTTTAAGAGAGAAGAATAAGTAAAACATGCATTTTTACATAAATTTTTAAATCCAGTTTTTAAAGTTAAAAATCTAAACTATTATTAAAACTGAGGAACTCCTCCCCACCCCAGCAGTTTTTCCTGCTACTGGAACCTTCCTTCCTGAACACAGGCTGTTTCTTTGTTTTTATCATCTGCATCACTGTCATTCTGATAAAAAGACTGCAGAAATTCTGCTCACTGGGGATACTGCAGTCACTAAGCCTGCTGAATATCTGCAGTAGGTAAGTCACCAACCAAAATATTTACCATAAAAGGCTGTCTCTGCAAGGATCATACTGTGAGTCCATGGATCAGCACTGCCAGTTCTGCTCAGTATCAGAGACAGACTTGGGCAAAAAAGAACCTATATCCCTATCTTTCTAAAACCACTCTTAATGCAGGACTACCTGCCATTCTACACTGTTGAATATTTTATTCAGTTTAGCCTGAATTGAGTGGTGAAGCTGCCAATAATTCCTTTGGGAGGCTACGCCATAGTCTTAAAAATCCTCAGTTAGGAAATGCTTCCTGATATCCAGCCTAGATTTCTCATTTTCATCTGATTAATTCTAGTTACCCCACTGTGTTTATACCCATCAAACACCTGCAGCCTGGTATAGTGCATCTTGCTTTTAATTGACATTTAGACATTTCATATATATCTATATATAGCTCTTTAATCTTTTAATTTCTGTGTCTCTCACTAGAGTCATGCCTTAGCATGTGCTATAGTAGCTTTTTTTTTTCCTCATCAGAACCAATGATTATTGTATACAGAACTAATAATGGCACAAAGGAAAATTGCGACAAGCAGGCAGACTTATTTAAGAAACAAATTTCATTTCTCAGTCTTCAGTCTAAATCTGAATAGTCTACTAATCACATGCTATGAGTTATAATCAACTTACTGTGTACCAAGCTTCTTGTATTTACTAATTGAGAAAGCATCAATGGTGAGGGCATTCAATATTATAGCTGGATACAAGATGTATTTCTCAAAGCACTGAAGCCACACATAGAGTCTTTCAAACCACATCAGATGAGCAGCATCTGAAATAAAAATTCAGATAACAGACCACTTCATCAAATTATCAGCATTTTTGCACTGCAATACTGCAGAAGTAAAGAAATGAGTTAGCTCATATTAATAAGTATAATCAACCAACTAATTCATGACACAAAGAAAGTCTTTTTTTTTTTTTCAACAGAGAAATCATTTTGCTCTCTGAATGTAGAGAGTATCTGTTTTGCTTCTTATAACCACATTCATGAGAAACGCTCAGAAAAGATAAGAGGTGGCATGTGCTAAATGGTAGATTCTACATAATTCAATTACTAGTCACCGTATTAAATCACATCTTTAGTAATGTACTGGTTCTGGAGAGGCCCTCTCCAGCTCTGGCTCTGACCTGGTGGATGACCTAGGGAACCTCATCTGAACTCTGTGCCTCTCTTTCTCCATCTTCACGTGGCAAAATATTGTTCATTTGACTGCAAAGTATTATTGACCTCATTAACAATGAAATACCTTTGAGATCTAAAGACTGAAGAATTAGTAGGAGGTAGACACAGTCACAGATGTTTCTCAGGACACCTTAAAACAGCTGTTGTAAAAACTATCTGCCAGGATCACATCACCCACCAATAAGGAATATCTTATTCTGCAGTAGACTTTTCTAAAAACATCACAGGCTTAATGGGAGTATTAAACAAGAACTGAATGCTCTGTGCAACTAAACTGCTATGAGAACTTAGGTGAACTGAGTGCAGAAACGTTTGTATACTGAAAACAGTAACATCTTTATTCTTGACTGAGATCATCTGGACAAGGTTATTGGAAAAAACAGCAAATGCAAAAAGGCAGAACTTGGTATTGACTCACAAATAACAATGCCAGCTACTGAATCTCCAATCCTCTTCCTTGCAGAAATGAAAATAATTACATATAAACACACCCGCCCACAACCACACACCACCTTCTCAATGACAGGGAAAGACAACAGGCTGACAGGCTACCTCCTAAGCTCACACACACAGTCAGATGTCTACTTTGGAACCCAGCTTTTGTCCTCTATTCTCTCTCCTTCTCCTGAACTACAAATTGCTCTCAGAGCTCCTGTGCTCTACGAAAGAGCTTCATCAGGCTGCCCAAAGCTGAGCTGTGTAAGAACTTGAGCTTGAATACAGAGACATGCATATCAAATGGACCAAAAGGAAGGTAGCCACAGGAGCAGAAAGAGATGTGGCAAGGCATGTATGGACAATGCAGAGAGAAAAAAGGAGCACGTATTCAGAGGGGACCCAGGGAAAGAAGTGGATGATTTGAAAATGGCTTAGATGAGTCTGTGGGGTATAAGAGCAGTGGTGGGGAGGAAGGAGGAGAAAATACAATCTATCGTTTCAGGGCTTCTTACAAAGTCCAGCACTACTTTCTACACATCTGTTGTACTGTAAGCTCACACATCTTAAGCTCCGGCTTTCTTCTTGCAGTCAGACAACATAATAACAAGAAATAAGTGAGTCATCTCATAGGTGAGATAACTCATCATGAGAACTGTTCCCGTAATTGCTATACTGTGGAGGGCCTGAAAGTCCAAACAACTCATCTGAAGTCTATGAAACAAACCCAGGAATAAACTTGTGGAATTGTCATTACCAGCTGCTCATCTAATTGCTAGCAATCATTCATCTTTACCATAAGCACTGCACTCGTCAAAAATTAGGAAGCTGAAAATGAAATTCTGTGCAGTTAACAGTCCTAACAGACCCCTTGTTTTTTGTATTTGTCCTGTCACTGTCCATGCCTGACAATAGAGGATACTGTTCTTTTCCAACCTTCTCCTTCTATACACGCAGGGAACCTTTAAGTTCTGCTTCTACATTTTTCCTACAGGGTAAAAAGAAAGAAGACAGCCTGTCAGACATATGTATCAAAGGGATTACACAGCTTTTTCCTCAGTCTGTCTCATCTCAGAACATGATAAAAATCCTCTGCAGCAGTCCAAGGAATTGGGGGAAAAATATAAATAAATAAATAAATAAAAATATGAAACTCCTGTTTTCTACACACAACACCAGAACATTGCAGTAATATTTAAACCCCAAAGTGAGGAAACGGACTGCATATAAAGTGAGGACTGCAAAGGAAGCAAAAAAGCCTCCTGTCTGCAGTAGGTAGCCTGTGAAATGCAGCTGATCTCAAAGTAGAAGGAAACCCATCTGTGGAGATCAGTCTGGCAGATCTCTACCCTCAACCTTTTCAAAAGTTGAGACACTGCATTTAGGAAAACAATGTTTTCTGACAAATGAAGACAGACTTAATCAAGACAATGCAAAGACGTCCTACAGTAGTCTTTTATGATTAAGTTGATGTACTGAACAATGAAACTTGGGTATTCATCAGAATTACTGATTATCAAGGAGAGAAAACCCTGAACAATGTTTCCAGTTGTACATGAACCTTAAAATCTCTATATTTCTACTAGACTTTCCTTGGTGTATTGCAGTAAAGTTAAAAGGCAACCTTCAATCAAGTCTCTTGGGTACTTTTTCATACCCAAGGCTTGTTTGGAAAATAATCATTCTGAAAGACACAATTTTTAAAAGAAGATTTACATCCTTAATGCGTATTTTTGCAGAGAGTGATCTGAACTCTTTTGTTGCCTAGCTGAACAGATTAAAGTCCCTCAGCAGACTGTGTTCTGACAACGTTGTCTTCAAACACCTCAGGAACATATATTGAGAATGATTAAGGCACAGGATCCATCAAGAAATGACAAGCAAGCTTTTGGCTGGTAGCAAATACAAGATGAGAGCTGAGGGGGAAAAAAACTGTCCTTCTTAAAGTACACTGGCTGCTTGTGGAAATAACTATCAGAACAGGAAATCAGACCCCAACATACTAAAATTTTTACAGATACTGGTGTCAGGGCACCACTGCTGAAGCCAGCAGACATAAACAAGAACAAGTCATCAAGAAATTTTCACAGTTTCTTTCAATTTTAATGTTCCTCTAAAAGTATTACAATGGAAATTAAAACTAAGTTGCATTATCCATGCTGTTCAAATGATACATAATTGTATGTCAGAAAGTAGAAATAATTCTGCCTCCATTTCATTAATCTTTTAAATTTAAGTTTTTAAATTATTTAAAATGCCAATGTATCAAGCAACACAGCAAGTAACAGTATTGTAATGTAAAAGCAAAAGGCAGATCAAATGACGGCTCATGAAAGGCCACTTAGGGCCAACCAAGATGTTCAAGGGACTGTAGCATTTGACATACAAGGGAGGCTGAGAGAGCTGGGATTGTTTAGCCTTGAGAAGAAAAGGCTCATGGGACATCTTATCAAATGTAAAACATAGATTATTCCCTCAGCTCTGTTCCTTCTGGATTTTTGTTTTTAAATCAAGACAAGCTGCAAGGCACTGCATCCCATGTTGAGATAAGATTTCATTACAAACCTCTCACTTCCCGTTGCTGGTGCTCTTTGTTTTTAAGTATGGGGTGGGAGATCCACAGCCAGGGGTGATGCTTGCGAAGCTGAGGAAGTATGTAATGTGTTATGAATCCCACGGTCCAAGCTAAAGCAAACAGGACAATGCTGAGAAATGGCTGGGCCAAATGAAAAAAAAGAAACATGGTTATAATTTGCAAATATAGATATATACACACACACACACACATATATATAAACATTTCTTATAATGGTATTTCTGCACGCTTAGAAACTCATGTTCAAATTGACTACGCAGGTGGATATGTGTTTTGAAATATGTATTTTGCATGAACAATTAATCTTTTTTTTCCCCCTAAATGGAGGAGAAAAGGCAAATGATCAGCTTTATCCATTCTGATTCCCCAGCTGCACATCATAAAAGAGGTGCAGATATGCAAAGGTTTAAGGAAAGAGACACCAAATAAGTAATACTGTGCCTAATACAAATATCCACAATCTAATTGCATTGCACGTCAAAAAGCATTAAGTTATTATGGCCAGTAAATACATTTTCCCCTAACTTCTCTTCCCACAATCTCTATTCCTTCCAGCAAAAGTATCCTGTGGTTTTGCATAAAAGAGATAATACCTTAGGAAAAAAATAAAGGACAGATACATACCCTTAATGATAGAAACACAGTGCTGGCACTGACAGCAAATGACAGAACAGCAGCTGCTGTGCAGACAATGAGATCCGATTTCAAAATTTCTTTCTGTGAAAATTATTTTATACAGAATTAGCAAGCCAATACTATTTTAACTAGTCAAAGAAAATGACTCTCTTCTCAAGCACTCGCAGTCTGCATTGTGTTAAGGCTAATCATCGCTCCCTAATCAAAAACTATTTTCTCCACTCTGCTTTGCAAGATTATTTCTACGCTAGGTTTGTCAAAGTAACTATGTTTAAATTCATCATGCCTAATTTTAAATTGCATTTTTAAATTTGGTTTTAACATCGGAGAAATGAAAGCAATACATTTTCATACTGAGTCTGATTCTGTTTAAGGAATATAATTCTTTCACAGTACAGTTTTTTGGTTTTGGAAATCAAAACCCTGGTTCTATTACCTATTTGCAAGCATTACGACTTCTTCAGATTTACTTTTGCTTGCATTACTGAAATGACTCATGCTGTTCTGTAATGTCTTCAGAGACAGAAGTTAACACATTTATTATGTTCTAAAGTGACATGTCCCATTCTCCGATTTTCTGTATCAGAAGCCAAATTTCAGCAAGATTTTATGGATTTCAGACAAGGCCTTTTTTTCTGGTATCACTGAATGATAATGCAAGGACAAGTCTGCATTTATATAAAGATCTATAACTATGGTAGGAGTAATTGTGTTTTGAAAGATTAGAAAATATCATGGTCTTTCCAGCCCATTTTTCTTGTGATTAAAATGTCATTCTGGGTAAACAAATAAACAAGATAGCTTTTGAGCTCTGTGATCTTCTGAATTGTACTTCAGAGGTCACTCAAACATCTTTCTGAGTAAATGAAATTCTTGTCCTAGATTTATAAGAGGGGCACTCGATACTAGTGCTAAGTTTCACATGGGTAACTATTTGTAGCTCTTGGTTTAAATACTGACTTACACTTTAATTCAAAAACATCTAGAAACAACATGTGGAATACAACACTGTTAGAATTTGAAATACATCCAACTTCCTGGTGCTGCAATCTAGGTAATCTTCATTCATCTCATCAGAGACAAGAAAAAGAAACATAAAATAATGCTGTGATAGCAAACCTAAGAATAAGGGAGATAAACAAAGAAAGCTGAAGAAGTGAACAACAGAAGGGTTGTGAATTACAGGGAAAGCTGGCAGCAATCACTATATTTAGGCTGCCTATCACTCTGTTTTGAGAGATGCTTCTTAGTAAAAGGTCACCAGCATCAGCACTTCCACTTACTGCAGCAGGCCTTTGAAATTCAGCAGGACTAAAAAGCCTTCAGGCTCAAGAAGTACTTTTGCTTTGTCCCATGAAACTCCAATCCGGTTTAGCTGAATTCTTAAGCCATAAAACCTGTCCTTTCTTTCCTCAGTTCACTCAGAAAAACATCCTTCCAAAAGAGCAGCACTCCCTCCGCTCCTCGAGCTGTGCCCTCTTCAGACTGTACTGCACTCAGCAAGGACTACAGATGAGGAGGCACAGGAGGAGAGTTAGGTGAGACTCTTCTCGACCATCTTTCCAGAACACAGGCCTGCTGGCCTCATCCCTTGCTTCTTGGCCACTGAATGCAACAGGAAAACCACATTAGGGACCCTACAGAGAAGGTCTTCTTCACTGAACAAACCTTGGACCCCTATATATCCCCACAGGTTCTCTCCAAGCGGTTTAGACCTTTCCTCGCTAGCAAGTATTGTGGATTTAGTATGTGTAGCAGTCCTGAAAAATCATGGTTCAATTCCCTGATAAGGGAATTATTACCAATTGATATGATTGAAATAATTTTTTTATGTTTCCAAATTTTTAAAGCTACTTTGTACAAAGCCAATGTAAACCAGCAGTATTTAGGTTATAAAATGCAGTATCTGAGAAAGTTGAGCAGTGCCAGGTTTATGCGACACTGTACTTCAGCCCTTTTGTGGAGATACATTATGAAAAGTCTTCACTAAGTGTCATTTTTCTGCACGGCTGAATCCAACTACTCAATCTAAAACAAGCTTATAAGAACAACAAACACACTCCAATCATATTTTCAAGCTCTCCTCCACCACCAAAAAGGATTACTATTAAAATGACAGCTGAGTTGTTTTCATAATCAGGTGATTGAAGAAGTTGCCGTTTTAAGAACTCTATCAAATATTAAGAATTCAGCTATAAAATGAGAAGTAGTGATAATAATGGATACTTGGGGCAGGGGAAAAAGGCATCCAAGCTTTCCATTACATGCACAGGCTAGGTCACCAAAGAGAGCAAATTGTATTACACAGACTATATTACATGGGAGTGGTATTTCCCATCTTTCACTTTGCAAGTGCTCTTTTTAAGGTCCTTTCACTGCTTTTGACACATTAACGTACACATATAGGAACAGGCCTATGTTTTTAAAGCAACTCTTACTATCCAGGTATTTGAATCCAAATTTGATAGTTGCATTCCAACTTTGGTGATTAGATATCTAGAGTACCTAAGGTTTCATTGCCCTTGCACAGAACCGCTTCAAAATGTAGAAGTACTGCTCAGCTGCTGACTTGCACAATGGTCCCCACAGGAGGCAGGAGCTCCTTCGTGATGTGGCAAACACATTCAAACTTCTCACATAATTCAGTTTTTTTTTCCGTTCTAAAACAAAGCTGGGCAGGAATGACTTTGTTTCATGTCAGTGCATAATGGCCAGGGTCCCCAGGAAACTGCTGACCCTGGGCAGTTGTCCCTGTGCCTGAAGGGGATTCAGAGCTACCTTCCAGAAGAATGTCCTGGACATCCACCTACAGGTTGCTGTGGATGGGTCTGTGGCTTTCAGCTTTCCTGCTGAAGGCAAGTCACCACCTAAAGACTCAGTGGGAAAAGCAAGAAGGAGCATGACTCTACCGGTACAGCCATCAGCCACATGAAGGGAGGCAGATCAGGAAGCAGAGACAAGTTCTGGTTCCTGTTCCTAGACTGCTTTTTCTGTAGGTTGCACAATGGATGTTTCATGTAAAATTGAACTGGGAATGCAATTCCCTGTGAGCTGCTTGATGAGCTGACGGTAGCACTACTTATTCAGACTGTGTCTTGTAAGAAGGAGCCTTATTCAGCTCACCAGAAGAGAAAAACCATACATTTTCATGAGAGGACTGAAAGATGTGAAACTCAGATGAGTGAAGGCATCTTCCTGCAGTCTTCACAGATGGGATGTAGGACCTCTCCTGCACTTGGCATCCCCTGACCTTGCTAGCTGTTGCAAAGCACATGCCCACCTCTACACAACTCTGTCCCCCATCCCACATTTAGACCCAACTGCCTAAAGCAGGACTTCGGATTCCATTCCCTATCACAGACACTTATGAATTGAATGTTGAATCACCCACAATATGATGCTTAAATTCTTTATTGTAATTGGTCCAATGAAGAAAAGTTAAGCTCTGATCACAGTTAAATCTCTGCAATGAGAGACATAGTCATTACCACTGTGTTGTAGTTTGGGGTCAAAGCAGGTGTTCTTTTTTTCCTCCGTTTTACATTTGAGGAAACAAAGAAACCCCAACCCAACAACACTACATTTAATGCCTCGGAGATTTTGCATATTATAACAGGATTTTTTATTATTATTTTCAATTACACTTCTGGAGCTTTGTACAAATCCTTTTACCAGTTATCTAAATGTTTGTATTAAAGGCCAGGAAGGAACCTGGGTTTGAATGTAACACATTAACACCCTCAGGCCGCTGGTTAATCTAGCAATCAGCCATGTGGATGCCTATAGAAATTAATTATAATGGTAGGAAGCTCCATTCTCAAAGTTGAATGGTCAATTACCCATCACAGCTGCTTTATAATTCAGGCTTCCAAAGCTGGCAATTCTTACACAGCTATTCAAGCAAAGGAAATAGTAAAGGTCATGTAACTAAACATTAGAGATGTTGTATTTATTACTACTAACATTAATATGAAGCCACTACAGTATACAACAGATTAATTTTCAGTATTAACCTTGTTTGCTTTCAGCTGCTTAACGATGTGAATTCATTTTGTATGCCTTGGGATTTCTGATTTAAAAGGGTCTTGTTTAAATGGCATGTTATGCACACCATACGTGTGTATACAGACCAGGGCAGGGCTGGCTGTTGTGTGGCATTTTAACATCTCCTGCCACTGGTAGGGGGTTAGGATCATTCCACTTGCAGAGGAGCACTCAGAGAATTTTTTTCTTTTTAATTAAATTTAAATTTGCTTTTAAAGTCAGTTGAGTCCTGACAAACGTGATTTTTATCGCTGAGGCCAGTCAGCAGAGACTGGGGCTTGATTGTGTTCCTCAGACTTGAGGCACATGCATTTTTTGCTGCCTCAATTCTTCCCTACTTGCTGTATTAGCACTGCACGGTGAGATACAGGGGGAGTCTCCTGGCAAACTGGTTGAAGTGTTTAATTGAGACAGAGGTACCAGATAACACAGGGGCTAGACAAAGAGCCTGCATTAGCCAGAAATTGCTCTCTTGTTCCTCAAGAGGTCTCCCATTGTGGAAGAATTAGCACTGCTGATTGTTTGCTTACAGTTTTTATAAAGATTGAAGGAAACCTGCACAGAAGAAAAAAAAGGAAGGTGAAGAACTGGCAAGCTCCAGCAACAATGAAGGAAAGCAGCCTCTGTCTAGAAGCAGCAGCAGCATGGAGCATCAAATGTACAGAGCAGAATAGTGCCAATGCCCCCAAACCTAGTACATCCTGGAGAGCAAAAGGTGCCAGGAATCCCACTTAATCAAATAAAAAAGACAAAAACAAACAAACAAACAAAAAAAAACACTTGCAAAATCTGACAGAAAAGAGACATAGTGAAGAGAAGAAATGGGAGTCCTATGTCTGGCCAGTCCCACAGTGGTCCTCCCTGTGCTTCAGCATCTTCAGCTCCAGTGGCTCAAGGGCCCAAGTGCGGTTGAACCACATGGTAACTGTGCGAGTATAACACATCAGATCCCTATCCACACTACTGGCACGAAAATAGGCCTAGAGTCAGCAGCACGAACCCATTTTGAAAATACAATCAGGATCTTAGATGTGAATTTGTTCATTCTTTTGTTGTTTGCTTTTTTGTTTTGTTTTATTTTCAATATATTGAAGCCTTGCTCAAGGTTTCCCTCTGCACTGTGAAATGAAACCAGTTAAGTGGACAGCTGTATTAACTGCTTCAGTCCCTTGGCAAGGCTCCATCTGCAGAAGAGATGAGATCAGACTCTACTTACTGCTTCAAGATGGGTGCTATCAGCAAAAGATACAAGTGGGATATAAATACCAGAGAAAGAGAAGCTTTCCATTACATCTGCAATACAGTGCCTGTGTACAAGAATGGACTGACAATGACCTGTGGCAATAATCTACACACTGGATATAGCTAAACCGGGGAGAGGAACAGTCGTTTGCNCCTTTTTTTTTTTTAAAAAAAAAAAAAAAAAAAAACTTTCCCTGTTACTACATTCATATTGCAGTGCGGTGCTGTTGCAAACAGTTCAGTTTACAAGAAGCTGTAGGTCAATACAAGCATTAAGGAACAGACATATCACTTAATCTTACGTGGGCCTTAACATCGTACTTGGTAGGAATCTAAGCAGCAGCTAAGCAATAAAAAGCAGAAAACGTTGATAGTGTGTGATCAACTCATGTGCTTAACTTATGCTATATAACACCTTGCAAAATGTCCATCAAATATGATACAAAATATACAGAAGAGATGCATCCCTTTGAAGGGACACCTGGAGGCCAGGCCAGCTACAATGCTAGTGACGTATACTACTAGGCACTATTGACTCTCAGGTCATGTGTGAAGGTCAAAAAAAAGGCGGTCTGTCTCCCAGAAACTCCGAATGCTCCTTGCTCCTGCAAGCATTCAGGACTTTAGGAATAATTGCCTTTGTTGCAAATGCTCAAAAGCAGGCATCAGGTATGTGATCAGGAGGAAGGGCTGTCTGACAGCTAGGAAGCATGACAGTTTATGACTCCATGAAATCTCTAACGCCCCTTAACTTTCAGAAACTTGATGATCTTCCCACATGAACTGTATGAGATCAACCTCTCCTAGGTACCAGTTCTCCCTTCAAGCCTCACTGCAGAGAAGACCTAGAAGTACTTCTCACAGCTTCAATCTGTGGATTTAAAGGAATAGGATCCTTCCATTTTCTGTTCTTTCAGTAATTTAAGTGTTTAAGTTACTAAATAAGAACATTTAAAAGGTTTCTCAGAGGGGAAAATGGATGGGAGAGAGCTTCACACAGAAAGTAATGAAAGAAAAGGTCTTACCACTGATTCTCTCATCTTTTCTGGGAGTGGATCTGCTGATGAATCTTCAAATTGTTGACGGAGAAAGTGAGGGACATATTTGCATTGAATAAGGGACCTGTTTAAAAACAAAAAACTAGTTAGGATACTTCTGAACATGTCTAACAGACACGAATATTTGGGGTGCGGGGAGCAGGGGAAGGAGCAGAGGAGGTGGAACAGCCTCAGTTTTTCTTCCTCATGTATGCAGTAGCTATCTTATCTCTGTATAGCTACAGATTGATACAAACCAGCTCTACCTTTGATCAGAGTACAACTTTCTCATCAAAATGTCAAGGAGTCTCAGCAACCAGAGCACTCCAATCAATGTGCCTGTGTCATTCAGAGGAATGCGCTAAGAGGGTACTGTGGTATTCATTCCCTTTATTAATAATTCAGCTAAGCTAAAACCAATATGGGAGTTCTTTAGACCCACATTAGAAAGGCCAAAGAGGCCATTTCTGTATAAATTGCATATTAATCCCCAGTTCAAGATTTATGCGCTACCTTCTCCATCTTGAAGTTTATGCCATGGGCCATCCCTTAAACACTGTTTCCAATCCCTTTAACTTCCCTTAATTAAGTTCAGAGCTGTTTAAAAAATATCTTAAGCCTCTTTTCTCCCTTTTTTTTTTTCCTTAAGGATTATATATGTTCTTTACGATTGCACAAAGAACATTTGATGTTGTTGTACACATAAGCCTAAACAAGATATTTAACAACCATTTCAGCTGCTGAGGATTTGACTAAGAATATTACGGAATCAGGAGCTAGATTTAAAAGTTTAAGGAAAGACAAGTTTTTACTTTATTAAGAGAGTTAATGAACTGGTGAGTCCTTCCTGGAGAGTAGGGGAGGAAAAAATATATTTAAATTACCCCAAAATTGAAAGAGCTCACACTTGTATGCTAAATTGCAATTTACCTGTGTGTATTCTACTCCAAAGCTAAATAAACCTCCCTAATACAGCACACAGCTTCACTTCCTTTCATACCCGAGTTTCATACTATAATGGCCTATGAAGTACACACCATCTACACAGAACTTGATCCAGGTCTAACTGATGCCAGTGCAAGACACAGTAGGCTTCAGATAAAGTTAATGGCAATAGACATAACCAATTCTTTTTGCTTTGCCACACCACAACCTAGTTATGTGTAAATTTCAGATTCTTTCAACCTTCTGGATGTGGAAGAAAGAATTTCTCAGCTCTTCAGTTAGATTTACTGGAAAGCCCATTTCTGTTAGTACCCTACATCCTTTCCTTTCCCCATCAAAATTCTTCTCCTTTTCCCAAGTTTTTCTCCTCAAATATAATCTTGAGCAGCCTAAAAAGCCCTCCACTTCCCACCTCTCTCCTGCATTACACAACTGTGTGGCCAACCAGCCTGACTTACCACATGCCTACTACAATCTTCATATACTAAAGAGCCTCATCTCATGACATATACATCACACCTCACAAAACTGAAAGGAGAGAACCTCTGGATTTCCTCATAGGCTCCCTGCACTACACTAGGGCAAGACCAAGCTGTCTGTGAAGCAGAATCCCAGGTGACATGGTGATAATGGCAGCACAAAACCCACTTGCTTGCTTAATCTCACAGCCATACATGTAGATTCCCAGCTGCTTGTG
This sequence comes from Anseranas semipalmata, assembly GCA_013399115.1. Classification (NCBI taxonomy): domain Eukaryota; kingdom Metazoa; phylum Chordata; class Aves; order Anseriformes; family Anseranatidae; genus Anseranas; species Anseranas semipalmata. The sequence goes on from VXAA01000559.1 coordinate 488,761, forward strand.
CACCACCACAGCCCCCATGACAGCCACATAACCCAGCTCCCACACAGGAAAACTCATGTCTACTGCTCTGAAGTTATGGACCTACAGGCCTCTCTCACATCACCTCAACTGGCAGATCACAACTGGATCTCCCTTGTTCCCATCATCAGCTCTTAATACACACAAATTCTCTTCAGCTACCTTTAGCAGAGCATATCAGAGCAGAAAAGGGAGGATTTGATCTTGGAGAGGCACAGCCTACTGATGCTGACCCTGAGCCATCTTCCCCACACATTACAAGTCCTTTCTCCTTGCCAAGTTGCCACCCAATGAATGTTCTGCAATTCCAGAAGTCTGCAACTCCCCTCAACTAAATTACTATCCTCCAATATGACAAGTACGTAATTTCCCAGAGGATAAAATCTGCCTCAGAGAATTTGGAAATGCTGTGTAAAGAGCACCAGCCTTACTGCTGATCTGACTGTAACACTTCATTTATTTACAGGACTGACACCAATCATGCAGGCAGACGTGCTGAGGAATTTCCATCTCACCACAGTAATTTTGGGAGACAATCCTCACGGTTCTGAAACCCAGATACCACTCTGAGCAAACCACAGTTTGTGTGCTGTACAGGGAAATCAATAAATAACAATTGCAGGCAACTTACATCAGTACAGATGGGTCACTGCTTTGTCTGCTGAGGTGATAAGAAAGTGCAACTAGCAGACCACAGAAAGCAGAGAACAGCGCTGGAATGTGCTGTGCATCCCAGGGTTCCTGAACAGGAGGACAGAAAGCAGAGCAAGTTTGCAAGTTAGGAATGCAGTACTAAATTTTTATTATTATTATTTTTAAAAAAGTAGGCCAAGCTGTGCATGTAATGTTAAATGCACACCACCTAAATCTGTATGCCATCTACCAAGGTTTGACAATCCTTTATCATATCAAAGTCTATTATTGTGAAAAAGACTGATATTACAGGCATGTTTTGTGATTATACTACTGTAATTCATCTATTATCAGCAATTAGCTAAGAAAGCACATGAAAAGCAGGTTTTCTTTTCTCTTTAATGAAACTAGAGGCAACTTTTTATTAAAATGAGATGCAAGTGAAATTATTTGCACTGTATTTGTCTAAACTCTAAATTGATATGTATTTACTTGACCTGTGGCCAGATTGCTTGCAACAAATGCCAGTGCCATCTAACCAGGGTGCAGTTCTGGCACCTCACTCCTAAATCTTTCTGCTGCTTTGTATGGTACATCTAGGCCCTTCATGCTAGATAACACAATGGAGAGGGAGAGCACTAGCCACTGTCCCTGAGCAGGGGAAGAAGAGACAATTTACACACTCACTAGCACATTTTGGGTATAATCAAGATTAGAAGTTACCTCTGGGTGACTTAAGCAGCTAAAATTGGCTAAAGATAATAAAAGGAGGAATAGGAAGCTTAATGAACACTTATCATGACCAGCCTCATCTGTGGAGTCCTCAGCTACAAATTAGAGTCTTGAACACTTGTGAGTACTGGCTGTAAAAGGACACAGATTTTGGCTGTGAAGGACACAGAAACTTGGTAGATCAGATCCATAGCCATTTCACTTGCTAGGCTTGTTCCATGCTTCCACACAACTTCTACCTGATCAAGTTAAACTCTGCCATCCAATTCTATTCTTCATTTGTTCCCAGGTTTTGGGCCAAATACATTTTGATTTAGCTTTTCCCATGCTTAGTCTCAGGTCAGAAATTCATATTCTTCAAGACACTGCAGAAAAGTAGCTGAAGCCAAAACGTTTTGCAAGTGGCTGAATCGTAGCCTATGCCAATACCCACTGTGCTTCCAGGGCAGTGTAACCACATACGGATCCCCTAGCAGCTTCTAGTGTGTGACTGCCCCTTTGCCCTGCAGCTTCTTACAAGAGCAAAATGCTATGAAGAGCCTAGCCATACACCTGGTATTGAAATATATCAGTAGCCAGTTTGAGAAATCATTCCACCCTCTTTCTACTGTAAAACCATACGCGGCTGATTCCCCATAGTAATGTCTCAGGAACACTTTAGTTCCATGTTTTCTGTATACTATGAGCAGCTTCTGTGTTTGGCTAGCCTGTGCTCCAATTCCAAAAGTGCCTCTTCATTGTCTCCTGAAAACTCAGCCGTCAGGGAGCTAGGGAGGCAGGCAGGACAGGCATCGGTATTTACTGCCTAGGGAGCAGGATTTTCCAGAACAATGCTACACAATGTTTTACAAAAGCTGAGAATGCACAAAGGTGTCATTTCTCCAGCATCAGTGATGCACCCTGCTCCATTTTGTCATTTTCCTCCCCCTCTAATGATGCCTGGTAGAGCTCTAAATTAAAAAGATGAAAAAAACAATATAGTTGATAATTGGACAATGATTCTTCTCAGTGGGAAAACAGGAATGACAGGTTTTAGTCTTGGAAACTGGCATTATCTGTCATCCCAGACAGGGAATTTGACTGCCTACTCTACCTCATTTGGTTGAGGTGACATGTAGTGCTTTCACATACAGTTTTGACTTTGATGCAGACGCTCACGTAGTCATTTTTAAAGCAACTGAAATGGTCTTACAGGGTTAAGGATGAAAGTGGTGAGTTAAAACAGATACAGTGTTCGGGGGTGGTGTTCCACTTCAACAACAGAATCACCTAATCCCCAAACAATCCACTAAAAAGGAAGATAAAGGTGTCTTTGAACTTACAAGTCTTTTAGCACTGGTAGCGGTGGGGAGGAAAGTATATTTTTAAAAAGTGGCGATAGCAGCTTTCTGTCCTATATTATTTATCCTTTTTGCTTCTTCCTTCCCTTAAAAAAATGCATCTAGCAAACTTTTATCTTTCAAAGATATGCTAAAATAAATCATGTGTCCTACTCCAGAGACAGAGTGCTCTGAACACAGCAGAACCATGGTGTTAAGTAGAATTTTTTTTTTTTGGAAACAGAATAGTCCTCTAAACTCAAAGGCTTTATAGATTGCTGCAGCATTAGCATCATTCAGTGATGCTAATTCAAGGAAGAAATGGTGAAGGTGTTTTGCATGCTGACTGGCTTTTTTAAATATGGAGAAGAAAACTCCAGTTGTTCTCTTCACAAAGCACACAGACCTTCTAATTTCCCACCGTCTCATCATTTCATCATTATTCAACCATTCTTTTTGTGTTCTCTCTCTTCTACTCCCCAGCTTCATCATAGACTTAGGCTATTGCTCATATCAAACAATATGCAGGACAGCTGTTCACAGTCGGTCATTCCACATGTGCCATGTTAAATAGCAAGAAATACTATCATCCTATTTCTGAACTTATAAAATACTTTCTGAATGAAATTGTAAAAGGGAGTAACACCCCACGCCAAAGTTAGAAGCAAATGGTAACGTTCATAGAATCATAGAATATCCCGAGTTGGAAGGGACCCATAAGGATCATCGAGTCCAACTCCTGGCACTGCACAGGTCTACCCAAAATTTTAGACCATGTGACTAAGTGCACAGTCCAAACGCCTCTTAAATTCAGACAGGCTCGGTGCAGTGACTACTTCACTGGGGAGCCTGTTCCAGTGTGCAACCACCCTCTCAGTGAAGAACCTCTTCCTGATGTCCAACCTAAACCTCCCCTGCCTCAGCTTGACACCATTGCCGCGGGTTCTATCACTGGTGATTAAGGAGAATAGGTCGGCGCCCGGCCCTCCACTCCCCCTCGCAAGGAAGTTGTAGACTGCGATGAGGTCTCCCCTCAGCCTCCTCTTCTCCAGGCTGAACAGGCCAAGTGACCTCAGCCGCTCCTCATACATCTTCCCCTCTAGGCCCTTCACCATCTTCGCCGCCCTCCTCTGGACACTCTCCAGCAGTTTTACATCCTTTTTGTACTGCGGTGCCCAGAACTGCACACAGTACTCAAGGTGAGGCCGCACCAGCGCAGAGCAGAGCGGGACAATCACTTCCCTCGACCGGCTAGCAGTGCTGTGCCTGATGCACCCCAGGATACGGTTGGCCCTCCTGGCTGCCAGGGCACGCTGCTGGCTCATATTCAACTTGCTATCAACCACAACCCCCAGATCCCTCTCTGCGGGGCTGCTCTCCAGCGTCTCATTGCCCAGTCTGTACGTACAGCCAGGGTTGCCCCGTCCCAGGTGCAGGACCCGGCACTTTCTGGCACTTTTTTTACACGTTGTAGAGAACAAGTCCATGTTAACTGTAAGATAGCTATGTTAGCATGGATACTCTGTTTCCATTGAACACTAACAACCAGGAAACTTCAATTATTCATGGCCCCTGCATCACACTTGCTAGAGACAAGTTCCAGGGGGAGATGCTCACCAGCCTTATCTTCCCATCATCCACAGAAAACAAAACTTTACTTTCCCAAAAGACGTCCAGATGAACTACCAGAACACCAATACCGCTACCCATTTTGATCAATGTTATCTCTTTCTTTGCACTCCCAACTGCCACCTGTAGCTGTATTTTCACTGCTGAAATTTAAAATCCTTAAGGGTGGGGCTGATGCAGGGATGTGCATCCACGTGTGTGCATGCCACCTTACTCAACAGGGTCCCAGTCTGTGACTGGGACTCCTTGGCTAGAGAGTAAGATGGGCAACAACTTCAGGCAGGGGGCATGAATGCTCATGTTTCACATAATGGCGAGTTTATCCTAAACAAGAATTGCAGATTTCTACATTCCTATACAGTGACATACTTCTGTAAAAGCAACCTTGGGACATATTAGATTCTGCAGATAAAATACACTTTTTCCATTATATCTGGACAACAAGTTCATATCATAAACACAGAAATTAAGAGCATAACTACTGAGGTTACAACTGAAGTGCAAGTCTGACTACAGCTGCAAACATCACTCAAGGAAATGCATGGTATCTGACAATTCTCTCCAAAATTAACATTCCTAATAGTTCTTGCTTGAACCTCAGGGGTCTCTAAATTGGGAAGTACATAAAATTGATGAGCCTTGTCTTCAAAACCTCCAACGGTGCTGGAAGCATTTTATCAAGTAGAAACAAAGATGTCTAATAATCCTATACTTCTATTTTTGGTCACTTACACATCCGGGAATTCTGTGTATACACATGGGCCCATTCAGCGCTGTTTAGAAATATTTTTGGACAGTCTTAGCAGACAGAGGGAGATGTATGCTTGTAATACCTTCCCATTATAGAACCTCAAGACAAATATTTCAAAATTATTAGTACACAGATGAAGCCTGAGTTGTTGAAAACAGGAATCAAGAAGCATTGTTATTCTGATTAATGAGTTCAGAACTCATTAAGCAACGAACCAAACTATATCAATTGTGAGATGAGAATGGTTTAAAATACTCACAGGATTTTTAGTAACTGTCCATTGAAGCGATAAACAAATTACCAGAGAATACTTTCTTCAGGTATAAGGTAATGGAAATGATATAACTTTCATTAAAAAAAAAAAAAAGAAAAAGAAATGCATTTACAGAGCTGGAAGAGGTAGCTGTGCCACATATAAACACATTTATATCATATCGATCATTAATTTTTTGGACCCAAGTCCAACATCTGAAATTTTTCCTGGCTGATTAAGATAAACCACAAATTCCTTAATCAGTTAAACAAAAAAAGTAGGATCACAAATGATTAACTGGCTCTGGATAAGTTTCAAATCCAAGCCAGCTGATTGAAACAGAAGGCAGAAAAGGAGGACTGACTGGTTCCAGAAAGCTCTGAGGATGTGCTCCTCTGCCCCATAGCAACACAATGAGGCACTGGAATGCTAAAGACAGACATAAACATGGCTAAATACCAGACCGAATGTTTGTGGAAGAAATCGGAAGGCATACCTGATTTTTTTTTTTTTTTAGTATCTGTTAAATATTCACGCAAAAAAACACAAAACAGATGGAGCGGGAGACAACAATCAGCACATCAGGCATTTCTACTCAAGTGAACTAGATGGAAGTTCCCGTGTCTCCAGTCTGATGGATATAATATCTGAAAATAAAAACATCTCCTCCAGGAAAAAGAGATAACCCTTTCAGATATCAAAGCTAAGGTAGCTATTAGAGCTACCAATTTCTGTTCAAGATTACAGGACTGAAGCAGAGATCAGAAATAAAGCCAGGCTGAAGTGAACATAGATAATTTTAAACTAAACTCAGTTACCCAATAGCTTCAAAAAAAGCAGAAAGCTGAAAAAAGTGATGTTATTAGATGTAACAATCCAAGGACTGACAAAAAGAAGTGATAAAACTGTATCTAGGATTGAGAGCTTTTTATTAAACAAAAACTAAATGAAAGTTTTTAGAGGACCTGAAAGAACTTCAACAAGAAGTGGTGATATCACTAAACACAGGCCTAGGAGATGAAAAAAATCTCAAAGCAACCAGGAGAAGCTCAGGTCTTTGCACTTCATGAACAAAGGCATTTACCTTCTCTCTTATCTGAAATCAAGGTCACAGTACCCCGTATTGTTGTATGCAAGGCTGGATAAGCAGCTGGTGTCATATCGCTCGTGACATGGATGTGCCTTATGATAAGATGCCTGAAAAGATGCATCATAGCACCAGAAAGCTGTAGCCAAACCACCTCTGCATGACTGGGATAACACGACTGTAAAACAAAAACATATGCAGGTGACTCACAGCCACCACCAGACAGCACGACTTCTGTTCACCAGCCACACCAGAACACAACCAAGACTTGAAAATCTGCTCCTCTCACAATAGGTGTCTTGGACTGACACCTGCGATGAATAGCATCCTGTCCTGATGGACGGACAAGTCCCGAAGGGTTCAAACATACAGATGGAGACCTGGAATTCCAGCCATTTTGTGTTTTGGGGTTTTCTGGAGCAACAGTTACAATTTTAGATGCAACACTCTGTACTTCTTGCTGTGAACAATTTTGGCCTTTTTTCTTTTTTAAATCACATCATATGCTTCTAATTAAGTCATATGATGGGACATATAAGCAGCCCGCCGTATGACCCAACTTGCCCATTCACTACTAACAGAATGGGCAATAAGACTTGAGAGTCATCTGTCATCTTTTAGGTGATACATGCATTTTAGCCATTATAGAGAAACATTTCTGGTTATGTGATGGCAAAGGAGCTGCAAGGTCATTCAGAAAGAGTGGCAAGGCCACATGAACTTTTTGGGCAAGCTAATTTTTGTCTGAAGATCATAGGGTGAACTCCCAAGAATACTATATAATAATTTCTTTGGGCAACTTACCCAAACAGAATCGATGACAATTGTTAAGTTAAACTAATGATAAGTTTATACCGCAGCTGCTTTTTCACAGAGCCCCTCAGTTGGTTTTGTACATCATAGTTCAACAACAAAATCAGTCTGCACAAGGGATTTCAGCACAGGCCTATTCACCTCAGTCCTCAGAGATCATGTTAGCATGTTGAAAGTTAACTTGAGTACTTGCACTGTTTTGCGGACATACCCCATAACAATTGCTCAATTCTTATTCTTGTTTTTTTTTTTTTCCTAAAATTAGAGTTCTAGAGCAAAGAATTAATTGCTGTGAATTTGCTACTCTAAAATAGTTGCAGTCAAAATTTGAAATTAATTCATTCTGTTGTAGGTGTGTATATATAGTTTCTGTGGTTCTAAACGTGAGCAAGAAAAATCTCACTTAAGAGCACAGATCTAGAATAAACATTGCTTATTTGTTTTAATAAAAAAAGAATATCAAATGGTAAATTAATTATTCTTCTAATTAACTTCTTCAGGAATAATATCTTTCCTTTTGGGATAATTAACATACACAGAGAAATTAGGCTAGACTATTTCACCATGCAAGATAGTAATTAGAACACAAGAAGCACTTCAGGAAGGAAAGGCTCAAGCCTGATACTGCCGGAATGAGTCTTCAGCCTGGGCATTTGATGTGAGCAGTCGTTCACCAGTAACAAGTACACAACCACTTAGATAGAGATCCATTCTGCTCTGCAATTTATTTCAGGAAATGGAACTCTGCTTGTTACACCTGCTGAGCTATACGATATTCTGCCAATAAGCAGAGCTTACATTTGAGGATGCTACACTTCAGCCAAGTAATAAGCTTTGCAACCCAGCAATCCTGTATCAGAGATAGTCTATCATGTTTCCCTGCCCTGCATCTTTTTGACTGTGGACATTTTTACCTCCATAAACTATTAAAAATTTTGCATTAGTCTGTTGTTTTTGCCAAATTAAAAGTGAAGAGAATAAAAATGAAAATTATAAAATAAAGAAGAGCTGTAAAGCATAAGTGTGGAGGAGATGCCTTTTCTATTGTAAAGACAACCATGTACTTATCACCTCTGTGCAAACACCTCAGTGAAACAGACCATAGCACTTGCTTAGTTTTGAGTTAGAGTCTGTAATTTCTAGTCCAAAAATCCAAATCTTGATTTGATTAGGATGAGAAGTTGTAGCCCACTATATATCAAAACAGTTCCAGTTTCTTACAGAGGTATAAGACCACCTTTCACAGTTGTCCCTATTCAAGGCCTGGTTCTTCTGTTACTTTTAATTCCTACTCTTCCTCCACCAATGAAAGAAAAAAATCTCAAAATCATTCCCTTGAAACGTTATCGATAACAGCCCAAAAGGCAAAAAGCTCTGGACCTGACTGAAGAACAAGGAGGGATAATGCAAGTGCTCTTTGCTAGTAGAAAAAACATGAAATTTCAAGGACCCCAGTGGACTGAGATTATGAGCTGAATCGAGTAGAATCATCTTTATATGCTTTAAATTAACCTCCTCAGAAGTGTCTTCACAAGAACAGTCCCATAAAAATTCAAATTAACTGTAATTTCTGTGTGAACAGAAAGCCTGCACTTAATATCGGTAATTTACAGCAGATATCTTGTAAATCTTTCACAGCACTCTACAACTTCAGAGTAGCATTAAAGCATATTTCTAAGCAGTTTGAAGTCTAATCCATGAGGAGATTGCTTATCTACAAAGCCACCTGCATGTTGTAATTTCAACTATTATGCTGAGAAAGGAGTTTGTAGAATATTTTAAGAGGCTTTTCTTTAATACTATTTACAAAACTATTTTTTAAAGTATCCATCACACAACTTCTCTGCCCCCAAGTAGTGAATCGTCCTCTGCCAAGCTTAGGGGGAAAATGATCATTTTCCCATGTATTTGCCTGTCAGTCATTCAACTCAATTCCTTCTTCCATACAGCTCTCTCCATTTTTCTCACCGTTTCTGCCCCCCAGCCTCCCCACCACCACCACCACCAGATTTTTCTCATTCCTTTCATCCTTACAAAGAGACACCTTCACCCCATTTGCCTGACCTTCACCCCATTTGCCTGTTTCTGAATCATCAATATAGCTGGATAATGGTAGCAGGAATACAGCTGCTTTAGGACACTGCACAAGAGAAGCAGTTAAGCTTTCTAGCATCACACAACTGGGTGAGGTCAAACCAGTATACCTGATATACTGGGTGAGCCTGGCGACCAAGATTCCCTGGTAGTACACCACACTTTCAAAGATGTGTAGAGTGTCTTAATGCAGCACTGCTCAGCAGCTGAGTTGCCATAATTTATTGTGTATGGAGTCAAACCACCCAGGGGCAAGAGAAAATGGCGGCTTAACACATTTTACCTTACCATCAGGAGTGGTTAAAAACACAAGCACAGCCAGGTCTGCTCATTTGTGACAGGTAATTAAGGCAGTATAATTGACCATTTTTTATTTAAGGTCCCTATTCAAAATTTTAAGGGGAAATTTGTTAAAAGCCATTGCAGAAATGTTTATGTTCCTTAAAGAAATCCCTTAAACAAGCATTTGATAGCACCTCTCATCTGTGTAAATCACCAGTCTGGGTGGTGACATGATACATCTTTGGCTGGTGCAGAACCTCATATTGGGATCTCTGGGTGTGCTACAGATGTGTAGCACCACAAAGCATCCTCTGACATATGCCTGCAAGATGTTGGGAGCAGCTTGTAAATCACTGCACATCCTGGTGCACCCCTGCATGGACACTGACAGCATCTAGCCTGTAATGAAACACTGTCAAAAGACTATTCCTTAAAGGATAAATTTTATCACAAGTCTAGGATGAAATTGTGGTCTCACTGTGGTCACGGGGAATTTTACACCAGACTTGAAGACAGTCAGAAGTTCGACATACATTAACTGCAAAAAAAGAAATAAATGTTTTAGATTGAATATGGCTCAAAGTGCAGCATCTGCCAAAAAACAAAACAAAACAAAACACATCAGGCATCACTAGGAAGGGTATTGAGAGCAAGTAATTTTGCTAGTGTATAGAGGCATGGTACACCCACATCCTGAGTACCAGACAGAGTTTACTCTCCATATTTCGAGGTCATAATGGAATAAGGGAAGGCACACAGTAGGGCAACTAACTTAGCCATTCCTCAGAGAAAGGAGCAGCTGCTTTGCAGGCAGACACTAGAAAGGCTAGCACCCTTCAGTTTAGAGAGGATATGGCTGAGGCAGATGTGACTGAGTGCTACAGAATTGCCAAGGCAGCAGATATGGTGAATGCAGAACTATTTTTCCACAAATCCTGCAATACTAGGAATAGGGAAGACTTGGTGAAACTAGCATTTCTTCACACAGAGCACAGCGAACATCTGAAATTTGTTTCCCCAGAAAGCTGTGGAGGCAGACAGTACCAGCACATTCAGAAAGGGATTAGGCAAATTCATAGACAACACTGAATGAAAGAAATAGGCAGGGATGCACTCTCCAACAGCCCTAATCCAACATCTGTGGATACTGGTGGAATATTAGGGGAATGAGTGGCAAACAGTGGTCATTAAATTCCTAAATTGCATTTCCCTTTGCTATTGATACAGACAGTACTGGGTTGGACGGTGTGCTGGTCTGCCCAAGCAGGACATTAAAGTTCTTATTTTTCTCTACTTTCTTTTCAACATAGCCAAAGGAAGGACATGTATAAAATTTACACACTTTACACTTGCTCTGTTTGACTCTGAACTTTGTACACTAAGACTTGCCTGCAATGTACAATGATGTCCCACAGTAAGTTCTCCACACCAAAAAGCACACACAACACTGGAGCATTACGAGATTTGGGGCTGATCCAGTACCCGTCTGACTACTAGCCACGAGGCTGTATGGTTATGTGCCTGCTGGCTCATCACATGGCAGGAGGAACACATAGGGGCCACAACAGCTGGTATCAATAATGATGGTAAAGCCCACTCCTTAACAGGCTTCCCAATAAATCCATACGCGAACATTTCCAGTGTACAGATGTGTCAGCAACCACTGGTGTGCAGAAAACAGAGTGAAGCTCAGAATTTCAGCACCTGCAGGCATACTGTTATGAAGCAACAAAATCCTTTATTTTTTTCTTTAGGAAATATGGACCTTACTAGGAATTTGGGCCAAATTCAGCCTGGCTCATAGAGGAACTACACCTTTTAAGCCAGAGCTGCTGTTAGTCTTGATAGTGGAAATTCAATGGATCTTTTCAGACTGATATATGCAAGGAGGCAAATGGTCACAACTATCAGACAAACATTTACCTTAGTATTTCTGCTGCAGTTTCAAGGTATTTCAGCGTAGCTAACAGGCAGAAGCTAAAACATGGATTGTAAAGCTTATCTTGATGAATGATGACGACAATGTAGCACCAAGCAGTTTTGGTCTCCCTACATTACATGAATTTTTAGCTTGAAATTCTGAATTTTTTCGTGTTTCAACTTACCTTCACTGCACTGAAGCAGAAAGCATATAGGACAATCAGAACCACAAAGCTTCGGGAAATGCTGTAGAGTGCAGACACGAACCCAGCAGCAGCTGAAATAGACATCACATGTTAATTAATTTCCTCATAAATGAGAATATGCATTAAAACAAACAAAAAATATTTCTTGCATCACAATAGGTGTACAAATTAATGTGAGATATCACAAAGTTGTTTGTTGAGAGAACAGTGTCCCAAATCAGCTAACAAAACTGTTTACAAATAAGACTGAAAGCCTGATGGCATTGCAATCCCTGTCTTTTCCATAGATCTGAGGTCCCATGTTAATGCCTTTTGTGCTCAACGCAGCTGTGCCAAAAATACTGGTATACCTCTTCATGTTGCTACAGAGGAGGAATGAAGTTATCTCCAAATCAGGCAATTTTCTAGTCAAGCTCCATGTGGAATTTTCCTCCTTCCCTCTGCTCCTGAGACACAGGCTTTAGTATCATCCAAAAGCATCCTAACTTGCTTGGTCAACTATGATTTGCACATATTCAAGATACACAAACAAACTTAAAGGGAGAGAGAAGGATGCCATCTCATCTCTCACTATAACTTCCTTCAAGAGCTTCCAGAACCAGGGTAGGAAATGGTGTCAGACAGAATCAGGAGTTCAGCAGTCTCCACAATGGAGATGCATGGTCTGCAAAACAGTGCTCCAGTTAGGGTTCAACGTACATTATTGATGGGAAGGGGACTTTATCCAACATGCTTTTTCCTCCAGGTCTGCTCTGGTATTTATAAGACAAGACCAAAGCACACACGTATCATCAGTACAAGTTTTAACCATTTGCCAAAGGCTATGCCTACAGTAGCAAGTAGAACAATGCAGTAAGTGTGGGTCTGTAGAATGAAAAGTGCTGAGTATGTCATATCCATGATACACGTGTTTTGAGATGCTTTACTGCAGAGTATCTCTCGTCTGGTCCCACAAACTGTACACACATTAGTGTTTGGAGTGCATTAGGTGCACCCTTATAGTGCACCTTTCTTTTAAGTTTCATCCAAATGGAATCCAGTTTGCATACTCTGACATCATTTCATGATGCAAAACATGTAGTAAGTGGGAACAAGGATAAAGTTTGTTTCTGATCGAAACTAAGATGACAGTGTAGATGCACACTAGTTTTCTCTGTTATTTAAGCTATCATGAAAAACAAAAACCACCACCTGATGCACTGTCTCTCATTCTCATGGGTCTTGCTTAATCTCTGACCGAAATTGAACATGCCTTACACTATTGAACAATGTGAACAACTTTTTTTAAATTTTATTTTTAAATGGAGTTTTAAGAGTGTTTTTTTCAAAAAATTGTGTTTTTTTTTCTTTTGTTTTTGTTTGTTTTTTTTGTTTTTAAAATAATGATTGATACTGGACATGCCAGGAAAGAACTCTTTGATGTCAGCCATCTTCTACAGCCTATAGCACAACTTGAATACAACTGTTCAGAAGAGAAAAGAAATCTAATCAAGGAGGTCTTATTAGTATTCACCCCACTGTTAAGTGAATACCATTAGCTGTTTGAACTTTAACATGCACAGTGTTCTAAAATATGCAATAATATACTTTAAGGTGATACACCCAGAAAGGGATAGCTCAGGCTCAACAGGCTACTTACCAGAACCACCAAAAAGCAACATGTCTATTTGCTCCAAAAGATATATACAGAAAGTGTTGATTTGAGGGAAGAGACCAAGAAGGGAAATTGCAGGAAAGCAATATAAAAACACTAAAGAAAAAAAGAAGACGGATGTTAGAACACAGTCATACATCACAGCAAATGGAGAACAGAGAAACAGGCATAATACTGGAATAAAATGATACAATAAATTCTGAGCATTACTCAAGTCAGCATACTTTAACCTTATCCACAATTATTATATTTTACTTATCTACACAAAAGAAATTATTCTACTTTACATGCAAGAAACTAAGGCTCAGAGGTTAAATTTAAGATTTATTTTGGATAAAATCAGTGGCAGAAAAATAGCATTATGTAGCCTGCTTACTACTTCTCAAATGCTTTGAAAGCTATATTTACTCTATTTAAAATACAGAAAGAAATCTTAATTTGCAGACTTTGAAACTTCCTCCTCAAATCTGAGAATGTTTAAGCACACCTATAAAATTTCAATATAAACAAACAAAAAATATTTTAATGGCTGAGATCAGCATCTTGACTATCACTGTATCCTTCCTCTGGCAGCAATCAACAGTGGATACCTAAGGAAGTATGTAAGAATGGGAAAAACCTATAGTGACACTTCCCCAGAATATTTCCCTACCTTCCAGAAGCGTAGACCTTGACTTTGCAATAGTGAAAGAACATTAAAAACAGCAAAGAAACTCAGGACGTAAACCCAGTCTGTCGTCCTTACATAGCCTCTTTCTATATAGAAACACTAATTGAAATGACTGCCTTACAGTCAAGGAAAAGCAGGAGTCATAATTCGGGTATCTGTGCTCCTGGTCTTATGTTCTGTTCATTTCCAGCCACTCCTCCATCTCATCCATTTCTCTTAGCTCCACCCTAGAAAATGCTAAGCACAGTTGTCCAGCAAAGCATTTAAACACACTCTTGTCCTAAGTCTCCAGTAGCATCAACTTTCAAGGATACATGCACATGATTAATCATATCCTTACTGCTTTGTCGTACTAGTACCAGAATGCTCTTCAACTTGAAGGACAGAGATGTATGTCAGCCACTCTTCCTCAAACAAATATGCATTTGTTAGCTTACATGCTAGGAAGGCTGCAGTTTCCTCTTATTCATTTTCATAAAAAGTAAGTTAAACAATTCACTAGTATTACTTAATCCCCTTCCCACTTCTGTCAAATTTTATGAAGGTAACAATAGGATTTGTGTTCTTTGTTGAAAGCTAATTTCACATTTTACTTCCAGCTCCTCTTACTAATGCACATCATGCTAAAATAAAACAATACACTGAGTTTAATCTGACAGCTTTTATCTTCATCCTATTATACACTGCTAGTATCTTATATCATAAATCTTGCTGAGGAAGTCAAACACAGGAGAAGAAACGACATGCTCGAGTGTTAAACACAGACTGGGCTCACTTAAGTATATTTGCACTTGCAATGCACCCTTCCTCATGACTTCCTGCCACTGGAAGGAATTATACATACTTTGCATATGTAAAAACATGAGGAAATCTGTCTTCTCTCTCTTTTTACATGTAAATGCCATTATTAATCTCTTCCTTTACCACTCTGTTCTTCTTTTAGGTATACCACCAATCCACACCAAGCCAAACAAGGACTACTCTTGAAGACAGACAATGGCATGACAGCAAACTGCCAAGCAGGCCACACGGCCTCTCCATGGGATCAACTATCCCCAAAACTCACTGCTGAAAACCAGTTCCTCAGGCAAAGGAATTGCAGAACTGACAGAACTCATCTTAGACTACTGACTAAAAGAGCAACAAAGATGGTGAAGAGTCTAGAGGGTAAGATGTGTGAGGAGCGGCTGAGGTGCCTTGGTTTGTTCAGCCCAGAGAAGAGGAGGCTGAAGGGAGGCCTCATGGCGGCCTGCAGCTTCCTCACGAGGGGAGTGGAGGGGCAGGCGCTGATCTCTGCTCTCTGGCGACAACGACAGGACCTGAGGGAACGGCATGGAGCTGTGACAGGGGAGGGTCAGGCTGGGTGTTAGGAAAAGGTTCTTCACTGAGAGGGTGGTGGGGCACTGGAACAGGCTCCCCAGGGCAGTGGTCACAGCACCGAGCCTGACAGAGTTCAAGAAGTGTTTGGACAGTGCTCTCAGACACATGGTCTGACCTTTGGATGGCCCTGTGGGGAGCCAGGAGTTGAACTCAATGATCCTTGTGGGTCCCTTCCAACTTGGGATATTCTTAGGATTCTATAACTTAGTCCAAATGAATGCCTTTGCTGTAGCAACCTCAGAAAAACCTGAGTAAGAACAGGGGGAAGAAGGACAAGACCAGAGACGTTGCACTGTCAATGCACCAAAATAAATAGGGGGTGAATAAACAAGGAGAGAAAAGTTGGCTGACTACAGCAATGTCCTCACCTCACCCTCTCTCTGATAATACCTTGAAAAATCCTAATTACTTCTGTAGCTAAGGTAGCTTTGTTTATCTCCATCTGCATAAAGGAGCACACCAGAGAGCAAAATAAACAGTTGTCACTTACAAGAGGATTGAATTTAGGAGCAGTACTTTCTCTTGTGGGAAGCAGACAATAAAAGGAGCTGATTAATCAGTTGGAATTGCATTATGAATTCCAGAGAGAATGTTTAAGCAGCACACATTTCCACACAGAACAACACCTTCAAGAGCTCGACCACTAAGAGATGCTTATGTGAGCTGCTGGCATTTAACACTGCAGTTTGGAGGTTTTCTCTAAAGGAGCAGCAACCAGGTAAGAGCAGCAGGAAAACACAAAATTTGACTTAGAGAAACTTTAGGTCTTTTGAGAAATGTAGAACAGTAACTCAGTGGCAATGTCACTGCAAACATCTTAGAAGTTTAAAAAAAAAAGATGACTATTAAAAAGATGCATCTGAGTACTAGTCCATTTGCTGTGCGATAATACATACTGTCACAGGAAAATAAATGCATTATTTTCATGAGAAATAGTCTTTTTGTTCTCCTCTCCTGAACGCAGATGAAAAGAATATTCACACAGGCTTTCTTCTCCTGACAAAAGCTCAGTCATTACAGGAAGTAGTGGGCAGAGGACTTCCTATCACCAAATTCTGCCATTGCCTGATACTTACTCTTCTGAGATTTCTGCCAAATAATTTCAATACTTGAATTTTTGAAAATTCAGTAATTGAATACTACAATAAATTATGAGTAAAATACAAATTTAAAAGTCATCATATAATGACAAACCAACAAACATTAAAAATAACTAGCAGATAGGCAAAAAAGCAAAATAATAGCACCACTTCACTGGTATTTAGTAGGGCCAACTTCCCTCCTGATTTTACTACCCAAAGCAAATACTCCTGTACTTTCAGTGTCTAAGGGAATCTGTACTCAAAGTGCAGCAAGAGGCTGGCGGATGACAGATTGCCGTGGCTTAGGCAGAGCTGCACTGTGAACACCTGTAAGGATTCACGGGAGCCAGAAGTTGTGACTCCCATAGAGACAAAGCGAGAAAGAGCCAGAGTGTGGACCCAAACATCACTTGAACAAATATACCTGCAGATGTGCCAGCTCCCAGAGCTGGCAAAATAGTAATAGGGGACAAGCAAAGGGAAATGGTTTCTTCTCCCTCTCCTTTTAAACAGATGCCAGCTGGTGAGATGAGCCTGTATTTCCTCTCTCCGCTCCCCCTCCAGGCTGTTTCAAGAATCTGCTCCAGGATCTCTTTTGAGGCCAGTCAAAATTAGCACATTTATAACCACACTTTTTTTTTTTTTTTTCATACTGGTTGCTATAGTTTTTCATTTATCTCTATCCCAGGAGTCATTTAAGATTCTTGTTGAATTATTTATCAGCATTTTTACTGTTCACCTTTGACAGGCAGAGAAAATAAGATGTAAGAAGAAACTTTAATGAGACCAAAGCAAAGTAATGAAAGAAGCTAATGAAAATAAGTGAGATGCAGGTCTTCATTATTCCCCCGTTTCTGGTGAGAAGGATTGGGAGTCAATGAACCCATATGAAGGACCATGAGACTTTTCCTAAAAATAGTATGCCTTTCGGACAGTAATAGCCTGACTTGAGTATAGCAAAATGCAAGTCCAACAGTCACAGGTGAACAAAGACCTCAAAGGTCATACACTCTATATCACAGTTTTTTGCTCTAATACAGGAGGTTTTTCTGGTTCTAAATCCACAAGCCTAAGACTAAATTTTAACTTTTCTACTTCATACCTAACAGTGTTACACTATTTGACCTGAGTCCAGTTCAACATTCACATCTGTAACACAACTACAGCAGTGTCACAGTTATAGACTGCAAGTGCATAACAGGAAGAAGTGTCCTGATAGAACAGGGTATTTCCAGCTGTGGTTACCCCAAATTAGTGCCAAGGACCATCAGTCCTATTTTGGGGCAATACCTGGATGTCCTTAGCCACCTCAGGACATGATTCCAGAAGGAAGCAGGTTGGAAAAGCTACTGCAGAGTGGCCGCTCCACACCAACTCATCATGTAGACAGCAAGATTAAACTAAACCAAGAAAAAGCGTGTTCTTCATGAGCAGATGAGTGTTCATCTGAGGACTTGGCAGAGATTAGCTTCCAGGCATTGAATTTAAAACTCAGCTTATTCTGCAGTAACTGCTCCACATAGACAAGCCCTTACAAAGATTAACTGCATTTCACAGATGATGTCTTTTGCTAATAACATCAGTGACTGTTAGTTTTCTATAGAGAATTTTCTATGAGCCTCATTTCATTAAGAACTCTTTTTTACATGAGGGAAGGTTGCCAACTGCCCCTCCTCCCTGCGTGTCTTAAGTCATTCCAAATGTTTCTATCAATTTGACTCAGAGTTGTGCCTCCATAACATGCATTTGATTGCCAACATGGGAAAACACAGACTTCCCCAGCTAACGCTTAATTCATTTTTACAGTCTTAGGAAAAATATTGACTCACCTATTACATGGTCTCTGGCTGACTGGAGAGATCTAGGCGAAAAGAGCTTCAAGCCATACATTGTATAAACTGAAGGATTTGTGTCTTTAGATCCAGCATCTAGCAGCAAAATAAGGCCACACAATATACAAAAATATACAGGTCTGCTGTAGGTTATGATTTTATTGTGCCCCTGGCATGAAAACAGAAAAAAAAAAAAAAAAGCAGCATTTGAATTTTGTATTGACTCTCCTACTGTGTGCTCTACATTAAACCGGAGCGAGGTTCAGGAGTCAGACAAAATATTTTAATGTCTTATACATACTAATTAATAAGAAAAGTGTAATAAGGCATTTTATCTTCTCCAGAGGAGACTTTCAAAAGGCACAAAAAGCAGCTAAGACTAACTCCAGCAATCATTTATGCTTTTGAAAATCTAACCTTCTGGACCTTTCAAAACACACTAATTACAAGAGAAGTTATTTTCTGTGAAGAAAAAAAATCTCCATCTGTCTGAACCTTTCTTTTCAATAGAAAAATAATTTTTCTGTATATTACTTTTATTTTAATGACTGTCTGCTTCAGGTAGCTTGGCTAGTTCATTTATTACTATTTGAAATACAATTGCATTCTGGGAAGTAAAAAAAAATAGCAGAGCACCTGCTAGATGTATAGTGAGGCATGGAGATTGATTTTGGCAGCTGTATGCTTGCTGCCCTCCTATGAAACGCTTTCTTTAATCCACATTGTTCCCCTGTCTCTGCCTTCGCACTTGCTGTCCCCTGGAATCAGCTTCGTTCCCACAGCCAGCCTTACGGGCATGCCTACAGCTCAAAATGAACTTGTGTTTACTTCTGTCAGGATCCTGCTCTACCTCTATTTGTTCACATGGATGCTGTAGGTCCTTGGCTTTAAATTACCTTGGTTTGAGCCTACCTAATGCCAGGAACTTTATTCTCCTGGTGCCACAGCACTTTACCAAACCCCACGGAGATGGCAAGGAACACGTGCAGTGCTGGTCCATGGTATGACCGTCCACAACACTGACAGCAGATATCACCATGAGACCAGATGAAGAAGCTAATGGCATCTTTCTGAAGAGAACCCTTTGTCTCCAGCAAGGCCGAAAATACATTTAAAAGGAACAACCACCATTACAGGCATTTAGAAACACAAATTTTGAAGTAGCAACTGACTTGGTCTTCTTCCCAGACATACCCTGAATGGGCAATGTATTAAAAAGACATCTAAACCCTTGAACAAACTGTCACAGTCTCCTCTCAGGACAGTCATTTTTCATGACTTCTGATTCTTTCCATTGGTGCCCTTCACTCATCCCCCTGCTGGTATGGGTAAGGCCAGTACTGTTGTTTTGTAAACCAGGGCAGTGTTAGAGATGACTCAGCAGGCAGAACCTCTTCTCTCTTAATTAAACAGATGCATCACAATGGTTTCAAAGGCACCATGTTCCCCTTTAGAGAAACTGGGCATGGTGCAAGATGCCAGGTTGACAAAGTTATGAGAGTTGCTACTGCACTTCTCAAAAGGTGTCCCATAACTCTGCTCTAACTCTGTTACGCTCAGGTGAAACACAGCTGGCATTTGGTGTCCCCCACTAAATCTCAGCACATGCACATCCCGAGGCAGTGGTTTTAGGACAGTGGAGGCTAACACCTTCCCACTCCCACCCTAGAACAGGCACATCCGCTACATTGAAAAAAATGGATTCTATGGCAACACTTTTTCCTCCACCCTGAAAGGATACAGAATGTTTTTGAGTGTGGATGCATATGATACTGAACATCTACAAAATTCCTTTCCCAAAATAGCTGCATTTCAGGGTTGCATTAAGTGACTCCTGTTGGCCACCTGTCTCCGCAGTGCCATTTTGCCAACATAAGGAAAGCAAGACAGACTTCTGCTGAGGAGAACCTTTCAGGGGAGAGAAAGCAAACAGACACGCTTTGCACCAATACAAATTTGTTGCTGTTGTCGAGTTGAACCATTTGACAGCAAAACAGTGTCCCTCCTAGAAGCGGTGACACTCACCAGCAGTTTTTGGCCTCTCTCTCCCAAGCAGCACTTTGAAATGATGATCCAAAGCAATTCATACAAGGAAGGATCCTCATCTTACACCTTCCATACTCAATCTCTAGTATGTTTGATTCAAACTAATCCTGCAAAAAATTGCTGTGGGGTTGCGGGCCAGAGAGAATAAAAGACACTTAAGAAAATCTGAATAGTTCTGGTAGCAAGCTCAGGAGTATGACATTTTAAACACTTGCAAGTCAAAAGATTTCTTCAGCGTGAAAAGCCAGGAGCAAAGCGACAAAGATTAAGGTTTGCCTTGCAAAAAGTTGCTGTGAAAGTGTTCTTATTTGTGAAATGAAATTTGAGTATAGCAAAAGATCATTTCCTTCGAGTCTACTCATCTATTTGAAACAGCGACTGTATTTGGCTGCCAGCCAAGCTTGTATGTTAGCACGGCTATTAACAGATCTGTACTCTCATTTGGGATCAATCAGTTAACAAGGTTGCAGACTGCAGGGAACTAGCATGCTTACATTGTACCTTACATTTGTGGAACATGAATCGAGTCAGACTGACGAATCCTAGCTGGTGTTTAATCAGAGTTTCAGTGTTACTAAAGGAGCGTGTGTGTGTGTGTAGTTTTTGTTTTGTTTTGTTTCTTAAATAGGACACACATCCATGAAAAATCATAGGGCAGTTGAAAAGAAAAATCTGACAAAAAAATGCTTAAAATATTACAATCTGGCTGTTTTTAAGCTTCAGTTCATTTACCTTAAATATGATTTGTGCCTTAGGAAAACAAACCTGTAAATATGGCATCTAAACAATTGCTTAATGATTTATAGCCTGATCTACATTCCAGACCAAAGACTTTTATTGTAATGTTACATTCCTGTCTTATCTCTGGACTTACCAGAACCCAGATTTTACCTTTGTGTGGTAATTATTTGAAAGCAGTTGGGTAAGACTGAGATGATGACTAGAAGTCCAGAGGTTCAGATCCAAACATCTTTCAGTTCCAACCTGAGCACTGACACACTCAATTAGGTTTACAGCAAATATTTAACCCTTACTGCTAAAATAGATCAGTCTTCACACGCTAATAACGACAATGACAGTTAGGATTGAGGAAGAAGCTTTGAGAGGCTGTCAGAACAGCCTGCAAAATGTGAGTAAATACTGCTTTCCCTATTTTTCAGGTGGCAGCAGAGAACGAGACAGAATCCTGAAATGGAGTAACTGCCTACTCTTGGATCAACAGAGGCAAATCAAAAAGCACTGATGCATTTGGAAGGACACTGGCTGCACAGCTCTTCAAATTTTCCCATATAAAACTGATTTCCATCTTGGTGAAACTACTCTGCCCCGCATCCTCCATCAGAAGAATTAAAACAGTAAATCTGAATTCCTGTTATATTTTAGATCTAATTTATCAAACAATAGTTTTTTTCTCAACTAAAAATGTCAGTAAAAACTCTTGCTTTCCCTTAACTCTGCCAAAAAAGTTCACTGAATTTTTCAAGGTCGTATTTCTTAATGCAGAAACATATTCATATCCTACAAACAGCACCGGTGCATCTCATGTTTTGATAAAAATATGAAGACTTTCAACAAAGCTAGAATGATTTCACAAACACTTCAGGTGTAAACTAAAATAGCACTTCTGACTACAAAGCATTTTCATGAGGGAAATTTCAGAAAGATATTTAATGATTTTTTGCTTGTGTGCACACATGCAAAAAGAAAGACAGAAAGCTTTATAGAAAAGAAAAGTGTGTGTCCTTGGTTCTAACAGAAAAGCACAGAAAAACTATTTTTAATTTGTTCCTCTAAGTCCCATATGGCACTTTAAACTGACTATCGTAGTTACCCAACTGAGTTAGCTAACTGCTTTGGCAGGTAATGGGACCAAGACAATGAAGTCATACAAGTGATTCACTAGATCTTAGGAAGAGTGTGATTGCAATCCTTCAAAGCTCAAATGCCTTTGTAAACTTGAACTAGATCCTGAGCTATACAGGTATCTTAGAGGGACTTGCAGACAAGCTCTCATGATCCTTTTATATAGCCATTTACTACATGCATAACCTTTATCAGCCAATCTGCCGCCGCTGCTGCTAAACAATACCAAGAAATCTGCAGTTAACAAAGCCACTTGTCTATAACCTTGAAATGCACACAGCAAGGATCTCTTGGATCTCTGAATTTAATACCCTGCAGTCATTGGTACCTCTCTTACATTTGCAGTTAATAAACTCATAAAACTCATATTTGAAATTGACTTTATTTTTTGCTCCCCACCACTTCAGTGAGGAGGCTATTCCAGACTTTCACCATCCCAGAACTACACATCCCTGTGTGAAGAGAAACCTTAAGGCTACCAGCTGCTGGTCAACCAGACCTGAAGAGGCTAAAGCACAGGGTGACAGGAAAGTTATGCTCTCATCTTGCAACAGGAAACATTCCTAAACCTGCTGATACGATAAATGCCGGCAGCAAGTATAAACTGTAGGACTGGTGCCGTACAACATGGCAAGTTCCAACTTCAACACCAAGGCTGATCAAACAGAACTGTTACTACATTTCAATGAAATGTACATAAGTAAATATAAAATTCAAAGTACTAGCCGAGTTAGGATTATTTCTTGCCTCATACCATGCTGTGAGAGCTAGGGCCTCTGATTCGAACACTGATTATCGTCTTAATACTGTCATCATGATAAGCTCTGAGTTTCCATAGATAGGGAAGAACCTTTCTCCAATAAAATTGTACCAGACTTCATAGGGTTTAGTCAGTAACCTCTTCCTCAACACCAGGATGCGAATACACTGGCACTTGGAAGGAGTTTAGCAAAAGCTTTATGCATCCCTAGACACTTTTCTGAATTCACTGGATGGTCTCTTAAAGCAGTCTTTCAAAATGGTATAAGCTAGAGATGACAAAGTCCCATCAAGCAGTAAGAAAGCCTGCTTGTGATAGACAGGGAAAAAGTTTGGAACCTCCTTGGCATGCATGGATAACATAAGGCATTAGAGGCTATTCATGGATCCAAAAATAGAAAATAATTCATCATGTGAATCTGTAGCTGCCGATGGTTTGTTTCACACTGAAAAATCTCATCCCCATTGTTCATTCATGGGCATGGTACTGATCATTCTTTAATCCCCCTGCTGTTCTGCATCCTCACATTAACATCAAGAGATGTTATTCTCTTTAATTTTAACGTAGTCCCATGAATTATGAAACAGTATGTGGAGCATCTTTTTCTTGCCTTCTTGTTGTCTTATTTTTCATGGTGCTCACTACCTCAAGCAAGACTTTACAAATACCTATTGTGTTATATAACGAGATGTAGGATATAATGTAGAGATAGCTAATCTTCCATTTTAATTTGGTCTATAATGCTTTCCACCTTTAAAACCCTATGTGGAAAAAACTCTCTACATTTTATTTCCACTGTCTCTCCTACTACGCACTGAAGAGTTTGCAAGAAACTGTCTATGATAAGTTTTAGAAATGCGTATGGAAGATGGAAATATGTCTACTATTACTTTGCTGCACTGTTACATGACAAATAGAATACAATATGGTGAATAATACTTGTAGTAGTATTGCTGTGCAAGTCTGAAAGGCAAACCTGGATTCTGCACAAAAAATGTTCTTATTAGACTTAATTAGCTACTTTGTCTTTAATACTATAAAAAATGTGGGCTAGATACGTTTATAATGAAGTTTTGATTAAAGGCTTGCCACTCACTTTAAACAAATGTGCATGTTACTAATGTCTGTGTAAGTGCAAACTGTTTGAATATGGTTCACATTAGTATGTCTTAACACATGCTACTTGAGTTCACAAATTGATTTTAGTCACAAAAAAACCAAACAACTTTACACTAAGGTAGGAACATTTCTTTAAACTCATTTAAAATATTATACTATAATGAATGCAGTGAATCTGTAAATGAAGTTGCTGTTTATTAGCCTTCCCGACTTTTTAAGCAGACATGGATTTCCTGTGGATGCATTATAGCCAACAACACTGTAAGTTCCCCCCATAATAACTGGCGTGGAAGAGAAACTAAGAATCCACTAAAATCCATCTTAGTGAGATGTACAGCATACACTTTTAAATAACCTCAATTTCAAGTTCAGCCTGTGTTTCCAGCCTCTAAACTGACAAAAATAATTGCTCCCTGCCAAAGGGAAATAATCCAACAGACCCTCAGTTTTCAACATGCTGTTTTGGCGCCCTGAGGGAAGAGAGGGGTTCCTCAAAAACATTCAAAGAGCAAAGTAAGAAACATGAGCATCTGGGCAGAGGGTGTAAAAGCAAGTGAGCGACCATGTCACCACTGGAATGTGTCCCAAGACCTGCGCATCAAAAGATGACAGATTTAGTGGTCAGGTTGCAGTTCTAGGTTGATGATCCTAAATCAGTCTTATAATGAAGATAGACTTGGGTAAGGAACTGGCTCCTTTCAAGGTGTCACTGTCAGAGTTCAGTTTCTCAGAGTATACTCAGCAGACAAACTTAACAGATCCTTACAGCCTGCATTCATCCACGGATTTGGTTCTTCCTCCAGGACACAGGCACCGAAACAGTGACCATACTATAACAAAGGGAAAATCTACACCATTTGATGAGCTAGTAATATTATTGAAAATTACATCTGCAATACCAAATAAAAAAATACACACACACACACACATATATATATCTCCTATCTCAAAAAAATATTTAAGTCCCAACTGACCAATGACTGAGGTGCTAATCCAGAACTTCTGCTGTGTTCAGCCACTAACTGTTTCCAAAGGAAAGCAAAGAAAATGCTGGTCTGATGCCACAATATTGAATTTCAGCAAAGTGGTCCAGATACATTGCTTTAACCGTGTATTTTAGATTAAAGAAAAAGCACTTTTCTAATAGCATTGACAAATTCAAATAACTTAAAGTTAAGGCAGTATCTTGTTCATTTTCATAAATCACCTAGAACAGCAAACTACTTATTCCTCTGTTTCAGTGAACAGCCAACTGTTTCACAGTGCACAGGTGATAACAAAGGAGAAAGACTTGTTCTACTAGCAGAGACTTACATGTATTGGTGAAGCAGGATCAGGCTGAACACTCTGAAAACAAAACAGAAAAAAGTTTGCTTACAGGATTTTGCTTTCATAGAAGTTAGAAGAGAATTCAGCAGTTGGATATGAACTTGTTTCCTACCTTTAGGAGAGAGTACTGGCAACTGGCCATAACAAGACAGAACAACAGAACCCAAATGTCTTTACAAAAGCCTTGGTTCAGAGTCATGAATCCAAGAAGTGAAACAAGAACTACGAGGATGACAGCAAGTACATTCTCCTTTATATCCTCTGTCCTATGTAAATAAAAAAAATATATTTATATACTCATTACAGCAAGGCAAGTCCATCTGCAGCTGGTATAAACTGTCAGTGCTGGAGCTATGAGAATTCAAAGGACCGGAGGTTTTGTTCCTGAAACTACATCTCCATGTTTAACAGGACTACATCCCTGCACCAAAGACCTTAGCCATTGCAACAGCTAAAATGTGTAGATAAAAGATATATGCCCAGAAGAGATTATCAGCACCCTCCAATCTCACCTCCCAGATAGAATTCCACAGTGGAATCAGTTTTATTCATTTTATCTATTCCATTAGAACATTGGAGCTGATGGAAATAACAATGTTAATATTCAGGCTATTATAAGAGTTTATCAGTATAAGCTTTCCATGCAATTGAAACAGTGCTAAAACACCATAGATAAAAAAAAAAAAAAAGTATCTGCTCTGGACCTAATTTCCCTGACTACATAGCCTGATTTCTTCAGCATGTAAAAGCTGTCTTCTGAGACTTCTGCTGTGGAGCCCAAATTAGTATATATGGTATAACAGCCACCCAAAAGAAAAATCAAGCAGAGATAGGGGAGTAATGACTATGAGGTATGCAGGTTAACATGTCTGAAGGTCCTAGTAGTCCAGCGGATTACCATGTGAGGTCTAATAGCAAAAGGTGCTGCCAGAAGAGTTCATACCAAATGAAACAGAGGGACTGGAAGGAGAGATGCCAAGATAAGAAATTTTCTCTAAACAAATAAAATGGAACGAGAACAGATGAAGCCGCTGAAAGATCCTCTTCTGAGTACCACTCAATAATTTTTATTTTTTTATTTTTTTTACAGATTGGAATATTTGGCTTATAACAGCCTGGAACCCTTCCACTTCCATGTTTTTGCACAAAACACTGATTTTCTCCTCAGAAAGCTCAGAACCATTGGATCCTACAGCTGAGAGTCAAATTTAAGGAGTCTTCCATAGGCCTGGTCCTCACATGAATCAAAGTCTCTCTTGAAGATGAAGGGTAGTGAGAACCACCAAAAACAACTCAAAAGGAAAATATTTTCTTAAAGCAAACAAGCATCTATCTGCTCAACCTGAATATGAGACTAACTCTATGCTCACTTTTTTCTTCTTTAGTGGTCTGCATTGTTCTACAGACATGTGGAGCTACACACTGTAATACTACGTAGATTTGCATGAAGAAAGCTTACCGGTCCAGCAACGCCAACAAGGTCAGCCGATCATACCAGACTTTAATCCATTTACCGGGGAATATAATAAATCTGTAAAACTGCCTGTTCAATTTCCGTTGTGCTGAAGAACATGAAGAATCCTCAGGGTCCTGACTGGGTTGCTTTAAAAATAAACAAACAAACCAGAAATACACAAAACAAATCTTTCACATTGACATATGGCTGCCAGCAAAACAGGTGTTTAAAAGGCCAAATTTACATGAAGTTTCAGATTTTTTTTCCTAAAAGGGATAGTGAGAACATATTTATTTTCTTCACTTTAAATTATAAACAAAGATATCACACCAGCTTAATATCTTGCAGATGGACAGAAGCTATATCAATTGTAGAGCTCAACAGTGATAATATGCTTTAAATATAAATATGAAATATTCAAAAAAAAAAAATGCCTTAAGCACTTCTTGTCTAAAGTTTCTTTTTAGAAATTTTTTCCCATGTGTCAGGCCAGTTACAGCACAACACAAAACTACCCATGATAGGGCAAATCCTTGGTTTTAACCAACAAAATCAAGTGGGGTTTAAGGTCTAGGCATGACTTATCAACTCTCCTTACACAATGCAGCTTTGTTTATCTTTCCTAAGATGCTTCTAATAACACATCAGGTGAGCGTCCTCAAGAACAGCAAGAGAGAAAATTGTAAACAGGTGCAAACAGTATAAACACCACTAGTGTAAGAGTCTCTAACCTTACCAACACAATCGTAAATCCTTCTTTTTGAATATTGCTTCTGTTAGATTTTAAGGCCTTTTCTTCTTGCCCATGTTTGAACAAGAGTATTTCAGATCTTCTCTAACCCTACAACTGCACTGCTTCATCAACAGTTGAGGAGGAAGTCTTATCTACAGACCATCAGCCTGTCTGCAAAGCTAGACAACAGAACAACAACAAACACCCTCTCCAAAGTAGCAATTTCTTTCCAAAGTACACCAATAATTGATTTTATGAAAATAAAAATCACTTATTTTGCCTTCAGTAAGAACTTATCTGAGATTTCTAACCAGCAGTAAGTCCAGCAGTTTTCAACCTTTCTAGCCACTACTATTGTTAAAGATAGTTAATCAACTTTAGATAATTATATTTATTATGGATCTCCATGCAATGTTTACATTAGAATTATCTGTGTTATATTAACTTTCCTAGTCAGAGAAGAAGGTCTAATATTATCCTAAAGACATTCAGTAGTTCTAAATTTTAAGCAGTCTCTTGGGTAATATCACTTTCCCGAGTCAACTATTTGGTGTTTGCCCTCCCTCCCCATTCTAATCTCAACATGCCATTTTTGTGTGAAATAATTGATAACTGATCACCTTCTTGAATTGTAACTATTAGCAAAATACGGACTTTTAAATGACCTGTCCACCTGCACAAAGGAATTATTAAATTTTCTCTCAAATTATTGGAATAATTTATATTCTTCCATTTCCAGAAAAAAAGGAATTTTATACATAATTTACACGTGACTTAATGTATGGCTGTATGTCAGCCAAGCCATGGGAACAAACTCATTGATATCTTCAGTTTGCTGGCAAGCATGAGGCAAAATGCACTAAATTCAGAGAAAAGTCCAAATTTATGCATTTTATCTCATGTCTCCCATTGTCTAAAAGTGCACATCCACGCAATGCCTGGTAGTGCAGCTGATATCAGCAAAGGACAGTAACTCACTTCTGTTGCTGAACATTCAGGCTTGCGAGGCGATGCCAGGCTGTTAGGCACTTTTTGTTTTCAAAAAAAAAAAAAACTTCAAGTAATTGAAAAAGCCATACAACAAGTTGCAATCCCTCCATCATGGTGATTAAAATCTAAAAGTAGGTCAGGTACAAAAGTTTAGTATTTCTGTTATCACTCAAAAAAGTTGCGAGATTATTTTCTTTAAGCAAAAATTTACTTTAAAATATCACCTTGCTGATACTGGCACAGTTTTGTTCCTATATGGTTCTCTGTCCCACCAGAAAGTAACATGAAATTCAATCAACTGCAATAATTAGCTCCACTCTTCTAATCTAGATTGTTCACTATAACCAAATAAAAAATAAATTTAAAAAAGGTGGCAAAGAATCTATTAAAAACATCTGAAGATCTGATTGTTCGCTCCTCAGAACAGTTTAACATGTATTTAACTGAGTGCATAAGGGAGAGTTTTGGTTCCTGAGGAACTGTAATATTTGGATAAAGTCAACTAGATGAGGCTTGCAGTACTTGGGCTGGAGTCACATTTTTGAGCTGCATTTAGGAAACTCTGAGTAGCCCTGAGCTACTCCCTAAGTGTAATTGTGCCTCGTATCAAAAAAAAAGGGGCTATATACTTCACTTCATAAATTTATATAGTGTCAGAGACAGCTTGAAATCCTAGCTTCACTGAAATCAATGACAAAACTTCTTCTGACTTACGTAGGCTCAGGATTTCATGTTTAATAATAAATCAGAAAACAGGAAGTTCTGAAATTACTGCCTGGCCTTGTTATGAACTTGCAATGTAATCTTGAGCAATATGCCTTACTTCTTAAACTTCTTTTTCCTAGAAGCAAAAAAGACTGGTAACTATTCTCTAATTTATAGGCATTTTACAAGATTATAAATATCTGGAAAACATCTGAGCCTTTAGATAGAAGTCCCTGTCCAAATCTGAAACACATATTTATAATGAACAGGGACAATTACCAGATTTTTAATCTAAAACAATTCCTCTATACAATTTGTTTTTAGCTTAAAGTTTCTGTTCAAAATCCAAAATGAAAGATAATTAACTGGCATTTTTAAGGTTATACATAAACATCAAACTAGAACTTGCTGTGGAAGAAAAGAGAAGGTTAAAGTTATCATAAAGGGAACTGTAAAAGGAAGATTACAGCCTCAAGCCATTGGTCACAGACCCCAAACACTGTAAAGTTCAAATCTGTCCACATATTACCATGCAAACTGAACTCTGAGGGCTTTTTTCTTTTATCAGCTGCACTGAGGGAGGTGGCTTTGACATTCCACAACAGAATTCCAGAAGTCTGGTTGCCAGTTTCAGAAAAGGGAAACCAGACATAAGGTTTTAGGATACTAACGAATCCGAAGTAAACATGTCATACTGTTAAAATCTGGTGGTGCGTCTAAAAACCTAACAGCTGTGTGCTCTTGCTTTCAAATGAAATAAGACAAAAGATTAACTTCTAAGGTGATGGAGTCCCTAGTACAGACTGCAGATCTGTATTTTGCAGAGCAATTTCTCCCTCATGTACACTCTTTTTCTGCAAAGAGCCCCTTCAAACCAGTGACACCACTCTTCTCTTAGGACACTCCTCAGTGTCAGTAGAAAGCAGCTGAATTGCATCTATCAGCATAAAATAAATCTTCTCCCACATGAGCTGTACCAGGCAAAAAAGCACAGGAAATCAACAAAACTGTCTCAGCAACAAGCCTGCAGCATTCGTTTATAAAGCAGTTTATCAAAATGCTAGAAACTGAGATATTACAATGTACCCGTGGGGTTTCTGAAAGGGTCCTTCGTGCCACCATGAGGAGGAGCTGCTGCTGAAGTGCGCTTGCTGCTTGATCCCCGGAGGACGGCTCTTGGCTCTCCGAAGTGGTAGTGCTGGAGGAGCTGAACTGTATCTCGCTGCGCACAGAGGGGAGAATGGAGTCAGACTGTTTTAAGCAGCAGCATTTTCCCAGTCTTCCTGAAACATCACAGGAGGAAGACGGGTTGGCTCACAGGACATGGAGCCTTCCACCACCACACCTGAAGTCTAGCCCAGGCCCACACAGCAGTTAGCACTCAAATTTAGATACACGGTATACTACATCCACTGCAGAGAAACAGACACTTTTGTACCATGATTTTTCTCATCCCAAGATGAACACCTATGATGAATCACACTTCAGAAGTGCCTATTTCTGTCCACTGACAATAGAAAGAGTCCTTATGTTACGTTCAGATTTGGGTGTCTCTGCAATAAACCTCTAGAGTTACCTGACGTGAATCCCAGTCCAGGAGTTATTTCCAGAAACATCAGCGTGGCACACTTTGAGACCACTAATATTGATGTAAACATGTGGAAGAAAAATACCATTTCCTTTTGCTGGTTGCCTACAAATGTCCGCTTCTCCCAAGCACGCTTCTCTATTATCAATAAGAGATTATCTCTGAAAATTTTCCTCTTGTTAACCTGCTCCCATAATTCAGGTCAAAAGCTGCGTGTCCACAGTGCAGAACTACAGGGCAGCTACCGTGGAGATACTGGGTCAGCTTTAAACCAAGCGTATTTAGGTAGCAAACCAGTCTGGCCCCAGCTGGACACAGAATTTGGTAAATACTAATTTACCTATTGAGAATTTGGACTATAAGAAACTTCCTTCTGCCCTCACAAGATGACAATGCATCAATAATTCACACAAGGCCAGCTCAGATATCCCCAGCACTGAGCCTAAACTCACCCTGGGAGGGCACTGAGCAAGACGATTTCCCTCCCCCTCCACGTTTACTGCTTTATGCTATAGATACAGCACTTAAATAGCTTACTTTAGGAAATATTCTGCAGTTACAGCAGCAATACCTGTTGGGTTGCAAAAATGGTAAGCTACTATGGCATAACTGACTTGGTCTCAGCAAAAACTATATTGAAATTAATTAATGGTTACTTGGGGGAAAAGATTTATTTTGAATACCCGTTGCTCATGCTGTTCCAAGTGGGGTTGATACACCAGGGACCCTGCTCTGAGCTCATTACTCGCCTGCCTTGGGCTCTTACTACTTCAGTATCCAAGCATCCTTGAGATTTTACCTGATGCAATGTATTCAGTATCTACTGTTCCTACCATAAAGTAAAGACAAGCAGGAAGAAAATAAAGTCATTTGCCTACAGTCACCCAAGAAGTCTGTGCAAGAGCAAAAAATAAAACTCATCTTGCATGCCCTATGCTTGCTCCCAATGAACTTTATTAATTTTAGCAAACTCATCCTTCCCTGCTTTTGGGGGCAATACCCAAAGCCTGTCTTGTAACCCTTGTTAAGCCCAACAAAAGGAGCTTTGCAATTGTGGCTGTCCTGCACATAACTGGCTGTTAACTTAAGCTGCAATGGCTAGTGCTGTGCTAGGACAAGGTTCAGCGTCTGGATTACTTAGAAGCAGGGCTGAACTATCACATCAACAGCTTGAAACTCACATACTCTCTCTTTTTCTCCCCACCAGGACTTGCTAGCTCTGCCTGGACCAGCAGGAACACCAGCAGCCCAGGATGTCACTAGAGGGACCATCCTGCCTTCCGTCTCTGAGACACGTAGTTTAGTTTTTTCCAGGCCTTGACTGGTATGAGGCTTGGATGCCAGACCTAATGTTCGCCAGCTGTCACTCCTGCAGAGCTACCAGATGAGCAGAAGTGAAAGCACCCCATGTTCCTGACCTGAATGGCTTCCCATGCGCTCCCCACTCCTCCTGCTACAGGCAGAAGCAGGATCTGCTCCACACAGTCAGGACAGCTGTCACGTTCCCTACGGACAGTACTAGGAAACAGGACTTGGCCCAACACGACCCAGCTGATGGCCCAGCCAAGAGGCAGCCCTCCATAAGAATGCATCTCCTTTACGGGTTTTGTATAGCACCTCACCAGCAGTCAGTAACGAAACCATACAGAAGTGATGGGAACTGATCCACGATCCCGGGTCTCAGCCAACAGATTCGGGTAGGCAGAAAGGGGAGGCAGCCTCAAGGCATGCCTCCCAGGAGAAAAGTTCCTCAAAATGGAACAGATACAGACTACAGAAGACAGCCAGGCCTCTTCCATATTTTGAAGTGCCCTACTTAAGGGTGACCTTATCCAGTTTGAAAGAAGGCCATGGATTGCTTTGTTTCCCTAAGATGAGCTGTCCTGTTCCTTGTCATTGTGAGCACGATCCTGGGATTCACTGTTCACAGCAGGAAAAAGAAAAGTGTAGCTCAGGGTATGCAGGAACACTGCTTTGGGAATTCCTGCCCAAAATACAACCCAAAACACAGCAAGGGAATATGTGTCCACTCATGTCTTCCTAAAAGAAGAGTTAATCTTCAATAAATTTCTGTGTCTTTAGCTGTCTTTCTACAAAAGCCAAATGGAGTCAAGAGCATTTCTAAATTGGCCCATGTCTTTCATCCCATGTTTACCAAGAATGGAACTGGCAGAGTGATGGATGGATAGGCCAAGATATTCCCCTGGTACTCTCCTCCATCAGTTCTCAGAAATCAAAATCATTTTACTCATAAGACTTCTTCCAAGAATAAATTTGGAGACCAAATCCTCTCCCACCAGACTTGAAGATAACTGAAAAGCCAGGAGAGCCCACGGTCTGTTTTCTGTTTGCTTTCAGCAGCAAAATTCAGAGCTCCACCTACCAGCAATTGGCAGAAGAGCTGCAAGCAGCTGGGACACTAACTGTGGGAAAAAGCTGGAAACTTTATAGGCCTGCCAAGGCAATTAGGGCACAGGAGATGGAAAGGCAGAGCCACCAAAGCAACAATTCCAAAATCAGAAGCTGTCATCTGGCCTTTGTCTGCTTCCTATGCCCTTTATTTAATCAGCCTCATATCTCTGTGTCTCTTCTTACTCTTTCCTCATTTTCTGTTCCCCTCAGCTCCTGTTTGCTAGTTTTTCTTCCTCCTTATCCCCATTTTCCACACAGCCTCCTTCTCATATTCACCTGCTGACTTCCTGATGCTTATATAGCTGCTTAAATGTCATATATCTCATTTGATGACATTATCACACTGAAAGCAAATACCAGTAAGAAATCTGATGGTGGTGTTTGTGTTTTTGTAAGCCTATAAACTAGATTCCATAAATTTATTACCATATGTAAATAGGAGCAAACATTCTCTAATCATAAAATCATTATAACAGAGCTGATCGCAGTATAACATAGAATCTTACTAAACAGAAAATCTGTTCATTTGCAGAATCAAATTAATGTTATCAAGATCTACTACAGTAAACCGTACTGCTAATGTAAGCAAAGGTATAATTGAACTAAATTTTGAATAATAAATTAATAACTAAAAATATCTTTGGTAAACATACAATCTATGCAGATCGAATGCAAAAGATCCATAGCACCCTCTACTGATAAATGGTCATAAAGCCAAGAATTTTTTTCCTGGCTCACAATTCAGTTTGTAAGAACACAATAAACGTAAGCTAGTTGAGCAATCGTACAACACTGGAAGTGTTTTAGTATAGCTACAAAGCACTGGAAAAATCTTCCTTCTCCCTCTCTAGTTACTGTTTGACAGGATGTATGTGTGCATTATACTGCTGTCAATTTAGCTCAAGCTATTCAAATATAACCCAGCCTGAGTCATCCCCTTCGTTAGGGATTAGCTAGCCTCGAGTCTGAACACCTCTCGAGGTAAGCTCATTACAAAGGCACGCCACACAATTACAAAGGATTCCCTGGTTAATAAAATTGTTTTGCAGAGCTTGGCTAAATTTCATTTTAACCTGTATATAGCAGAAAGCTAAATTAGGACAGGCAACCCTGTAAGCAATGTCACAACAGTCGCAATAGGAAACAGCCTTCCTCCTGAGCTCAAAACCATGCAGATCTCATCAGACAGCTTCATGCATCTGCCTGGGTCACTACAAAGTGTAACAGTATGCAACATAAATATCCACAGCTATAATAATATGGTTGAAAGCCATTTGTAATAGTCACTAAAATACCACTCAAGTTAAAGCAGCTATGGCTGTGAACCAGAGTGAAGTTCAGGGGTGGGAAGCTCCCTTCAGCGCATCTAATAAACAATCACCTCCCAGGTATTCATCTGAGGTGCGTTCAAAATATCTCAAACCGATACTCGATCCTGTTATTGACGTCCTCCTACCACCACCTAAGCAGCTTTGCTCCTTCTCATCCAAAATGCCTTCCTTGCCATTTCATGTCCTCCTCATCTTCACAGCTCACCACGCAGACTCTCGCTGCAGGGCTGCTCGCCACTTGCCAGCTCCCCACTACGGAGCCGCCAGCACTGACCTGGCCAGACCATCGCGCATCTCGGCGCTGAGGAGAAATCCACTGGTTGTGGAAACTGCCTTCTCGAGCAGCAGAGGATTTACAGCTACCGCCTGTACTACGACACATGAAGACTTAGAAACTAAAAGGCAACCTAAACTATAACAGAAAATTGAAACATGCAAAAGTAAGAGCGGCATTAAGACTGGATGATTATGCGACAAACCCGATCATAGCAAATATGGAAAAACTGAGTAAGAGGAAGCAGTCTTCACTTATTTTGCTAAGAAATTAACAGCTTCAAAGAGAATAAAGTTAATTCAGAATGCATATTTTAACTTCCCTTTGTGGTTACTGCTCAGAGGAGCGCAAGTTAAAGATTAAATCTCTCTTAAATCCTGTTTGCATTTCGTTATTCACACACCAGGACTTAGGGAGGGTTTTTGGCATTTGTTTAGCTAACAATAATACCACTCCTAACAATAATAAGGTAGAGTACACAAGTTTACGGAATAGGAAAGCTGGATGCACTGATTTACTGACATAACAGACAGAAAATGATATAAGGCCACTCTTAAATTTTTGCAATGGACTATGGAAAGAGCAGCAGTACACATTATGTTCATTAAGTGAGACACTACATAGAAAAGCCTTGCAGAGCATCTTATCAGTGGCGTTGCAGGCACTATGAACGCAGCAAGTCATGTGTGCCTCCTTACTTAGGTGTAGTAGCAATGGGATCCACTTGGTTCACCCTTGCTTCTCTCTGTTCAGATTTTTTTAAATTTTGATAACAAGAAGGTAAATTGATAATTTCTAAGCTATTACATTTCAGAGCAAAGATAAATGTATTGATAACATTAAAACACAAACATCATGGACTAGTTAACAAACTAGAGGATGCATTTTGAGAAGATGCAGCTTTACCGGAATTAATGCAGCACCCGCTGCTCCATTATCTCGTCTTTTAAAGCATCCTCTTGCGCTCTCCATCTGAGAGGTGGGGGGAGGGAGGAGAAGCCAGTCCCAAAAGCTACAAGACTACTGAAGCTCCCATTCTTGAGCAAGATTTTGCTGCCATCATGTGGCAGCAACACTAAAGTATTAATGGATTTACACAGGAGACATACAGTACTGCTAAAGCATTCAGATAGATGCTTTCATATAGTACTATGCACTCAAGCAGCTTATTCATGGATGTGAATGTAAATCAACTAAGTTAACTCATTGATTCGAATTTCTCCTCTTTTGCCGAGGGGCAGAAACACTAGCACTCCATGGCACTTAAAAGCTACACTGGCAGGTAACTTGTATTATTCTTTTAGTATTTGCTAGTCACCTCTTTGCTGCAATTCGTTCTTAACCTACTGGTCCAGCTAATGCTGAAAAAGCCCTATTCTCAAAGCAACAAAGGAAAATAACAAACAAATTAAGCAGATTTTTTTTTCTTAATGAGTTCTCTATCCATACCGGAAAGCTTTTTAAATCAAACTATAATAAAGCTTCTGAGAAGTTTGGTTTTACTGTCAGAGCCTCATCTAAAATAGTGAAGCATTTAGAGGAGCAATTGCTCAGACTGAACATGCAAAGTGCAATATGAATACTGGTATGGATGAACCATATATAATAATAAAACATAAATACAATTATATAAATGTATACTACATAAGTTACATTTGTACTATATATAAAATTATGTGATTTTATTGTATATTGTTATAGTAATTCTATACGTAAGTGTAAGAAAGAACGTTTTTGTGTTTTTGCAAGGAGATGTTACATTGTTTAGGAGGAGGGAATGTGGTGTTGAGATGTGCTTGCAGTGTTAAGAAAGCTTACTAGGCAACCTTGTAAAATGCAGACAACAACCAGATAGTAGAAAGAAAAGAGGGAATTGTAAGAAAATGTATTTTTGCAAAGAGATGTTACGTTGTTTAGGAGAAAGGATTGTGGTGCTTGCAGTGATAAGACCAGCTCGTAAAATGCAGACAACCAGACTCCTTAATGGACTTAGGGTGTCAAGTCAGATAAGGGAAGAAATACTACCACCTCACAGAGTGAAAAGTTACAAGAAACTTGAAAAGTAACAGGCTGGCAACTGAAAGCCATGTATGATCTGTGAAGCGTCGGATAGGTTGTGAACCTGGAGTACCCAGTCAATGGGGAAACAGGGGAGGGTCCTGATCGTCGTGAAATAAAGTATATAAACTGTGCTATGTAATTAGTAATTGCGCTCTCCTGCTTACGAGACGCCCGCCATTGCAATCGCGAATAAAAATGCTACTTCACTGAGATCCTCGCCTGAGCCTATGGTATTGGCTACAGAGTGTTTCTCACATAAGTAACAAAACTGATATATTATGAAGAAAGCAGAAGATATTTTTTTTTTTTTTAAAGGTATACAGCAAGCTAGGTTCACATATACAAAATAGATTTCAAGCAAAAGCCCAGATGTCATCCAGGCAGGAAGGAGAAACTGCAGTTAAGATTTTTTTTTTTTCCCTCAGGGCTGGGCAAGTCTAATAATTCTTTCTGCTCCAGCTCTCAAATATTTTCAGTTGCATGCCATACATCCATTTCTGCGGCCTTCCGTATTTATTTTAAACTTTAGTTTGTATTACATGTATACAGCACATCAGCCTCCTAATGCAATTTATGGCTGCTACTGACTGTTGCCAGACATAAAGTGATTAACTGCAACAAGAGGGCCACCACTTCAACCTATCTAAGTATTTGAATGAATCAGATACTTTTGCATCACGAAATTGAATTGCTGTCAGTAAACATTTGGATTGCTCTAAACAGACACCAGCTCTATCACTTTAAAATCAATGCAGGTGTATAATGATACCATCTTGCACAGGCTTGGGAGTTTCAGTGTTTTCTTCTCAGGAGTTTAATACAGGAGAGAAGGAAATGGGCTCAAGAATACAAGCAGTATTCTCATAAGTTGCATTCTCTTAAAAAAAAAAAAAGAAAGAAAAAATATTTCTTGCAGGAAATATAAATGGCCAAATGTTTCCACAGTTTCTGTGGGCACAACTCCAGTTGACTTTATAAGAGCTAATGCTTGATTTGAGAGAAAGAATTGGCTCTTAGCTTTTATTCTACTTAAGAAAAAAAATCCACAAAAACATTTTTCCTTGGAGCTACACACATCCATTTTTCAACACAGCAAGCATTGCCAGGGTGGTATGGACGTATCCATGTGAGGATTTTGTGTGGACCACCTTCTGTATTTTTGGAAGTGTAGTTAACCACAGCACATCCACATCTGCACACACATCAAAAAAAGCTCAATGCTTTAAATGGAAACAAATGTAAATCTGAGCAAAATGCTCAGACACCCATAGATACATTGAGTATCTACCATGATCCTACACTGACATGTTCTTCAGGGATATTTAATGATCTGTTCCCATCTCAGACCTGAATATATCAGAGATGGATCACAATATACCTGAGCAAAACAGCATTGGAAAACTGTGACACATTTTCTGGAAATGAATCCAGCCCTCTTGAAACTGAGTTTGTTCACATTAAATGCCGAGATAAAAATCATGGTGATAGATCATCACTAAAACTTACGGAGGAAAACATCCAAGTTTTACAGTGCCACCATGCTATCGTGCCTGTGAACTGCTTCAGGCAGTGCCACGGAAGTTTTGGATAGTTCCTTTCTAACTGGGAGTATCTGCAAACTTATTTGAAATGGCAAAGCAGAAAGAACAAATAATCTGAATGTATAACTATTAGACCATTTCAGGAATTGTCACGTGAATACAGCTATTTAACAACATCATACTTGACAATACTGTATCTTGATATAGGATGTTGTGTTCAAGGTTTCTCCAAACACTAAGAACACAATTTTACACACAGTAAAAATTGGGATTACATTTTTGGTAGGAACAAAATTAAATAGCAACTATCAAAATAGTAAAATGTGTCATATTAGTGCCCACAAGTTTAATGTAACCTTACTTTTTCCTGTCTTTTTTCAACTTATGTTAAGGAAGCAGATAGGGTTCTGAGTTCCACTGCTGAATTATAAAATGACCACCTTATACACTTATTCGTCATCAAAAAGAATACTCATATTCAAATTTTGTAGGCTGCAGATTCAGGCAGTATATTATTTTAGTGCTTGATACTTGGGAGAAGAAATGGCAGCGAAACCAGGAAGGATAACATGTCTATTGATCAACCTCTGGCATCCAAGTCAATTAGAAAGAGAATTCTTAGAGGGCAGTATTTCAAACACGTGTTGAGGAAAGCTGCGTTACTGAGAGGTAACAAATACTGACACATTTTTCTTCAATACGTATGTGTACACAAACACACTAGCGGTTGTTTGACCTTCTAAATAAGAACCTCAGAATGCAGGGAAAGCACATTTAGAGAAGTAGTCAAACGTTTAAAAAAAAGATTAGCCTGGTATAGCAAGTATGCACAGAGCATACAACTGCAGTATAATTTACACGTTGGATTGATAGACACCTTACGATGCTACTGACCTCTGTACTGGGGACAGATCATGCTACTGATGCAAAACTCATTAACTCTATTATTATGATTACTGTAATTTTAGGGGTTTACTTTTTCACTGATACTTATGAGCCACTTGACATGTAATCCTTAGATAACATGATAGCTCACATTTATCTTTTTTGACTGCTTATCAAAACTGATTCAGTTACTTAATTACATGAGACATTCAAGGTAGTTAAAAGAAATTCCTTTGGAACACCTGCTTTCTGTCACACTGTGGCAGACAGAAAAGATGCATTACTGACACCTCCTAACTGGTAAGACATTTACTAACTCCAACTCGTTTCTACTAACCCCAACACCAGCTGTATACCTCAACAATCATGTTTTTAAGGATGTGTTGTTGCTAATGATTGCGGGTTTTACTTTGTATCACCAGTCCAATGGGAAGAATTCTTTTGTAACCAGAGATTGTAATGGTCCTATAGAGGTAGGGATTTATACCTAGCAACCATTTGGTCAAAAGACAAACTAACCATGCAAAAAGGCAGTTCATGCTTATATGAGGCACCAGTTTTACACAAATGTGAACTTTCTTGTCCTCCTCTTCCTTCCCAGAAGCCAACCACATACCTAAGCCACATGGCACAGAAACATGGATTCACTGTAAGAGAGACAAAATCGGTAAGGAACATAATACAATGGGTCAGAAGAAGGTTTTTCAGGATGAGAAAGTTATTTCAAATTTCCAACTACAAAACAGATCCAAATGGTCTTTCTGTAACTAGTTTCTGATCTAATCCATGAGCTTAGAATACAGTTTGCACTTTCTGTCTAGTCAAAGCCTGTCACAAAGCAATTAATGGCTAGAGGTGAAGTTGGCAAGGTAATGGGAACATCAGATTTAGAGGCAATTAGCTCTGCAGGGAATCCATTCCAGTGACTGCTGGCAAGCCAACAGACAAAAGTTGGGTCAGGGTAATTACATGGACAATAATTGGGGAATTGATTAGCTACCTGCCAACATTTAAATAATTTACCAAACTCACTAATAAGAATCACCAGCCAAAGTGAGGCTGAAGATGGAAAAGACATCATCTTTTTTGGTGATCATTACAATGTAGAGACCACCTTAAATTTAACTAACTTTTTAAATACTTAAAAAGCTGGACTGGTGAGAGAATTTGGTGAGACACAAATATGAAGTTAATTTGAAACAATTCTAGTTCCCAATAACCTTTGGCAGAATTAAGAGATAATTTTAGAAATTAATAATAAGAGTGTTTATGCTATCTTTAAGAAGCTCTGAAAGTTTCCAGGACAAGGACTGCAGGTACAGGTAATGTCTTTTATTAGGCCAACTACTATAGTATCTGGTGGAATATATATTAACACTGATAAAATGGAGAATACTCCAAAGACCATCTCACAACAGAGTAGAGCCAAAAAGAGGTGATGACAGCTGGTACTTAAATTCAGCCAATCCCTTCAAACAATATTGCTTCCAAGGTCAAGGAACCTCTGCAGGAAGAAACCATTAATTCCTTCACACTTGGACATCATCTTTCTGTGGAGTATTTTAAACCATTTTTATTCTCTCAGGTTGTCCACCTAGCCTTTACAAGCAAAGAACAACAACAAAAAAAATCATAACACAGCATCACTTCTGTGAGAGAGTGGCAGTGTTAAGACTTCACATTATTTATGAGAAATGGATTTCAGAAGTAATGCCAAGAAGATTAGATTAAAAAGTTCACAGGCCATACAAATACTACTTTAATTTCAGTTCCTAATAATTGCTGTTGTAAAATGCCAGACTGGTTAAGACTTTACTACTGGAGCAGACAATAGTGCGATTCAATAGACAGAAACAGTGAGTTATAATTTGAATTTCAGATTGTTAATCATTAGTCAGTCTGCCTCAAGGCTTTCTTTAATGGTTTCTTTCAAGTAATATTTAAATACTTCATAGACTTAAATACTTTATCCAGTTTTGCTCGACTTAGTCAAAAGGTATATTTACCTTCGGCCAACTCATAAGCCACTTACGTTATTCTCAACAGACCAGTCAGGGTTTATACCCTCCCCAGTCAAAACCCCTTTCCCCTTCACAAGCTGCAGAGCTGCCCAGAAGTGCCACAGCTCCAACATGCCAGCGCCTCAACTCTGCTGCTTCTCCCCAAAACAGCCCCAAAGCCAGGGGCCTCTTGCCACCACCGGGCCTGGTCCAACGCCCCTGATTCTCTTCCTCACGGAGGTGCATCAGGGTGCAGCCCACGCGAGTCCATGCAGTTACTTCGCTGCCTCAACTCAGTTTGATGTTTTTGCTTTAGGAGCAGCTTAATATTAATAATAGAAACAAAATTAGACCATGATTGGTGAAAAGTGTTTTAAAAGCTTATACACTTCTACTGCGGGTCTGTTATCTATTTGCTCCATAAGCTTATTCTAGCTTCTGAAATCTGGGCTCACTGACATCAAAACCCTATCCCTCCTATTCAAGGAGGATGCTACCTCTTATGTCTAGGCATTAATTTTGTCCCACATCCTTTGAGCTCATAAAATTTAATTTGGATGGCTCACTATTACATTCATATACAAATCTTAAAGCTGTTAGTTCTGCACTGTCTCAAATACTCACAAAAAAGAAGCACTGCAGAGTCACTGTCTTCTCCTTAGTTAACTTTCTAATGGGTTGGGAGATAAGCTAAGCTATTTTCAACTACCCTTCTGTAACAGCAGCATCTCCTGTTGGTCTGGACTTCTCGCACAACACAACAAACAACACGACACAAACATGTGGAGTGTGTAAGTTATACCAGGAAGTCCTCATATCCTTCACAATGACACCACAAGAGGTGACTTGCTACTGATTTGGGGAATGTATACTATAATTTTAACTTGCCTAATACTGAACATCTCCATCAGAGGAGGGCCCACCCCCAAGTGAATAATTTCTCTGGAGAGCTCTCCACAGAGGCATACAGAAGAGATTGTAACTGAAACAAGCACTGATTAAGCCTCGTGCTTTGTTTTATCCCACGTATTCCCCTTTTTGTGCAGTAATAAAAAGATCTTCAGTTGATAACTGTGACTATTTGGCTTATCTGCCCATAGTGTGGGAGTTGGAACTAGATGATCTTTAAGGTCCCTTCCAACCCAAGCCATTCTATGATTCCATGATACGATCTTTAACCATAGACAAGAAACCAACCTGACAAAAGTGGTGTACATGCCTGTTGGTGGAGGTAGGAGGGAATGGGGAAGGAAAGATGACTCATTCCTGAACTGTTTTTAAAGAAGATAATCCTATTTGCTCCTCTGTTTTCTATAGGCTATAAATGTTTTGTAACATCTAAATACAAGCTTACTTGATGGTGAACATCCGAAGAGAAAATGAAAACCCTTTCTTTCCCATGCTACCCTTCAATCTATGCACTGATGGTAAGAACTGCCAATTGAACAAACAGCTCTCATTAATCTCTCTGGCCTAATCATATTACAAACTGCCCTTGCAAAAAACAGCTTTGGGCATGCTTCATGCTTCCTGGTTCTCCTTCCTTGTTTTTCATGTAAACTTCTGCTTTGTACTTTCCTTCTTGCTGTTGGAAAAGCTCTTGTGCTCTCCCTTCCCATTCCTACACAAAAACAGTCCTGGGAACCCACTGATTTTTGCTGCTTTGTTCTCTTCCAATCTGAACTGCTACTACACTCTGAGATTTCCAGCAAAGGTACTGATCTTTACAAGTTAAATGCATGAAAATGGCTGCAGAGAACATCTGGACTTGCTTTTGTTAACAACATTTAGCAGACTCCTTAAAAATAACTTGCATTTCTAGAGGTCTGCAAACCACAAACTAAAAAGCTGCATTTAACGTAGTACGGCAAGACATAGATGTCACATAAGCATATAGCAAAGACAGCTTTAGAAGGACTTCTTATAAGAGAAGGAAGATTGTTCTTTTTTTGATAAAAACAGATTAACTGATAGATGTCAGGGGACCTTAAACTATTTGTGAATTTAGGACAGATTCAGTTCATAGTTACATGATGGGGCTGGGGAGGGCATTATTCTGTGCAAGGTGAAACAAAACAAAAAGAGTTGCAAGAGTTAAATAACCCCAAAACGTTTGACGTTCAATCAAAACTGAACTCTACCAGTTTTGTTTTCCCCTGTTTTGCTAAAGAAACGGAACATATTATGGATGAACTCAGATTTTTTTTTTAAAGTCTTCACCCACCGAAAATAAAAAGCATTATTCTCATGTCTCTCATAACAGCATTCTATCTAAAATGCTAACATGTTCCTAACATGGTTCTGAGCTTTTCAGAAGTCCCCACTGAAAGCCAAACACTTTAAGAACACTATTAACTTATTAACACTATTACTATTAACATCAACCCTTCTCACCCCCTCTCTCAACAGTTTCAAATTCTCTATAATCACATTAAAAATATATAATTTAATAAAAATACTTATGAAAAGTTAAAATTCTTTTTAGAAACATGCATAACAACATATCACAGAGAGCAGAAACCACAGTAGTGAGTGTGGGATTTACAAGATCATTCTGAAAAGATCTTTGAAAAAAGAAAATTGTTCAGATACCTTTTCAGAGTAGCAAACTATCTTTAGAAATTTCCATTAAGTTGAAAGGCTCTGCTGCTCAAATTCAGAGGAAGCAGTACCACTGGCTGATACTGATAGGACCCAACAGGTAAGATAAATGAGCAAGACAGTAAGTTTGAGAGAATATCTGATAACAGTCTCTCTCACTTTGTTTTATTTACTACCGCATTTATATCACCACATTTGACTTTGGCTATTCCCAGAAAGTAATGAAAATCACACTGACTAGTTCTGGTTTTCCTTTTCATTTTTGCTTATCAATATTCTTACAAAGCAGTCACTGTTCTAGTACAGAATAAAAATGCATGCTTTGACATCTCTAGAATAGGTTAACACATTTATTCTCCAGTTCTCTTCTTCTCACGCATCCTTCACAGCTACAATCTGCTTCATAGCTTCCAGCAATGAAAACTCTTAACGTTTCTAAAAATAAGAGCTTACTTACTGAGCATTTGAAATACAATCACAATTTGATATCTGATGTCGAAAATTTCCTTCCTTCTGACAGCCAGCCTTTAAATAACAGGATCTAATTTCCCCTTTAGAAAATATACAGAAAAAAAAAAAAACAGTTAAGTGATGTGATCATTCGTTTTGCACACAGAAATTTATCAAAAATATATCTTAGGTCAGGCACATTTCTAAATATAAATATAGTTTTCGGCTTGTATAATAGCCTTATTTTAAAGATCAGAAAGGAAATTAACATTTGAACAACTGAAAACCTGAGATAAATCAAAACACAAATTATAGTGAAAATTTGACCCCTTTTTCTAGCACTGGGCACAAGAATCCATGATAACAAAGGAAACCCAAGTCAAAACAGCATCCATAGAAACAGATTCATTAGAGACTTATGGACTACACAGTCATTTAAAG
The DNA here is from genome assembly GCA_013399115.1 of Anseranas semipalmata. Taxonomy (NCBI): domain Eukaryota; kingdom Metazoa; phylum Chordata; class Aves; order Anseriformes; family Anseranatidae; genus Anseranas; species Anseranas semipalmata. The sequence continues at coordinate 533,701 of VXAA01000559.1, forward strand.
CTAGGTAATGTAAACATAAAGCCCATCTATCAACGTAAGTTCACTGCAAAACAGATTTTTTCTTTATGTTCACAAAGGTGAGGTCAGGAGACAGGAAGCAGTGAAAAATTCTGCTAAAAGCGCAGCCGTTGTAGCTCTCCCCTCACACACACAGCAAGAAGTGAATGCTCGCTGTTTGCTCAGCCAGAGACCGTGCTCTGCTGCTCTTAGCCCCACTGCACACTGGGACCTGTAGGACTGCGAGCAGGGCCAGAAGCAATGGGCAGAAAAACAAAACAACTCTGGGGTCATGGTCCCAGCTACCACCAGTACTCATTCCACACTGGTTTTGAAGGCAGCTTTAAGGGAAACACAGCTTTTGGGATGGCTGCCATTCAGAGGTATTGGCCAGGACCTCACAGGGCTCCACGTGGAGTTCAAACAAACCACCACCACGTAATATTACAGCTTCAACCTCCAGTAACAGCTGTGGAGCAACTGTGCTCCAAGCACGGGCGTTGAGAAAAACTAGTTCACTCAGTAGTTCACTTGAAAGAGGTGGCAGACCACGACTCTGAAAGAGAGTGACCACAGTTTTCCCAGAGTTCAGCGTGAGCCAGCACCTACTCACGCTCAGCTGGAGAACACAACAGTAAAAGAAGAGGAACATTTTGCCCAGTCATCCCTGTACAAAACCCCTCCCCAGGCAGAAAAGTGCCAGGGGTTCTTCTGGAAAGTGAGGCCGAGCCTGCACTTCTTGAGAGTGATGTCTGGAAGACAAACTTCTGGCAGGTACAGCACTGTGCAAACCTCAGGTTTGTGCTGGTTCAATTCTGAACTCTCTAGTTATTGCTGATCCAACAGTAAATTTACTGATCTAAGCCATTTTTTTCGTGCACACAGAAAACAACGGTAACAGACAAGAAGAGGAATATCCTTGCAGGGAGCCTAAAATTTTCGAAAGAAATTTCTTCACACATTGCAATGATTTCAATGACAGAAACTCACCATTTTCGTCTATGAACACATGCATTGCATCCACGGACAGCTCGTCTTGTACAGATGCCTCAGGTCCACTTATTACTTGCAAGACAGAACTGTCTTGCTGAGAAGTTACCCGGTAGATTATCTGCCTTTGCCTGTTGCCCTGGTAACTTGACACAAAAATGTTTCAAAACTACTATGAGGAACTTTTTTCTTGTTCTCAATAAAACAAAAAGAAAGAGAGGTTAATTAAAAGTTTATGTCATTTCTACTCAATGAAACAAAACAGCTTACATCATATCTTTGAAGTACAAAATTGTAAAGTAAACTGGCCTTACAGTGCTGTAAATTTGGCAGGCTCTGGTAGCACCGGACTAGTACTAGCACGATCTTGGCTTTGTACATCTGATCTTTCCTGTTTAGGAAGTTGCTCACGGTGCTTTTCTGTTCCCACCACTTCTTCTTTCCTCTCTGTCGTCTGGCTATCTGGAAAACAGGGCAGTGAAGTAGAGCCACTCTCCACAGATGACTGTCAGGAGCTTTGGTCATTGATGACCGGACAAAACATCTAAAAGAAAAGCTAAAACACCACAGTAAACACTGGTTTTATGAAAAACATTAACATGACCAGCAATATTGTTTAAACTACTTAAACAGAACTTTGGATGAGAAGGCGTTCTGACCTGAGAAGGCCAAACGAACAGGTTGTTCCAAGAAGAGGCTGCAAACGACAAATGAGAGAGAATTCCTGCTTTCCTTCTTATCTTCGTCCAGAGGGCAGTAACCTGTCCCTACCCTACAGCAGTAAGAGGCTGCCTTCTTGGGGGCCACAGCTTGTTCCCTAGTGGTGCATACTGACAGCAGAAAAGCAGTAGCACTGGCTCATTCCCCTTTTACAAAGGAAGGGCAGCACCTTCAAAGGAAATAGAGAAAGTAGGTAGCTGCCTAATGCCTCTCCCCTACCAGCCGCGCTCCTGATATGGTACAAAGGACACATGGGTTGAACAATTTCACAGTAGATTTCCCTATGTTTGGAAAATACTGAACCAAAGATTTTAAAACACGCATGATGGATTTGTCTGGTTCCTACTACATTGAATATACCAATTATATTTATATTACCTCTCTATATTTATACCATTTATATATATCATTTATCTATATGTATACAACTTTCAAGTTATAGTCTCTTTTAGTTACTTATGTTCATGTTGAACTGTGAAATATGTTGCAACTCAACTGCGTTTTGACTGTAAACTAAAAAAATTATCTGTTGTGATTTTGAAGTGCAACAGATGTTGGTTTCACCATCAACATGAGTAGTCACAATTAAATGTTTAAAAAAAAAAAAAAAAGGATTTGTTGTGCTTGCTAGAGATGTGTGTCCTGTAGCTTCTCACACTTAGCAAGGTGGATTGATATGTACTTACCCAGACTTCTTGCAATACCTGCTGCTTAAGTGCCTTAGAAATTTAATCATCAAGGAAAAAAAATGCAGAAATTCCCCTCACAAAAATTCAATTTGCTAAACCGCACTTCCTGCCAATTCATTTACCAGCCTAACCTGCAAGAGTCACCAGTCAAAAAACAGTGCTGTCATAGCTAAGATGGTCTAAAGATAAAGCAGGCTCAAGGCTTCCAGAGAAAAACGTAATATCTTATTAGGCCAACTGATATCACTGTAAAGAGCAGACAAGCTTTTGGATACACAGACCTTTCAGATCACCTGTGATTTTTTTTAGCCATATCAGCTGATCTGGTAACACGTTACTTCTACAAACCTACCTACCTTCAGGAGTTAGGACATCTCTACACCAGTTTCCATTCACGGCACACACCCCTTGAGTGTCTAAGAGCCTCAGACACCTTCACAAATTCCTCAGCCTCACCGCATAATCACTCACTGCAGACACTGTGCACTCTCATTTTTCTTAAAATAAAATAAAATCCAGAAGTGTAAGAACAACTTTAATTATACCATCACATCTTGGTCCCAGCAGGTCTCAGCCCTTCACGTGAAGCACAACAAGCAGCACCACACCTGAAGAACCTCACCAGGGGCACAGACTATGACTACAGGTCTAACCAGTTGGGGTACCAAAAGCGACAGAGCAGGCACCAGAAATAAAGACACCAAGTAACTCTTGCTTGAAACAGCAGTGCTCCTTTGGCTTCCACCAAAAAATTAAAAAAAAAAAGTCACTACGACAGTGGCAATGGTCTGAGTCTCTTGCTCTCTTTCTGTAGCACACTACAACCATGGCTTTTGACTTGTGCAATAATGAGAGTGAGCATAAGTTTGTTTTAGGGAAACGCTTTGAATCTGTTGGATATGGAGACAAACTTCAATGGGTCTTCCAGACCTACCTTCTCCTATTAAAAAAAGAAAAAGTGGGTGGGTGTTTTTTATTTTTCTTTCCTATTTAAAGATTTTAACTTCACCTTAAGCAGAAATTGTATCTTATTTAACTGTGGCATTACTGAAGCATCCCCTTAATTGTGCAACTACCAGAGGGAGGTGAAGGGGCCATAGATACCTAAAGAAAACTCACCTTCCCAAAGGTTTGGGCAGTTCCAAGCAGTAAGAATAATTGATAGAGGTTTGGGCTGTTCCAAGCAGTAAGAATAATTGATAGAGATCAGAAACTGTGGTTTTATAATCTAATTGGTCCCACATTGCCGAAATCTGCCTCTAGGGCTGCAACAATTAAAAAATACTTTTTAATATGATTATCTAGTGGTTTCAGAAAATGCCTCTCTTTCCCATTCCAAACCACAAGCCTTTCAGACTTTTCCCCTGCAGTGCAGTGGTAAAGAGTCGTAATAATAAAAACATAAACTGTACTACTTCTTACAGGCTTTATACACCCATCAGACAACACCGGGGCGATGAGCACTTCCAGCACTGGGAAGACAGGCTGTGATGGGCTTGTGATGGGTTTTCATGATTACCATTCATTTTCTTCCAAGTGACTTACACCCTCAGTATTTAAGCAGAGATAGAGGCGTCTAGACGAGGAGCGTCCTGCCAGGGTGTGTAACGAGCTCTACATCACCAAAACGCTCCCTGCGTGGAAATTCTGCTGGCAAAGCTTGACTTCAAGCTGTTAGGAGAAACGCTCTCCAAGAGCATAAGTACAACACTTCAGTGCATCTACACCTTCACCATGGCCTTCAGCCAGAGCTGCTCCACACCTCCGGCGTGCACGCAGCCGGACAAGAAGCCCCAAGCACAGACCTGGGCCCGGCAAGCAACTTTGCCACCTATCTTACAGAAATTACACGCCATGTCTCAAACATGCGAGGTGCAACTATCGAGCTTGATAGCTACGTCAGGCTTGGGAAGGGTGGTGCAGAAGAGTCCCGCACAAACATCTCGGTTTTGGTCTGTACATTTGTGGAACAGATTTTAGGTATCACAAATCACCTTTGTAGATAAGCCTTTGGTTCACGCTGGGAAGGGCCTGAAAGCAGTTTTACAGTTTAAATGGAGCAGCCTTTGTACATGTAGTAATCACAATACACCGACAGCTGGTTGTCTCAACTTTGAAGTTGCCTTATTTCATTAGGTAATTAGAATGAAATTTTATTGCTCTGTAAATCTTCTCCAAAATATTTTTTACTCTTTTGTGCCCTTTCCCCATCTCCAGGACATTTTCCCCTTGTCTTCTATGTGCATATCCCTATCGCAATCTCCACAACTCACTCTTGCAAGATAAAATGCCACTGTTGTCATAATTTCAAATGCCATCTGTTTTGAAATCTGGTCAAGCAGAATTAAGCTAATTAAGCCTGAGTCTCTTCTGTTCTTTAATTGCTCTGTTGCAGAATCTACTTCTTTCCACAACACTATGCTCCAAAATAGGAGGTTTCACTTTGAACTATATTTGTTGCCTATTTGGTTGCAGAGAGAACTAATTTCAAATCACTCTCTGCTCTTGTAAGTACCAGCATGAAACAGTAACTGAGTTGCGAAATCTCCCATTCATATCTGCGGAGAATATATTATAAAAACCAAAAAAAGACAATTTAATTGACATTCCCAACCCTTCCTTCACCCTTTCTGCTTTAGCAGAAACATCTAGCTTATGTACTTTATCCAGAATCCAAATTTGCCTACTACACTACAAATATATTAAAAAAAAAAAGGCAATATTAAAGCTGGTCACCCCCAGTAACAGCAGTGCCCAGGGAACCTGAAGCAGTCCAGGAACTGCTATAAAAGTTCACCACAGGCACTGAAGAAGCGCAGGGGATTATCCATTAATCAGGATTACCACGTTAATCCCGAAGCAGAAGGAAAAACTAACGGCACCCACTGGATCTGTTACAGAACGGGCAAACTTAAATGCAGAAGCGACTTGCTCAAAGTAATCACCTAGGCCAGCAGCAGAGCTGGGAATAAAACCCCGTTTTTTGAGATCTGAGGTGTGCAGCCTAACCATTAAGCCTAACAATTACGTCAGAACACCAACCTCAGAAATAACCTCACGACTTCTTTACAGGTGCCAGCCTTGCCCTTGAGCCCAGCGGTACCACTTGGATTTAAAGCCTAATTTTTTTAAATCGCAGCCCGCCAAGCCTCACGCGTCGAGCACCAGCTTTAGCAAACCGAGCCGCGCAGCCCGCCAGCCCTGTCCGAAGAGGGGCAGCCGCCCGGGCTGGTGGCTCAACGCACGGGATCCCTCTCCCCCGCAGTCACACGACAGGCTGCGGCTTTCTTCCTTATGTGCGGGGAGGGAGGAGAGATCAAGGAGTCTAAAAATATCCACTTAAGTACGTTTTAGCTTTTTATAGGAGCAGGGTAATTGCTTGGGATCCAGAACTCGCTCAAGGTTGTGGTTAGTGCACTGCCCAGGACGATGAGTGCCTTTCTAAAAAGAGCCTGCAAAACATCTAAATTCAGGCCACGCGGCCCTGGTTTAGGTTCCTCCGTGCGGGTCCCCACCACTCCCAGGGGCTTTGCCCCCGGGGTGATAACGTTACCTGTCCTAGACCCGGGTCACCTGTGCCAGAGGGGACAGTACATACACGAGTGCTGGTCCTGCACAGATGGGAGGTACAGCTGCTCTTCCTCAGCCCCAGGCACGGCAGAGGAACCTGAAGCAGCCCAATAAATCCGGCTGTCCTTATGCATCTCAAAGCATAAAGAAAATTTGCAGTTGCCCTTCCACAGGCTTTCATTATGTGGGTGGTGAAAATTTGGTTCAGAACTGAAAGGACACTGGCCCAAAAGTCATTTTTAGCAACAGTGTCAGTGGTACTTTCTCACGATCTAGAAGAGATGGGGTGGCAAGAGAGCAGCTCTGACGAGACAGCTATTTTACGTCCTGCATTTTAACACATTAAATCTGGCATCCCTGCTAGTGTTAAGCAAGGCTTTTATTTTCTTGTACTGCATTTTACTGAGCTGCCTACTGGCACTGGAACAGGCTGCCCAGAGAAGCTGTGGATGCCCCATCCCTGGAGGTGCTCAAGGCCAGGCTGGACGGACCTGGGCACCTGATCTGGGGGGTGGCATCCCTGTCCACGGCAGGGGGTTGGAACTGGATGAGCTTTAGGGCCCCCTCCAGCCCAAAGCATTCTGTGATTCGATGATTCTAAGGGCTTGTGGGGGAACACGATACATCTTCTGTTTCCACACAATTCGCAAGTGTGTGGAGGGTGCAGACAGCGAACAAAGAACCATCCATGACATTCACTCACTTTCAAGACTGTTCTGATTAGCACATTTCCCCGCCTTCTCCAAATTATGCAAAATGTCAGCTTTCTTGCACGCAGCTCTGACTGCACTGCTTTCCAGGAATTTGCCAAGTTTCTCACATTTCCTAATGAACACCTTTGTGCGGTGCATTTCATGCTCACTTGGACCAGACATCTATTATTAGCTTTTCCAATTAAGTGGTTTGCAAGGTCAAAAGAACAAAGAAACAAAAAGACAAACAACCTCTTCCCTCAAAACAACTGGTGCATAGCTCGCCTTGCTTGGTATTCCTTCCCCTCTATTTTTCTGAATAACCACTTTAATGTGGGAATAATGTTTATTCACATTTACTCTAAAATGCTATTTTGTTAAAAAAACATATGTGTAATTGCAAGGTTGTAAACAAATTAGAGGCTTTCTCATTCCTAAAATCAAGTCTTACTGTGGGGAAGCTGCCAGCAATGACAGTAATTTATTTTAGCAAAGAGCACATTCTGACTGGGCTAGAAAATAAAGCCTTCTTGCTCTTAAAAGTAACTGCCTTTGAACTACCTCTCCCTAGCTTAAAAAAAAAAATTAAAAATCAGACTGAATCTCCTTTTTCCCACAGCACCAACACGAGGTCTGGGAGACACCGTGCAATGACAGAAGCCACTGCTCGTCCCAGCCCTGCAGGGCGCCTGCTGGGCCCACCAGAGCTTGGCCCACCCCAGAAACGAGCAAGGCAGCTTATCCACGTGTGTGCGCTGCTCAGCTCCGGTGGCTTTCAAAAACACGGACTTACAGAAACAGGAAAGAAGGGAACTCAGTTCTGGTCACTTCAAGCATCAGATTGCTTTGAGGGATGGTGTTGAATCCTCACATTTCCTGAGGATCTTGGATAGGAATAAAAAGAATGTGAAGGCTAAAGGCAATCTACAGGAAATGACACATTGAGAAGGAAAAATATCTACCTTTTTTTTAAGCTAAAAACATGAATTTCACATTTTCTTTCATAAAGCTGACAAACTTTGAAACCCCTTGTGTGTTTTCCATGTAATGAAAGGCTTCTTCAGGGAGCAAGGCAGGGGAACACAGACCACCAGGAGCCAGTCTGTGGAAGGGATGTCGTTCTGAAACGGGGGAGAGGAGCTGCTCTGCCGAGCACCAGTCAGTCCCCTACCTTCAGTGCAAAACAGGCATTTAGATTGCTTCCTCTTAGGCTATCTCAGAACAGCCTATTACAGGATCTAAGGTAAACAGAACATTTTGGAGAACAGGAGGATATAGGTTGTCTTGTTTTACTTTGGCCCACACCTTCTAAACCAGGAAACTGGGAATCACTTGCCAAGTACCCCAAGACTCCACACAGCTCCACTGCACCTCATCCCACACCCTCACGAAACAGGCCTGCTAGTTTTGTCTACACAGCTGCTAAAGACATTACAAATAATGTTCCTCCACAACTGAAAGGGGTCACAGATGTAGGTGACAGCAACAAAAACATTGGTTAAAAACAGTTATTTCTGTAAGAACTTTAAATTGGATTGGATACACGTTTTAAAATGAGTTTAGTTTTTTTCTTAAAAACAAAAACCTTTTGATTAAATGGAAACTTGGCTGAGAAGATACCATTTTTCCATTAAAATATTGGGGGTTTTCAATGAAGAACCCCCCCAGCTTTCCTCCTTAAAACCCAAATATTTTAGCTTTAAGCAACTGGAAATCAAAACTCTTACCTATTGGAGAACAAATATGTGATATATATATATTTTTAAAATTATAAATCAACCCACAACTGTACAGGAAGTTCAGGAACATGTGTGCGCATATGTGTAAATTAGATAGAAGCTGAACCACCACCAGTGACAATTCCAGCTTTCTAGATACTCACAGATGACTCTTTAACATGCATCAGGTAAGATGGGCAAGGGCAGGAATAACGCTGTAGATATACATAATTTTGCAAGAACTCTTTTTTTTTTTTTGTATGCTTGCACCCCAGGCCAGCCACATGCAAGCTATTCTAGCATGGAACACTAGATACATACTGGACACCTACTGAGGTTAGCATTAGCTTTTCCAAGAAGAGTCTTTAAGAAAATGTAAATATTCAAGAAACTGCAGCTGACACTACCACGCTTTCACTAGACCACCTTGTCACACCAAGCCCAGCCCTTCCCTGACCTTATTAACAAAACCAGTTCTCCTCTCTGCATTCACTCTACTGCAGATCTCAGGCCCAGTTGCTATAAATAATGTAACTAGTCTCAACTTCCTTATTCCAAGAGCTGTAAATCATGCATCATACCTCCAACAAGCATATTTTCTTTTGCAGTCTCCATTTTGACAGTGGATTGATTAGATGCCTTCATCTTTGAGGTATTAATGGATTCCAGGAGGGAGACAAACTCTAGAAAGTTAGATTCATTGGGCATCTGTCCTTCTTTAGCTTCTAGATCAGATTTAGAAGTTGGTAAGGTCTTCTCTTTGTCGGATACCTCCACGAAATTCTTACTTAAAAGCACATCCGTCCCACTGTCTACACTCAGCACCCGCATGTGCCTCTTCTCATGAGCAGTTCTACAGGACTGTGGATCTAGGTTCTGTAGCTCTTCTTTAGCATTTAAATCCACGTTCTGGACGTTTTCAGAAGCATTCTTCTGATCCAGATCTGAACAAGTGTTAGTTTCCAAAGGAGCATTTGCTGGATTGCTGTGTTCCTTTACTGCATCACCAGATTCATAGCCAGAACAATGGTTGGATGACAGATCTGCCTTTAAAATTTCTGGAGTTCTTTCACTTTCACTAACTTCTGGACAGGCGTTACCTTTACTGTCATCAGACAAATCAAAAGTTATAACAGGAATTCTGAGCTGTTCATTAGTTTGCTGACTTTGCCAATCTGCCGTAACTATACCAGACTCAAGGGCTGAGCTCGTTCTCTCAGTACCCAGCCCCTTCAGATGCACAGAGCCCGCTAGGTCACTGAGAGTGGTGGTTGGTGTGCTGCTCATCGTGATGACAATTTTAATGGGCTCACACAGTTGGTCTCCGGGAAGAGAGTTGTCAACAACTGCAACAGCAGTCTCACTGTCCGAGCAGTCAAGGTCCTCATTGGTACTACCAGCATGGCAAGAACTTTCCACATGCTCAGGATCTTTGGTTGTAAAGGCACTGCACTGGGGGCAGTTACTGGTAAAGCTTGCCTGCAGTGAGCCATCTCGCAATTTCTCTCTTTTGTGACTTCTAGGGTTACTCAAATGGTCTGAAATAATCGAATTTTCACTGTCCCACGGCTCCAAAGAAACTCCAGTCCTTAAAATTTCACCTTGTGATGAAGAAATATTGGAGAAATTTTTAGCTACATCTCTGTCCACGAGAATACCTCGTGACCCGTGCTGTCCATATGGCTGACCATTCTCTCCTTTTTCATTTATTTCATTCCCAGAAAGTGTTTCCATAGCAGCTGGTTTTGTCGCTATTGCTGATGTGGTAGAACCTGAAGCAGAGGCTGTATAAACAGGTAACGTATCTGCTTTGATACAGGGTGAGGTAGATGAAACTGGTGGCACAGCCTGGTCTTCTAATACTGTAACCCCTAACAAAAGACATAACAGAAGTTAGGTCTCACAAACAGGACCAGTATGTGTTATCGAGGTACATCTTTAGCTAGCAAAAACTGCTCCAGAGCAGAGCAAAGGAAGCACAGGTGATGTGGCTGATTACAGCAGTTTTTAAGCAAGGATCCTTTTAGTTACCTACATGTGAAATACTATGAAAGCAAGTACACTAATATTGAGATTGCTTTGTATGAGAATAAATGTTGGAATGAGTAAACAAGCCATTTTTTGTGATGATAAAGAGGAATTAGTTTTATGAATAGTTGTGTGCATACTATAAAGTATGATCAGACTAGTAAGGTTGTGTCTGAAGATTAAAAAGAGGGCTCACGGGAAAATTGCTGTTCTAGCCTATACCCGAAATCCTCTCAGGTCAGAACAGGTGTAGCAGCATGTCTATTTAATTTAAATAATCAAATTAGCTCAAGAAACAGCTAATATCAAAAATAAATATTTTACACAGAATTATCCCCACTTAGTGAGAGAAGAAAGAATAAGCCAGTGCGGCAGAATTTTGTTACACTACTTCATGCAGTTCTTAAATAGTTCCACAGGATATGGTGATCAACCTGAACAACAAGGAGATAAATTGAAATATACTGAGACATCTCCAGCACTGGAACTGTAGGCAAAGCAAGGTGTGCTCGAGTCTACACTACTGAGCTAAAGGTCAACAACTGCAAAAGAAGTGTACAGTCAGAAGATGTTTAAGGGCTTTAAGATGTGACCTGAACACTGGCTTCATGTTTTAATGCTTTCCAGAGGCACAGAGCTTCCCAAGAATGTGGGAGGAACGCTCTTTCATATCCTCATGTCAAAAATGAGGAAAGCTACTTGTGTGCTCACCAAAAGGCTTGGCCCAAACAGATTGGCTGACAGCTGAAAAAACTTATTCTGTTAGAATTCCCTTGAGATTTTGTTCTCTTGAGCTTTTCCATTCAGCTCCTAACATGAGGCATGACAGAACCTGCTGTGGGGACTTCTGTGCCATTTTTTTTTGCGGCAAGCAAGGATTAAATGGAGGTTTAAAGGGGTTTATAAAGCCCTTAAGATACCTTTGAGATCTTCAATAGTTTCCCGTGTTGGCAGCTCCTAAAAATAAAAACACACAAAATTAGTATGGCTATGTATTAAGTTCTCATGGGGAAAAAAAAAAAAAAAAAACACAGATGCAATGCAACAGATCAATGCAATAGTTATCTAATCAAAGGTTAATGACAGCATTGGTAATTGCTAAACATCACTGAAATTTGGATGTGTACCTTTCACAAAATGCAAAGGGTGGGTAAGGGAGATGGTTATAGAACAGCCATGCTCCAAATTGCATCATTGCAATTGTGTGTCGTGTTTGGGGAGAAAGAAAACCTAAGATCTTTTAAAAAAGATTTTGCAGTGCCTAATCTAGATATTTTTTTCAATCATTAAGGAACAGAATGCATTCACCTGTTCCACTTTTCATTTTAGTGGTTTGAAAACATGTAGCTGGAAATGTTTGGTCTCCAGTATTTGGTAGCAATTTTTCAATGAAAAACTAGAGGAGAGAGCCAATAAATTGCCCTAGAATCATTCAGATTGCAAGGAAGCTGTGGAGGTCATTTAGTCCAAACCCTTTCCCTCATACACATACTCAGAGCAGGTACAGTTAGACAGTTAGCAGGTTGCTCAGGGCCATCTCCAGCAGAGCTTTGAATATCTCCATGAACAGAGATTTCACAACCTCTCTGGACCTCTTCCAGTATTTGACCACACTCTTGGTAAAAAATAAATAAATAAATAATAATTTTAAATCTTTAAATCCAATTGTAGTATCGTCCATCATCTCTTATACTGTCACCATGTACCTCTGAGAAGAATGTGCTCAATCTTCTCTATATCCTTCCATTAGGAAGCTGTAGACAGCAGAAAGTTTTGTTTGTTTGTTTTTTTAGCCCTGCATAGATTTTGGCCTTAAAGAGGATAAAACATTACATCTGCCTGTCCACATACATCATGCACCTTACTCCCCAGTCATCTTGGTGGCCTCTGATGGATTTTCATCACTAGGTCAATGTCTGTTTTGCACTGGAGAGCCCAAAACTAGACAATACTCCAGAGAAACATTTTGGGAATCTAAATGCAACAGCCTAAATGGAGAACTAGGAAAAAGCTATTGGGAAAAATTAACATGGATCTCTTCAGGCTGATATGCACCAAACCCAAGAGGAAATAATTATTATCTCTTAAAATCCCATAGTGGTACCCTGGCAGCAAGAAGAGAAGACTAGGTTTGACTATTTGACTACACCCAACCACCATGTTTGGAAATGGGAGACTCAGATAAGATCCCCAGAAGAAATGGGTTTGCAGACTGGACAAATACCAGAATACCCGGAATTAGGACAGAGACAAGGTGGAAAATACTTTACCTCATAAAAGAAAAACTGTTAATGTCTGTGAATCAAACAGATGCTACAAAAAGGTAAAAACACTCTAGGGAAATGAGGAAATAGTTTTGATTCAAACCAGGATTTGAATAGTTTGCAGTAAACAGGGGCACAGAGGGGAAAATAATGAAAACAGAATGAAGTATCAAATAGCTACTTATTCAGAGATCACTAACCATCCTCTGTACTGACTGAGGCAGGAGTCCTGTAGAAAGAATAGCATGGGATCACATAATTAAAGATTTTATCACAGTATACATGAGGAGTAGCTTAAGATTACACAGATAGTATTCATTCTGTTTCTTAATTTTTGAATACTTGATTTTTCAAACTTCTCATGGGTGTCTTATTTTTTCTTTAATAATAATATCTACATACATCACATTCATCATTTCATAAACTAATTGATTCAGAAAGCGTGGCCAATGGCTTGGAATGCACGTATTTTTAACCTCATGTAGACATCCCCTATATTTAAACCAGTTTTTAATGCTTTGTTTAAATACCGACGGTAGGTGTTGAGTGTTCATTGTATAAGCGTAAGTCTAGTTACACAAAAACAAGTTATTAATGCTCCAGGAGCAGATTCCTTCTGAGGCAACGAGTGGCTGCTCTGATAGCATTAGCTTCTCCCTTCTCTCAAAGTAGTCATGAAAACTAGTTGCTCCTAGCAAGATTTTCAAAGGTCATTTGGTATCTGTAGAGCAGATCTGTAGACGCCTCCCAATACTTACAGAATTATTTATAGCAGATTCAGTTTTGTAAACTCAAGACTTCTGGGACAAGGCCAAGGCTGGCCAACAGCAGTGGTTATACAAAGCATACCCATGGAAGTACCCTTCCAACTCAGGGCAGACGTGTGCTTCAAGTGATCAGCACCTCACTGTACAGAAGTCCATGTGGTAAGCTGTGTATGGCACAAAGTGAAAAAATCAGTACAGAAAACCATACTAACCGTTGCTCCAGATGAGTTCTGCGAGTGGAGAGCCTGTACCCTTGAACTGTCGTGAATTGTCGGGGTAGAGTCATTTTGGGTGGTCTCACCAATTACACCATTATCCCCAGTGTTATTGCTGAAAAAAGGGAAAAGGAACCAAATATTTGTGACAACAGAAGATCACCGTAAGTATTGAGAAGAAGTTAAGGAATACCAGTGGAATAGGAAGGAACAGCACAGTGTGATGAAGTGACAGCATGCTTTTCCCCTCCAGTTCTAGAAGCACAAGACTGAAAAATGCTGCAATCCCTTTTGCCTCTCTTCCCTCTCCAGGAGGGCTTGCTAAATACATAAATAAAAATTGCTCAATGTAGAATGATTCTGGGGTCTTAGGAAGTAAGACATCGCTATGAGAAATATAATGACATCTCTTCAAATTCCATATGTGCATACAATGTCATTTAGCCTGCCTGCTAAATGCACATCGATTTATTGGCACAACAAAAGACTGTTTGGGGCTTCTCATTAGATGTAGAGCATTCAAATGCTACTCCTCCCACAATTCCTGCTTTTTACATCTTTTGACTGTACCCTTGAATACATGCTGTTTTATCCAACTGCCTACTTATTTACAAACCTCTCATCAAACAACTGTTTGAAATGCAATGCATAATGTGTATTAATGTAATCATTAGATGACAAAATAAAGTTGTTCTTCTCATCTTAACCAAGAGAAATATACATTACAGGCAACTTGTTAATCGTTTCCTTGGTGGACGCATTCAGCTGTTCACTACTCTTTTCACACGTTTTCTATTAGATTTTCCATGGATGTAAGCAAGTATTTTTGGACAAGATTCACCATGAGAACCAACATGTTCTCTTTCTCAGGTATAATGCAACTAAAATTTAGCTGGAAAAAAATAGTTGGAAAAAAAATCCCCATTATGACAAAATGTCAAAAAGTGCTTTATTTTTTCAATTTTAGTTTTAAAAACCTACATCTATATGTAAGCTACAAAATTATTTCCCTGGAGGTCTCAGTTCAGTCACCTTCCCACAATTTTTTTTGTAGCTAGTGGCTTCAAAAACTTGTTCAATCAACCCCCCTACTACCAAGGCCTGTTTAAAAACTTCTGTCATCCAGCTAGTCATAATTAAGTTATTCATCTTCTGATCAAGAGCTAAACAACATACTGTTGTGTCTATAACCTCCTATAAGGAGCACCTTATGTGACTTAACATGCAGGTTTTAAGAGATGCTACCTCTAATACTTAGCCAAAGCAAAGGCAGGATAATGAAAGTTTACATTTATTTCTGTTTAAATTTGAGCCAACCTAGGACAACAGACGAGCCTCTTAAATTATTGTGTCAGACATCTGTAAATAGGAAACAGCTTTGTGGGCTGGTGAGAACTAAAGAGAAACATAGCCTGAAAGGCATCCCTCAAACTAAAACAAAACCTTTGCACGGTTATTGACCCATAAGAGACATTTCTCACAAGAGTCGTGGTGCAGGCAGACCTTGGCACTCCCAGCAATGTCACTGCTAGGAGCATGCCACAGACATGCATATGTAAAGACACAAAAGAACAGCAGCACAGAGGTACAAAAACAAACCCTGTACTACACAGCTTGCACAGACCTACCAGTAGCAGAGCTTTCAGTAGCAACTGTAAATGCACCAAAAACAAAAAGTACGTTCATTTATACGGCGCTCTCAGTTGAAGTTTGGTAGTTGTAACAAATCCACTCAATTTAAGCTCTGTTTGGACATTTTATGCTGCGGTCACTACTGGATGTACCTTATTTCAGGATCTTTTACATCTGTTACAGAGCTTGAAAACAATGAAAGCTGCTTGCCAGCTTCAGTTGTTTGTATGATTCAAGCTTGAAAAACCAGTAAAAGAGCTCTCCATTTATTCTGAAAAGTTTCCAGTGGAATATTCCACATATACATAAATCTGGAAAAATTCTACACTGGTCTTTAGCCCAAAGCTATTCTTTATCTTTAATACCATCCCAACCTGGAAGCAGCTTTACTGACTTTTGACTGTTTATTTGCAGCATACTACTTGGCCCTGAGGTAGAGAGAAAAGGCTGAAAACACCTACCAAATGCCCCTGAGAAATAAGAGTGGCTCTAGCTTTCCTCATGAATAGTACTACAGAAGAATCATAGGCAATCAAAAAAAAAGGGGGAAAAGCAACTTACACATCTACGCTTGGGCTTGATCAGAGAACGTAAGTTACTATAAGCATGCAATGGCAATATGAGCTCAGGCCTTGAAAGCCATGATATAGCATTTCCTTTGCCAACAGATGCACACCACTTCCTCCCCTCTTCTCAGCAGGAGGGCATTGCAGGGACTTCCACCACTTTCCTATAAGTCACAAGAGGAACAAAGCACTTTTTCCTTTCTGCTGACGACACAGCTCTTCTCTCTCACCCTCAAACTTCTTTAGCTTAGAGGTAAGACCAGAAAAAGCCTTTCTGCTGCTCCCCCAGCATTTAAGGCACCTCTAGAAAACTCCCAGATCTTCTCTAGGATCTTTTAGCACCTCCCAGACAGGTCTCTTCCCTTCATCTGCCCCGGGAACCAGGTGCAAGCATGCTGGAGCCACTAAGAATAAAAGCACTAAGCAGGTTTTTAAGGGTGCCATTCCTCACAAAACTGTAAGGAGTTTTCTTGCAGTCAACAGGCATTTCTGTTACACAGGACCATAGTACAAACTTACCAGTTTTATACAATGTACCAGCAACGTGCAATGAAAACCTTACCTACGATTTGAGGGCTGAACTGTGTTTCCTTTTGGGACCTCTGCATCTTTACATTGCCTTCCGTTTTTTCTTGAGATCTGTTGTTGAATTACTTCTCCTTTATCAAACATAAGGTGCAGACGGTAACTGACCACCTTAATTACTGTGAAGAACACCGTCACTGAGCTGCAGTATGCAAAAGCCGTAACTGCATTTGCTGGAAAAGCCTATAGAAAGGAACAATAAAGACATCATCATAACAGTTTATTGTAGGAAGATGCTACTAAAATTTTCAAACTCTTTTTAGTTCTCCTTATCTGTTATTTGTACCTCTACTGAGTTTTGCAGACACAAGGAGTACTGCATCTCCATACAGCATCTCCATTCTGCTCACCAGGAAGTTCTAAAGATTTGTTCAAATTTCAAACCATTATACAAGATTTGTTCTTCTCTTGATTAGCTATGAATAGTATTAATTTCTTAACAAAAATCAGTAAAAGCTCACAATTAACAAACATTGTTAAAACACTCTCAAAATACTCCATTCCCAGGATAATGCAGCCTTTCCTGAACTATGAACTTATAGAAATACAGACATAATGAAACATTAATTACCCACAAACAGGAAACCCCTTTTGAAAAATTCTGTCACCTTACCCTGCTTCTCAGCTATGCTTTAGAAGTAAAATGCTGTAGTTTCATCTGCTTTTTCTAATACTTCACAGCATGTCTCCTATTATCTTTACTGCTGAAGAATTTTAAATAATTAATCAGGACAATTCAACACAAGTGAATAAAATGTATTTGGAGAGGCAGCCTCTTCGAATTCTTTTTCTTTTTTTTTTTTTTTTTAAGTTCTAGCTTGTTCATCTGCAGCTGTCTGATCTGTGCCTGCTGATCCGTGATGGGCACCCTATCTCTTAGTCATTACAATGAATTATAGTCCAACTCCAGACATCGTTCCTGCACAGACATGACGTACTAGCAGCACTTTCTTATGTAAATACCTCCTTACCGTAAAGGGAAAGTCATAGCAATAGATACTTGCAGTTACATTTGAAAGGCCAAAGCCTTCATCACTATAGTCAGGAAGCACCCTTACGTATTGCTTTTATTCAGTTGCAGCCTCACAGCCAGTTTCATCTCTTCTCAGCTTTTTGTTTTTTTAAACAGAGCATTATTATATCCCTGCACAATTTGTCATGGGGACAAAAAAGATTTCCAATGCTCAGAACCTGCTAAAAGCCTACTGAAATAAATTGTTAAGAATGATCTTTACTCTGTGCCCTAAATCTATCATTTTAAGTACCAGCTTTGCAGATCGAGGGAGCATTTGGATGTAAAAATCTTTTCAGGTTCAGAAATGAACCGCACTGCCCCTTTACAGGTGAGGAAGGAAAGGGAAGGAGGCACACTTCATCTCTAAAACACGTCACTGCTTTTATCCTGATGTTGAAATGAGTATATTGAATCATTTCTGTGTTATCAGAAGCAAGCGGGTTGCTACTCTTCTGCCACTTTTTGCTTAGCAAGACTTCATACCTTCAAGACGTACATGTGAAAATTTTCAGGCAAGTCCTTTTTTGGGACTATTCTGATTCACACACAAAGAATCCATTGCATAGAAGTAAAGAAGTTGTCTAGCAGGTAGGTATTACAAATGACACCTTATGAGAAAGGCACGACAAGTTGAGGCTTAGTCTGTTAAGAGTACTTCATGGCACTGTGTGTACACCAAAACCAAGCATACCCTTCAGTCATTTACTAGATCTGGGCCAGAAAGAGGATCAGTTTGCAAGGCAGTGCTCTCACGGTAGAAGGTTTGGTGGATATGGTTGAAGAATTTGTATCTTATGACTAATGTATGACTAACACGTTTGCAAAACACAAGTTAAAGATTGCTTGGTTTCACAAAAAATGTCATCCAATTATCCACAATGATTTGTTTCAAAGAGATGTGTTCACTTTCCAGGAAATCTCTTCAACTATACACTAAAAAGCTTGGACTAAAAACCTCATTATCAAAAAACATCTCAGAATGAGTCACAAGAAAAGAACTGTTTTATAGGTGACCCTTATAAAGATTAATAAATATCATAGGAATAACTTCTAGTGGACACAACAAAAATAAACTTCCAATAACGCAGTCCATGCTCGCACAAAGCGCGCTACAGGAGAGAATCTCCCAGATTTCTAAGAGGAAGATAGGACAGGTTTTAGCTAATGCTGAGTGCTGCGTGTCCTTATCCCTGCCTTGTGACCAGACCTCCTGGACACACACTCTGTGCCTCCCTGTGCTCGGAGCTTCCCACAGAGTATGTGCTATGCGTGCTCACAATTCAAAACCTGTGCGAATATATCTATATATACACACACACACACATATATAATGCCAGCATATCCTTAATATTCTGGATCTTGGCACAAGCTAAGTAGTACAAGCTGGCAGCGTGCTCCCTGCCCACGTAAGGAATCAGGAGAAGGATGAAGGTGGGAATGGGAAGCCCTGGATTTTCTGAATAAGGCCTCCCGCATAAGGGTGGAGGTATCGTATGAGCACAGTTGGTGTTCCCAAGTACGGATATGCAAAGCTACAAAAGTCTGTTTGAGCTAAGGAGGAATTAAATTATAGACCACTGAGGAATTATATGATAGATTCACTTCTGATGTACTGTAGTTATAATTAGCCTCGTTTCCTATGGAAACGAGGTTTTATAATCACGCCATGTGTCTGTGTATTCATCATCTCTCTCCATCCCCTCTGCTGAACAACTTTGTAAGTCTTCGGCTGCTTTCACCTAACTTCAATAGACTACAGCCCCACTGGGAGCAGGCCACAGCAGCACGCCTCCCGCGTTAGCGAGAGGAACCCACACGGCTCTCTTGCCTTTTGAATGCTGCCCCAGTGACAGGAAAAGCTTCAGTAGAACCGACATCTTATTAGAAGCTAGAAAAATGCATCCACAAATGCAAATTAATCAGAAAGCAATCTTATGGCATCCCACAGGTTTCTGTGGAAGCTGCAGCTTTCCTTCCTCTTGTCCAATTAAACATTCCACCATAACGCGCTTTTTGTTTTCCAACACCTTCCGACACCAGAACGCTGTGGGGCCACAGGCAGAACGACAGGTTCACGTGTTCAAAACGTCGCCTGACTTACTTCTGCAACGCAGCAGGGCTGTCCTGCCTGCACGGGCAGGACGTTTGCCTGGGGCTTCGCCTGCCCAGAGATCGCTCCCAGAGGCATGGCCAACCTCTCCGCGTGTCTGCCAACGTTATTCGGGTAGCACAAAGGTAGAGGTGACTGGTGTGTATTTCCTAATATAAAGGGGTGTAACCTTTGAACAAAATACCACACCTTGTAAATTGGATGGAGTAATTAGAGTTGTTTAGACCCAGATGTAACCCACCTGCTGCATCTGAAGGTACCTGGTGCTGCACCTGGGCCTCGGTGTGCTGCAGAACTCAAACAAGCAAACTGCCAAATAAACGTGCAGTCAGCCACTACAGTCATGCTTGCAGAAGGAGGAGTGGGAGATAACATAGCATTGGAGCCAAAGATAAGTATTTTGATGTGCCTTTAGCGGAATTAATAACTAAGAGATGTCCATTATGCAGTATAGAACATGGAAAAACAGGTAGCACATAAAATCCCAGGGATGTAAACTCAGTTTTAAGTGCACATCCCGCTTCACAATAAATACGGAAAGAAGGGTGTAGCTCACCCCTCTGTTCCAGAGGGGCACGCTTCCTTATTTTTACGGAGAGATGAAAAGAGAAAGGAGGGGCTGGAAGCAGCCGACACACTGCAAGTTTTACCACAGTTTACCTCTGAGTAATTTGTTTACGTGCCCACACCCTTATACTGTATTTATCCTATCACGGCATGATTTGAAGACCTAATGCATAAGAAGCAACAACCCTTTAAGTTCCAGAGCTTCCTGTCCATCAAGAGGCAGAAGAAACGCTCACTACTTCAAGGACTCACCCAAAGGAGAACACGCACTGCCCTGCAGCTTGTAAAACAGGCTACAGTACAAGCATCCCCAAAGTCACCTCTGCTTCAGCGGTGTTGTGCTGGGGCTGACCTGAGCCCGGTGGCTTTGTTTAACGAGCACCACTACTTTCATGCACACAGCACCTGGGAACCCTGGGCTCTTGGTGGAATAAGATAACCAGTTCATAATCTGTTCTGAGATTTGACATGGCAAGGTTAGAAGAGCTCTCACTACAATTTTGAAAGTTGATTTTAACAGCAATGATGCTCCAAATAGCTTTCAATGTACATTTTTAATTGTATATTTACTACTACAAAGGACAAACGAGAAAGAAAAGGAAGAGATGGAAACACAGATCTGCATTTTCAGGGATGGGGAAGTTCATAATGGAACAATTAGGACCAAAGTAAGCTATGCTGACAAGGCTAGAGAATGAAATCCTCGGTCCACACAACAGAAACAACTTGATACTATAAGCTCCCTGACGCTACTGTCAGCACATCTCAGCCGAGCCAGGGTGAAAAATGTAAAAGCAGCTGGATGAATTTTGCCACTTCGTTCAAATCAAACCGTTCCAGAGAGACCTTCCGAGTTTGTCAAAGGCGTGATTGAGCCTATCCAAAACAAAGGAAAATTTTTAGTACTAGTAATACTCTATTTTGTTCTGATTTTGCCATTTCAAGAGATATCTGTGACTGCTTAAGCTGAATCTAAAACTACTAGCGTTAAGCATGTAACATAAATACCACCCCAAACATTATAAATAAAATTCCCCAAAGAAAACCTTGAATTAAACAGGAGGTTCAAGTTTCTAAGTGGCAAGAATATATGTCTTGCACGCAGTTTACAAAGCCTGACCACTTAAACGCAGGAAAACAAATACTTGAGGACATCATTACTTGAGCAGGCAGCGTAATAAATGCATTATTCTTATCAAGGATAAAGAATTCCCATAGCGATACATTAGCTCACGAACACAAGTCCTGCATTTAACTGGATGATTCATCAGAAAGTCAGCCAGGCTGCAGAAACAGCAAGTCCATCAGGACAGACAATGGTGAAGCCCAGGAGAGAGAAAGAGAGAAGTTCAGTAGGTAAGTTAGATTTGCTTCTTTTCCCTTTAAATAATTTCCTCTGTTCTATGTTAGCTCTAACCTACAATCTCTGGATCCAGTGTTCTTTTGTGCGACTCCGCGTGCCTTCTTCCACACTATTAGGGCAGAAATTTCCCACAAGGCAATACATGCTCTCCCAGATACATACCTCCTTGCACCAACTGGAAAAAAGTTGACCCTTACTTTTTTTCATCTTTTTCTTTATTTTTTTTTAAATCAGACATCACTTTGACATTAAATCCTACACCATTAGGCTCCTGATGGCTTGCAGAGGACAGAGACACTAGCAGTCAGAAGAAAATGTACTGTGACCTTGGTTCAAGAACTCCATGAACCATACTTACAGGGACTGAGCACAATCCATGCCACAAAATAGAGTTTACCAACTGATTTAAAAAAAAAAAAAAATACAACTGACTTTTCACTGGGATTGCAGAGGGACTCATGAATGCTCTTTGCTTTTGAAAATGAGGCCTGTATCTGACCACGCAGGGTGAAGAGACCTGTGTAGAATTTGTACCCCACCAAAAAAATCCTACAGACTTCGTTAAGAATCGAGTAGAGTCGCTGTGAGAAGCGAAGGAATGGCCATTTTCACCAGCAGAAGCAATACTCGGCTACGGTCGCTGAAGAACGCGCCAACGAACAGATGCAATGATCCAGCAAACTACTTCTAAGCACCCCTAGCACAGGAGGAAAACACACCAAGACAGGGTAAACTTTCAAGTTCTCGAGGAAAACCGTGTGCAAGTTGGGCAAACGCACCCCGGTTACAAAACGATGGATCCGCACCAAGGGAGGAGCGCCGTGGCTCGCGGGCGGCGTGCAGCGAGGCACTCCGAATACGAGTTAGAAGGGATGCGGCTCTGCCCGCCCGCCGGCCCGGCTCGGCAGGCAGGCCCGGCGATGCGGAGGGACAAGAGATGGCCACGTCCCCGCGGGGGACGCCCGAGGGGACGCCGGTGGGGCCTCGGCCCGGCCCGGCAGCGCACGGCCCCGAGCCCCCCAGCACCGTGCGGTCGCCCCGTGGTCCGGGCCCCCCTCTCTCAGAGCGCCGGGCCCCCTGCACGCCGTGCCCTCGTCCCCCTCCCGCCCCCGGGGCTCACCAGGTGCATGGCGAGCGGCAGCGTCAGCA
>VXAA01000559.1:559477-660564 GCA_013399115.1 Anseranas semipalmata
GTGGCCGCGGGCTGGCCGCGGGCTCGTTCGGGAAGCTGGGGAGGAGGGGGTTTGCTTGAACCACGCGCGGAGCAAAGTCCTGGCCTCTCGGGCAGGAGCTCGCGTAGGAGCGGAGCAGGATGGAATCGTGGCGGAGTCACGACTGCAGATGCACGAGGCTGCTTTTGCTCTTGCATTTCTGTAGTGCTGGCTTTCACAAGACTTTGGCTTACTATAGCTTCCGAAGGAAGCGTTTAGTAAAATTATTGCTTCTGTTTCACTGCTGAACGCTTGCATGTGTTTTTGTGTTCCATTGTATGGATTTAGCTTTGATAAAATTCACCTGCATACTGAGCATTGGTGCAGAAAAGACAGTAACTTAAAAACAGTAGAAACTCTTGTGCAGTTGCCAGATTGGCTTTCAGCCTTTGGCATGGACAAAAGCACCTGAAAGAGCGAGGGAGTTGCTCAGTTCATGCCTAGTGAATCCTTCATCCGTCTGCTGGAGCTGAGACAGGAGCATCTAAGAGAGTTCTGCTTGAAGACAACACGGGGATAGAGGTGTTTATGGCTTGCCATTATAGTTGTTTCAAATTAGGGACCTGAAAGTGGAAATCTAAATCCTTAGCTAAGTGCCTGAAGCAGTCTCTGCAGCCTTTCCTTATTGTTCTGAGTGGGCCAAATGTGCAGCAGTTACTCTTTTTTTCTTTCAGTTGGGCATCCGTAAGTAGTTAAGTCGAAATGAAAAAGCTCCATTCAGGTTCGAAGCACTTTGTTTAAAAGGCTTTTGCAGTGTGTCTTGAAGGTCATCATGCATGGGTTGCTAAGACAAGGCTCAGTCATGGGACTGTTCCCGAGAATACTTTCACTATTTGTTTGATAAAGAAAGGACCTAGCTCAGCTGTATTTGTGGTTCTGGTTGTAGTGCAAGATGAACTCCTGGAACGTTGCTTTAGGATCTGGTAGACGTCATGGCCGACACCTTAAATCCCGTGCAGTAGACAGTG
Organism: Anseranas semipalmata; assembly: GCA_013399115.1. Classification (NCBI taxonomy): domain Eukaryota; kingdom Metazoa; phylum Chordata; class Aves; order Anseriformes; family Anseranatidae; genus Anseranas; species Anseranas semipalmata. The sequence continues at coordinate 560,464 of VXAA01000559.1, forward strand.
GGCAGCTTGTGTCCTCCTAGTTTGCTGCTCTGTTCAAACTGAGCTCCTGCAACGCTAGTACGTGTGGCTTTCCTTAGACAGAACGGGTTGCTGTATGTTCCCCTCCTAACGTGACAATGGCAAAGTCCGTAGCTGAAATGAATTCATAACCCTGTGATTTAGCATAGCACTTAGAGCTGAGTTGGTGACTGCTGTGAACTGATTCCCATTATCATCTCTGTGCGTGTAGATAATGGCAGAGCATTTTAAAAATGTGCTTTTAATTACAATCTCAGTATGTGTGCTTATTCACTGCTTCCATTATTAACCACTGTTGCACATGCGATTAACTTTAGCCACTTAGTTTTCTCACCCACGTTTCTTTATCTTGGTGAAGCCTGAAGACAGTCTTGATCATCCCACTAAACGGTAACGTTGGAAGTCAATAGTATGCTAGTGATACGATACACTGTAGTCATTAAGTTCAAACCCTGACGGTATCTCCTGTTACGGTACTTGTCCATTCATCCAAGATTTCACTCCATTCTGTTACTGTCGCCTTTTCCAGCCTTACGTGCTGGGAGCAGGACGCTGCTGGGTGACTGCCTGACTTGCTTGGTGTGACGGCAGCAGCTTGGCAGTGGCTGTAGCCACAGGCAAGGCTCTGCTGCAGGACCTGGCTGCTCCCGCTCCTCAGCTGCTCGTCGCTGCTTTCCATGGACCGCTAGCGGTGGTGTTCAGTGCTCTCCATTAACTAACTCCAGGTAGTGCGCCAGTGTATCAGTTTCGTGCTAGCTTACTGATTTTCACTGAGAAGGGATCTTTCTTCCTTAGCCAACACATTGGAAAAATGGTTTCCCTTAATATGGCATGGTACGGGATGCTCACCAAACTCTTTCCCTAGCAAAGAAGAACTATGTTTTCCAGCCCCTTCCATCAGCGTATTTGATCCAGAGAGGTTATATGTCTGGGCTTGTGGTTGGCAGGCAATAGACAAAACAGGCATCTCAAAGGCAAGTATGTGATTTCTCTCCAAGCTGTTCTGTGGAGTTGGGATCTGTAGGATAGTGTATCTAGTGCTGTTTTATTGATGCCAAATTGACATGACTGGTGAGAGAAGGTGCCACAAACTGAGTAGTGGTAATAAGAACAGTAGATTTTTTGGACAGCAGTGCCCGACTAGGTTTGTATGCACAAGTTTCCTCGGGCTCCTTCTGGGAGGTGGGGAAAGGTTTCTCTTTCTGCCAAAGCAAGAAATGAATAGACATGCAAATGTTCTCAATATTCAGAAGAAAAACGTGGGCTGAAAGAAGGAGTAAGGGGTAACTCTTGGGTTTTGTTGGTATCAGAGTTGCTTCAGTTCTGGAGTCCTTCCTTAATGGTTACACAGAAGTAAACAAAACTAAGGTGTAAAGAGCACTCAGACTTTTAAGTAGGTCTGATGAAATGAAATACAGTAACCATGGCTGTTAATGGCGATCTGCAAATTGGCTGTAGGTGCTTTATAAAATCTTGTGCAAGTGACGTGGTGAGAAGCTTCTCTGGGAAAGAGCGTAGTCTATTTTGAGATTATCTTCCTAATAAGCAGTTCTTATGTTCTTAGATATACTTTATAGATGATTTAAAATTAGGATGAAGAGGGGGATTTACCTATGTAAAATCTGAAGAAAAAAATTGAAAGGAAATTTGAAGTTTTTCAAATCAGCATCGATAGTCAAGGAATTCTGAATTTAAGATATCTGCATTTCATTCAAATTATTATTTAACTGTGAAAATACTTGAACTTTCTTAACTGTATCTCCTGGGTACAAGTATAGTTTTGATTAAGCATGCCAGTTGATTATAAGAAAGTTGTTTTACTGAAAATAAGAAACACATTCATCTACAGGACTGGACACTAATAGTTACATACGAGTCTTTTTGTTGTTGTTGTTGTTTGCACATCTCAGCCGGTTTGCTGACTCTTTCAAAGGGCAACTTTTTTTCTCTGGGTGGAATCAAATTGCTTTCTTCTGGGCAAGGACGCCCCCTTAGTTACAAGGGCTCAGTTACCTGTGGTTGTTTAGGGGCTCGGTGCTGCCTTTTCTGATGCTTTTCTAGGATTCTGAATAAAGCTACCAATATGTTCAGATAGAATGTGCTGGGCTTCACCTTCTGAAGTCTAGCGTAGAGGAAGCAGAGGTTTGTGGTTTGGAGATTTGATTTCAGAGTTTGCAGTACTTCTGCCTAAAAAAATGAGCTCTATATCTAGTGCAGCAGCTTTTTGTACTTGCAGAAAACATTACAAAAGGTTCAGAATATCTTGCTTATGGCATGGACACATCCATGAATACAAGGTAAAGCACAAAGTTGATTCTGTGCAGATTGTGTGCTAACGTAATACTGATAAGTCCTCCTATATTTGTTTCTTGTAGAAGGATATGCAAGCAGGGTTTGGTTTGCTATCACTTTCATTAGTTCTTCCAACATCCCAGGATCCACTGCAGCCCTCATCTCTCTGAAGTGTGCTGTATTACTTTGTATTACTTTTAGAAATTGTAGAGAACAGCTTGACTTTCAAGGATTGTTGAATAAGGCCCTGGACATGACAATGCTAATGAGGGCAATACTTGAAATCTGAAGGAATCAAGCGTACAACAGAACAGTGAAACTGCAATTGGACAATCCACTCTAACGTAGCATTCTTTAAACTAATCTCATGGAGTAAATCAGAAAACAGAAATTGTTTGGTTTAAAATCTCAAAAGGAAGGTGACATAGCTTGACAGAACCATTGAATCAATTACATTTGATGAGGGAACGTGTGCTGGAGTTGGAGGAAAAGCAAGAATAAATATCCTCTGGTTCTTTGCTGTTATAGGTTATTTGCAGCAGAACTGCTCACGTTATGCTGTGAAAACACCCTTAAAATAAGACGGAGATGTTTTCAAGAACTCACAAAAACTACTTTCCCTCTAACTTCTTTACATAGCAACCTTATGCTAGCTGTTAGGTTTACATCTAATTTCTATCTGGTATCTTAACAGGCTTTATTCTGAAATCACTGGGGTGCATAATTTGTATCCTGGCTCTGTCTGAAGAGGGAAGACTTGCCACATCACAAGTAAAGCTGTAAGGATTGCTTATATGTTAGAGTGATTGAATATTCAGTATCTTCTAAGGTACAGTTACGAAGTTCTATTACAATTGGTTCTGGTAGTTTTGAGGGAGAAGAGGACTGTCTTGTCTGCAGATTCAAGCTTCAACCAGACTTTCTGGAAATAAAGTCCCAAGATGTCCTCTAACGGCAGTGAAACTTGGAGTTGTTTTTCTGTCAATAGCCATGAGCCAACTACTGCTCACCTGTTCTGTTATATTAAAACTTAAAAAAAAAAAAAAATCTTTTTCTGTGGTCATGTGCTCTGCATCTCCCTCACCTCCTTGCGATGCTCTCATTCATGGCAGTTTTGCTCTTCTGCTCCCTTCCACGTCCCCAGCGTCCCTGTTGGGCTAACCCTGGCTGTCCCAGGGTGCCGCCACCAGTACCGGGGGATTGCTGCCAGCTCCGGTAACAGCCTGCGTCTGCTGTTGTTGGTTTGAAACAGCTCGTGTAGCCTTGCTGACCGCTGAGCTGCCAGCACCGGCTGGTGTCCCTAAGGTCTGGAGAGGAACGAGCATTTCTCTGGCAGGACTAACTGATGTTCTTCTGCGAGATGGTTGACTTCCATGAAACCCAGAGGAACCTGACAGCTCTGAGAACGTGGCATTGCTTTGAGTATTTTATCTGACAGTCAGATAAAATAGTGGGGCCAAAAGTTACTGGGGCACGGGGAAGGACTGAGAGATTTTTCTTCAGGAAGGATGGCTTAAAGAAGACTCTTAGCCCACAGGCACGGGGCTGCGGATCCTAGGCTGCATGCTGTATCATCCTCTGGTTAGGAAGATGCTCAGAATACAAATACTTCTGTAGATGTTTCATGAGCCATTTCTTTGTTAGCCATTTAAAATTCTTGTGCCTTAGTGTTCCATGCTGCCTTCATATAGGAAGTCATGGTAATTAAATGCTACTGTTCTTAATTACTTACATTGCATAAAGTTTAGAAACTGTTCCAGGTATACCAGCTTCCTGGCCCATCTGTATGAGTTTAAGTAGCCCTACCTTGTGCTGGGCTGTAAAGATAATGCTGCTGCGTTACAACATAAAAACTGGTCATACATCCTGGACACGTGTAGCGGGAAGGAGCTCTGGTTTTAGTAATCTTGTCTGATTATAAAAAGTACCCTCACGCAAAGTGTAGAAGGACTGTGGAATTTCATCAGCTTGGAAAACAGCATATCTTTTGAAGGTTATGAACCATTAGAAGTTAGCATGACATTGAATTTGAGTATGTTTTTCTTTTCAATATCATTATGTCACTTGAAAGTGTTCTGCTTTGTTTCACAAAACATTGCTCCCAGTAATGTTCCATGATGCGATGTGCTCTCACTATGAAGATAGGGACTTTATTTTCTCTATTTTTTAGAGACCCTGAAGGCCTGTTGGATTCTGTGGGAGCAGCAAATGCTTAGCAGCCTTGAAACATAGTGTATCAAAAGCAATGCTTTGCGTTATGCCCATTATATTTTCACTTGATATATCTACTTGCTACATGTACAAACCTTCTATGTTTCATGTTGAGAAAGAGATGCTGGAATTCAGGGAGGAAGATTTTAAGTAGCTGGTTGCTGTGGTTGTCACCATTTGCAGTAGAAATAACTAGTGCTAAAATGTCACGGAGGTTAACTTCCAACCGAAGGGTCTGTTTTGGCATTTCAAAATAGCACGTAGGGAATTCACGACTTTAATACATTATCTGTCAAATGAAATTTTGTGAACTACTACTCTGTAACAAAATATTTGATTGTATAGAATGTAAGCTTCCAGAGGAGAAGTAACATCCAGCAGTTATTTTATTTGTAGATTTAAGGCTTATCTGCAGCAGCCATTCGTTTGACCTTGACCTGCTATCTTCTAAATTTGCTACTGTTTGATGTTTTAATGGATCTCAAGTCTGGGCAGTTTTTCTCCAAAAGTGGAGAAAAAATTCTCATTAACTTAGACCATTGTTAACTTTGAGGTAGTTTGTTCAGGTATATTCACATGCAGTCCTTAATGCTGAAAGCAAGAAGACTGTAGGCTGAAACACTAGCTGAATGTAATACAATCAATTTAAAAACATTAATTTTGAATACCCTTTAACTCCTTTTTAATACAGACTTTCCTTTTAATTTGTTTCCCCAACTATGTACACTGACAACTGTAGAGTTGTTCTTTCTCTTATTTGGTGTTAAGGTTCTGCATCTTTGACAGGTAGTATGGTTAATCAAAAATCATGTCATTTTGATCTCATTCTGGGTCTCACTTGGATCTTCATGTCTTTCTCCTCTCCCTTTCTTCGGTCTCCCATTGTAAGACACCAAATGAGCTGTTTTACCGTTGTTGGAAGTTCTCCTCCTCCTGCTCCTTGTTGGACTCTTCCCTGGGAGGTTTCTGCAAGGGGCTGATTTGCACCAAGGTTTCTGCTGACCTCTTCTTGCCCGACATGGGGAGTTGCATCCTAGTCTGCATCTCGCAGATTTTCTGGCCGTTTCTTCTGAAATAAGTGTTTTGGGGGTGGCATTGTAATTCGAGGTGCAGGACTTTGGGTTACAGTATTTGTAATAAATACTGGTATATTAAACAGGACTTAAAGCATTACATGGCTGGATTTTTTTTAAAGCAGGTGCCCTTGGATATGGTCACACACCTACCTGCCTCTGAAAACAGCACTGAGCAAGCAACTCGTTTCCATAGAACAGTTCCCATTAGCTGTTAAAATACTTGTACAATTTTGTTCATTCCCCTAAACAGTGAGAAAATAACTTTACATGCTGACTGTAATGTTTGTGCAATGAGGTATTGTACTTAAATAAACATAATGCAAAAACATAATTGAGATTTGGGCATTGATAGTGTTAGCCAACATCAGAAAAACTCGAGAGAGCTGAGTTTTCAGTTCCAGTTGTGTGTCACCCCTGCCGCCTTTTGGGACTGCAAGCAGAGTGCTTGTGTTTGGACCCTCTGTCTAAATATTATAAGTTCATTAAAAAGTTATGTTCTGCAACCTCAAAAGAACAGAGAGGTAACACATCATTGAACTGTACTTGGATGTTGAATGCTGTTTTGTGGTTTCTTTGACCTTAGAAGATAATGGCTTTTTGTTTGCAGCCTCTTGTTTTTCTTATCGCTAAGCGTAAGCTTTCTTCTAAACATGCTTCAGTGTTTCAAGTTCTGTGGCCTTGTAGAATGAATATTTGCAAGGAGTATTTGCAGCACGGATGACTTCTGCCCTTGATTTTTTTATTTGTGATGATCTGTTTAAATTTGAGACACTGAAATTCAGTTCAGTGATCTTCAGTAGTAATGCTTATAAAAAGTGCAGCGATTTTTTTGTTTGCTTTCAAGCTTTGTTTTTTTTTTCTCATTAGAGGTAAAATTATGGCATTGAAGTCAATAAAAGTATAGATAAAAGTATATTAAATACCAAATGACTTGTCTGTCTGTGGTAGCAGTGCCAAACTAATAACTGGTGGCATAAATTTACATTCCTGCACCATTTTTACCTTGCTTCACCATGTTACTGAGAGCTTGCCCCACATCAGTAGCTGCCACTAAGTGGCTGTGTAAATTCTGACCCACTTAGTGCATCTTAAAGTCATGGGTTTTATCTATATGTGAATTTGTTTTATACACACACACACACACATATATAATTATATAATGTCACCACATAAGTATTCTTCCTTCTTGGAGTTTCCTGCCAGATTTAACCTTTTTTTGTGTGGGGTCATAGCTCCAGTTAAATCAATCCTAGATGTGCCAGTGTTGGCTATATAATCGTGCTTTGTTCTCTTCATAGCTACTAAAATCTGTGTTTTGGCAGGTGTGCTATTAACTTGGAGCTGATAAGCTGGCCCTCCCTCTGAAAAATGCAGGAGTAACTGCTTTGTTTCTGTGGTTCATTATGGGACAAAGTAAGCCCTGGAACTGAATATATTTTAGTTCTATATGTTTGGGTAGTTTTCTCATTTTCTTTTCCACTAGGATTAGATGTCACTGTTCTTCCTGAAACTAATTGTATTTCTTTTCTCATGTATTATATAAAAAGGAAGAATTTTTTTTTAACTCGCTACTGAATCTACACTAATTATTGAGCCAAAAGAGCAGGTTTTCCCTTCCATTTTCTCTTCCCAAGAGCAAGAGAGTGCTGCCAAGCTTGCAGAGTTCTCATTTTAGGTTACACATTTTGCCTTTGCTATTAAAGAAGATTAGAGTTCTTGGAAACGCACAGTTGTGAGGGGCTGTTCCTCAGTGACAGAAGAAGCTGCAAGGATGGAACAAAAACTTTATATATTTTTATCTGTCAAGTTTTGTATTTAGAAAAACTAAAAGGTGGGCTCAAAAATGCAGTCTTTTTTTTTTTCCTGATTTGCTTTGAAACAGATTGAGTTTGGCAAAAAAAAAAAGAATTGTTTTAAAGCAGCAAGACTTTCAAATGTTCTCTAAAATAAATGGCTTTAATTCTCAGATGAAACTGACAACCGAAGTCTGAATCCTTTATGGTATGTAACCTATTAAAAACTCTCATAGAAATGATATTAAAGGGGTTTCGTGTAAAGTGACAAGTTTCTAAGGGAACTCAATGACTAAACTTGACAGAGCATCTACAACCAGAGTTTGCTTGGATTCTTGGACTATTTTTCATAGTGTAGGCATCTTCAGAGGAACGAGGACCTTTTTTTTTTTGGCTTCAGTTTAATCAGCTGGTTCTTTTCCATAGTAAATTTCATCAAAGGTGATTTTATAATGGAAAAAAGCAGCGAAGCTGGATTATATCTTTACATCTTTAAATAAAACTAGTTGTAAAAGAGTTAGATCTTCTACCTCTAAATAATTGCTTGATTTTTCACTCACTGTAGCACGTTGTGTGTGGCTTCATTTAGCAGCTAGTTGTGCTTTCCCACCCATCTCCAGATGCAGATTTTAACCCCTCCCACGTGTCAGTGGAATCTGCTCATCTCTGGCTGCTGTAGATTGTAGGTCCAAGATAAATCAGCTGATGGATCCAGCAGAAAACTGTTCTAAATGGTTTTCTCTGCAGGCTTAATTTTCTGCTGAGCCATCTGGCTAATTGAGTTTCCCAAGACTACCCAGTTGCAAGACTCGTGCCGAGAAAAAGCTGTGAGGATGAGGGGCTATAACTGGAGAGGAGTTTATAAGAGCTAGCTGTCACTAAAATACATATCTTAGTCTTGGTTTTGACATCAGCCTACACCCTTGTACTTCAGTTTGGTTAGTAAGTCACCTTTAAAGGTAGAATGTGTTTTATTTTTTAATGTGTATTTATATATTTATTTAAAACTTTTCTAACCTGTCTTTGATTTCAAAGTGATACTTTTGTGCGTTAAATATTCTTATATAAGGACATCAAATGCAACTTGATATAGATCACAAAAAATAAAGTAACAAGGAAGTACATAACTGACAAGCTTAATATGTTACAATCATGAAAAGTATGCCAACTGTGTAAATACCCGCATATATTCAGAAGCTGTTTATTTTCCTGATTAGCTTGAAATACCAAAATATATCAAGTGATCTTCTATTTATTGCAAGAAGATAACAATATAAATTCAAAACAAATTTGAATTAAATATTCTTGCTTTTTAAATTAAGTCTTGAGAAGGTGATTTGACTAATGATAGCTATGTTAACTTGTTAGCTCGGTTCGAAAGGAAGGTAATTTCTTGCCCCTGGACGTCATTTCTGAGATTATAAACCTCAGATGCATTCTTCCTGTGAATTCCATATGTTGCATGGCATACATGGATTTATTTTGCCTTGAAGGGAATGGCCAGGTCTTGAATTTGGGGTAAGGGAGGTGATTAGTACATTTTCTGAAAATCTGTTTTGGAAGAAACTGTAGCTGATGCATTATATACTGGCCATGACTCTCCTTTTGCAGTTTGAATATAATAGCTCTGGTTTGCCTTACTCTTCTTCTTTTTTTTTTTTTTTTAATAAGAAGGAATTGCTTAAGAAAAATTAATTATTCACTATTTCCTAACAAAGATGATTATCTTTAAGGAATGGATAAGCACCCACTCTACTCTGTAGAGCTTGAAACTAAAAGAATTCTTTAGTCAGGAATGACTGATTTACCACCAACCTATTATTCCTAGTTGCTCTTAGCATTTCTTTCTAATCTCCCTGCATTTTGGTCACTGTTTTTATTGCATAGCTGCCTTTAAAAAACTAGTAACAAGCAAAGAAGAAAGACCTTAAAAGCTCACTTGAAAACAAAGTAATTGCTGTGTTTCGAATCAGTATGGAATTTCCTGGTAGGTGCAGCATAAATGAGTGTTCTGAGTTTTAAAGCGAAGCTTCAGTGTGGACTGATTTCCATGTAATTGTAAAATTGTGGAGAAATTGCTGTAGTGAGGTAACTTTTCTTGAGTGTAAAATTTAAATAGAACTAATCTCAATATTTTATTAAACAAAGAACTTGAATGTTCAGTGTACAATCTGCTTTTGATTTTTTTCTCTAATGCAGCATCCAAATCCGTAATTTTCAGAATTTACTGTTTAAATGGTAATTATTTGAATGTCTAATTATAAATGCTTGTTACCTCTGGTACTTCCTCTTAAGGCATAACAGACATTTCTGTTTGGCGTTACAGAACTATCCGAATAGCAAGTAAAGTACAGGTGGCAGGCAGGAAAATAACTCTCAGCATCTGCAGCCTGTGCCAATAACTTGTTAAAACTGCTTCTTTCTCTCAAGTTTCCATTTGCCCAAAGTTGCTTTAATAATGGTTATTAAAGAAGTGAAGGGGAAGCAAGAAATGGTGATGCAAGGTATGTTGCAGCTGTCGAAATCGCTCCTCTCTCCTCTTCTCTCTTCTTTTCCCCTCCTTTCTTCCAGATAGTCAGGCGAGTCTTTGTCCTTCTGATGCTTTGCCTGTTTTCTTGTGCCACATGTCCCACTATGGGATGTGTTTTTCTTATGTGGTTGGTGTGTATTTGTAAATCCTTGCTATCAAGGACATTTTCTGTCAAGTCTTGTCTTGTTTTGGCTTTCCAATTGGAACACTTTGTTCAGGACTTCTTAAATGTATATTGGCCTGTGTGAGGTAGGATTTTTTTTTTTTTAAGCTAGATGTTTTTAAACAAATACATTTAAGAACAAATTGTTGAGCTGCTTTCAATTTAGTATGAAAATTAAGTAATGGTTATATGTCTGCTGTTAAAGGGCGAATAGGATAGTGGAGCACAGTATCCCTCTAATCACAGACTCACAGAACGGTTTGGGTTGGAAGGGACCTTAAAGATCCCCCGGTTCCAACCTCCTGCCGTGGGCAGGGACACCTCCCACCAGACCAGGTTGCCCAAAGCCCCATCCAACCTGTCCTTGAGGACTTCCAGGGATGGGGCATCCACAGCTTCTCTGGGCAGCCTGTGCCAGTGCCTCACCACCCTCACAGTAAAGAATTTCTCCCTAATAACTAATCGAAATCTTCCCTCTTTTAGTTTAAAGCCATTACCCCTTGTCCTATCACCACACTCCTTGACAAGAGTCCCTCTCCATCTTTCCTGTAGGGCCCCTTTAGGTACTGGAAGGCCGCTGTAAGGGCTCCCCGGAGCCTCCTCTTCTCCAGGCTGAACATCCTCAGCTCCCTCAGCCTCTCTCTTCATAGGAGAGGTGTTCCAGCCCTCTGATCATCCTCGTGGACCTGCTCTAACAGGCCCATGTCCTTCTTATGCTGGGGGCCTCAGAGCTGAACGTGGTACTCCAGGTAGGGTCTCATGATAAAAGGTAGAGAAATGCCTCCTGTATATGTAATCATAATGTAAAGGGTCAAATTCTTTTGCTGATGGTGAGCTTTAAACCTTGTGCAATGAGATGATCGCAGTCTCACAGATCCTGGCTACAGAGGTGAGGGGCTTAGGTCTTAACGGTTGTTATCCTAAGAACTCACAGGAGAGAAGCAACATATCTAAGAAGCAGTGCTGTATAGACAAATGCATCGCCTTTTGTATGTATTGAAGACGTCCTGATCAGTTAATGTTTTCACTGTGAGTTAATTTGCAGTTTAAACACTAATAGAAGCCATGTCCAGCTCCACTAAACAGTACAGAAATTTTAATTTCTAATTGTGATTGGAACCAAGTAACAGCTCGAAGGAATGGAGGTGGGTCTCTTAATATTGACAAGGTCCTGTGTTTCATAAACTGAATATGCAACGTGTTTCATAAAGTGTTGTTGTTTTTTTTTTTTTTTTTTTTCTGCCTATTAGTTCCCAAGTAAAGATACAAGGTTGCCCTGCTAGTTTTGTTGCATGTTGATTTAGTGAATTAACAGGAACCAGATTAATTTACAAACAGATGGAGAGGGAACTGACTGGGGACAGGGGGGGATGACAGTAGCAGCATTGTCCGCACAATCTTTACTTGCAAGTAGAGGTGTATACTGTAACCTCTTTATTTTCTTTCTGGTATTCTCTAAGAATGACTTTATCAGTGGTGGTAAATACAGTGGCATGTAGACACTCAATCTACAATCATATTAACTTGAATAGCTATAATATCAAATAGCTTATAATTGCCAAAAAACATAACTATTTAGAGAACTGTAGATAAGGTGGCAAGTAACTACTAACTCAAGAAAATAAGGTTGCTTAACATTTCATTTTTAGTAGCAACAAAATAGACACTGTGAAGGGAATGTAGTAGAAACTGTAAAGAGAGTGTAAAGTGGATAGGAGGGATCCAAAGGACTTGAGCATTTCAGGTTAATTTTTGTAAATCTAAGCATTAAGAGTACATCTAAACTCACTATATGTGTTCAGTCCTTTGACTTGGCTTCTCTATGAATACCTTGTTTAGCCACTTAAACCAATTGTGTAACCCTAAATGGTCTACCGAAAGTGCTGGAATGCATTATGAAATTAAAATTGATTTAATTGTATAAGGTCTTTTGGATTTCAAGAATCTTGCCAAATGAGAGATTGTATTAAATGGGGACTTTCAGATAGTTAATAGGGTTGGAGAAATATAATGATCTGTATATTTTTAGTAACAAAAAGAAATCTAAGACTGTAGGAAATAACATTAAAAGAATAGCATTGAAGATCTTAGCACTAGGTGGAAGTTTCCTTGTTATGCTGCCAACTAAAAGGTCTGTCCAGGCTTCGCTCAGGCTTGCTTTAAATATTGTTTCTTAAACTACATGAATTTTAAAAAATAAAAAGGGGAGAAGATGAGGCAAGAAAGTGAGCTTTTTGTGTCACGTTATGCTTGAAACAAAATGCTTGCAATTTAAACAAATGGTTTCAATTACTCTTTAGAGTTTCAGCTTAGTACTGAAGATAGCACTGGGGGTGTAGTGCTGGTCCTGTCTGAGTTTGCATGCACCCCAGGAATCTGACTTGTCTAAATGTGCTCTTTCCCATTATTTCTTGACCACTTACAGCCAGTCTTGTAGCCAGGAAGTATCTCATGGCAGTAATATTCAGTGCCTTCGGAAAAAGAACTGGGTCCCTTCTCCCCATTTCTGTAAGCAGTTGGTTCCTCTCCTATTCTTCGCTCTTTTTTTAATGGGTAGCAGAGCCCTGTGCCCAGCCTTCAGTTCTCTGTTTCTTGGAACACAACATCTGTGTCCTGCCTCTCACTTCATTTTTTTTTTTTCCTCAAAAATATTTTTCAACCCAAGCTCACAAAAAAAGAGAACGGAGCAGAGAAAGCAGCTCTTGTCCAAAAGTGGCCAAGCCTGGACTGCCTCTTTGTGCATCTCCAACCATCGCTGCTGCAGTTGGTGCCTTGCCTTTTGCACTCAGTAGCTCAAAGCGAGTGTTACTGCTGGAGGCGAGAGTTCGGAGATGGAGCAGAGGAAAGGGGGAGAGAAGTAGAAAAGGGAGTTGGCCCAGGGAAGAGGAGAGGAGACTGGGAGATGTGAGCGGAATGTTACTGGGGCTTCTACCTCCTTTTCAAGTCTAAATTCTGTGCCTTTCCTGACAGATGACCAGTGTCTGGGAACAACAGTGGTTCTGTGGAGGTGTTGCCAGTTCGGGTTTGATGAGAGGAACGCAGAGCTGGAAAGTACCAGCTAGCTCAGCAGGTCCAGTTCCGTTGCAGTCTTAGTTATAAAAAGTATGCAGAACAACTTATCTGCATACTGCTACACCATGAAATATTTACAGCATGCCATAGGATTAGTAGAAAAGGACTCCAGCTGTAACTATGATGTGCAGAAAGCAAGTGGGACAGACTTAATGGCATTGCTATTTTAGGAACCACTAGGTTCAACAGGAAGATATGTTGGATTTTGTGACTTTTTTGAGGAGAAAGCTGTGCTTTACACTGCAGAAGAGGGCCAGAAGGGGTGGGAGAACAGAGGCAGTATCTTGGAGTCAGGTATGAATCTATTCCCACTTGTGTAGCTCCAGATCTAGAACTGAGTTTAGTCATGATTGGGCAGGGCACCTGGGAGAATATTGTGCTGGTAGGAGCACCAGTGCTTTAGGCCTGCATCCCATCTGTAGATATTTCTGTTCTCTGCCTTGGTTTGGTCTAGTGAAAAGGACAAGCTCTTCTGACTTATCTAAATAAGATATTACAGGCTCCTAATTATTTTATCTTCTGCCCCTGCTCCAGTTTAGGTTCCTGTTGTTGAACATATATGTGCAGTTCTAGTCATCCGGTATTTCACGTGAGGTCTTATGCCTTGTACAATTCTAATGATACTTCCCTGTTTCTCCTGAAAAAAGGCTTTTTTTTTTTTTAGTGACTTTTAGAACTGCATGAGCTACTTCCGCAACTACGTGCAGCTGCTGTTTTGGTTCTCCTTCTGTTAGCCGGAATAGCCAGACCTTTCTTCTTCCTTCACCCCTGCTTTGTAGCTGTAGATTTTGTTATCAATCCCTTCCAACTTTGCGTGTTTTCCTACTATGATGATTTGGTCTTCCTCAGAGTGGGCAGTATCTTTTGACTTTGCGGTCAGTTCTTGAAATGCACCCTTGTTTTTTTTCCTCTGCTTGCTAATAGGCATATGAAGCAAATCTGCTTCCTAATAAGCACAGTGATGATTTCTTTTTATCTTGATAACTTGTCTTTTGAGATCTTCCTTTATACAGCTCTTGTATAGAATTCTTTGATTAGTTCTTATTCTGTCTGTATGATTAAACCTCCTAAAAGGCACTCACATCTGCTCAGGTCTGCTACCTTATCCCTTTCTAAGAAACTTTCTAACAGGAAAAAGTGGGATTAGTGTGATGTGCGCTGTTTGTAATAGAACTATGCCATAGTTTTGCTCCGTTCTGTATGCGTCAATGTCCTTAATCATTGTCCTGAACTAGTTTTCTTCAAAATCTATTCCAAGATGTCATTTAAGTCAAATTAATGTCTGTGGTTGAGTGACTATAGATGTTTACTTCTATTATTACATATAGATATTACTTTTATTCTGTCATAGACTGACATAACTTTATAGAGTCATGAAAAGGGTTGATAGTAGATGTACACTTCTTACATTAGCCCTGCTCTGAACGGGGGTTTGACTTTGAGGCCCATTTTAGTCTAAATTATTTCATAAATCTGTGAGCTACTTCCTTTAGCCATCTAGAATGAGTAATACTTGGATTTCCAGTTTCTCTTTAGTAATGTTAGACAGCTTAAGAGTATAAGTTTTTTTTATCTATATAATTAAATAGAAATGTGCTAGGGATGCTGTTAGAACCTTAATGTATGCTTGCTGCACTATCAAAAATTTCTTTAATTTTTAGGGCATGGACAATGTCATAGCCACCAATTTCACTACCGCTTTACCATGTAGCATTTGTATTTTTTCATTTTTCTCTCTGACTCTAAGGGCTTTTTTTGCTTTTATCTTCAACCTGTTGATTTATATTTCATGGAATTGCTGAAAATAGCATGCAATGACATCTCTTTGTTCCCCAGTTGTAAATGGTTCTGGGCACATGCTGTCTCTTATATTCAAGTAGCGCCTGGTGTATGGCACCCAAACCAAATGGTGCCGTGATGTTAATAAATTTGCTTTCTCCTTGATCTCACTGCAGAAGGGCAGAGTCACGCCAGAAGGTGTTTTAAGCTCAGAATTGAGTTGAAAGTGGTGTAACCAGCAGGAAACATATGTGGCCTTAAAATATTTAGTCAAATGTTTATTTCTGACTGCAGTACCTGCAATGTTTGAATAACAATCCAAGATAAAGTTTTACGTTGGTTTCACTGACGCAAAGCATTCTTATCACATCTGACTTAGTCTCCTGCTCTTAGATTTTGAATAATTTGAAAATAGTCACAGTTGCTGGTTTCGCTTATGTAAGTCTGAACTTCGCTCTTTGTGGAAAGCATAACGCCTGAAAAACGTTAAGCTTGGGAGTGCTGAACTGGCTCTTGCCCAGCCTAGCACCGGAGGTGTAGCGGAGCCCGGAAGGACGACCGGCTGGGTTCGCAAGAGCGAAGCGGGGCGAGCGCGAGGTCGCCGAGCGCCTTCCTGCGGACGGGCGGCTCTGTGAGGGCCGGGGGGCGGCTCTGTGAGGGCGACGCGGCTCGGCCGCCCCCGGCCTTCCCGCCGCTCGCCAGCCGCAGGCGGGAGCGCGGGTTGCCGAGGAACGTGGTCCCTTCCTAGGATGAAACCTGGCCGCCTGCCAGTTATTACCTTTTGCAAGACTGGCTGTTTTTGGTTTCGGTCACATTGACTGACAAGGAATGTCAGGAATTCTGCTGAACATGTTTGAAATGGAATAGCAAACAATAGGGCTTTCATTCAAGTATAAAAGTTATAAAAACTCTTGCATGAATTTAGCTTGTTCTGGTGGTGCTGACTTTGAGCTCATAGTTTGTCTGTACCATCTGGGCCTTCGTTTCTTCTACTCTGTGTTAAGAAGCTTACTGAAAATGGAATGTGGGCTGTCTTTTTTAATCTGGATTTGACATCATTTTTTGAAATACTTGTCAGAGTGCAATTAATCTGTACCAGTAAAAACGATTTCTTGCAATCGCAAATGCAGGCCCATCGGTTTTTCCTGTGTAAGACGAGGGCATTCTTCATCCGCTTTTTCTTAGTGGGTTCCCTTGAACTGCACTTTGCAGGATGTGTACTTGGAAAACACATGCATTAATGATTCTTATTTGTAATTCAGCCTTTGATCTTTGTCCCGGGAGATCATTTTAACAGAAAATTAAAACTGGCAGCTACTACCATAGACAGTGACAAAGGCACTGAATATGGAATTAAAATTGTAGTGTGTTAATAATGATTCCTTTGCACCTGTTGTCTTTCTCCTCGTCAAATCTAGCACAGTAAGCCCATTCTTTTCTTTTAACACTCTTTTATGAAGGTTTATTACAACTTTGCCAGTGCTGTTGTGTTAGGAACAGGTCAGACGGTGAATACACACACTGTAGGATGGAACAGCATAAAAAAAAAGATAATTCGCCCTTTACCAGGCATGAATTTACAGTAGATATAACACAAAGTGGATTTGATCCAAGTCCAGAGAGCTGCTGCTGGCTGTGTATTCCTAAGGCAAGCTAACCTCCCTGGTATCATTGCCCAACCTCTAGTGATTTGTGGCCTGGGGATTTCTTGAACCTAAACCTGTATTTTTTTTTTATGTAAATGCTCTTGATGGAGTTGTCTTTTGTGAATTCGTGTAGGTGCTTTTTAAATCTATGTAAAATAATAGTTTTCACATACTATGTATGCCAAAAATTCCAAAGTACACCTACAGTTTTGTGTGAACAACTGCCACGTGTGTTTGATTCTTATCAGCTAATTTTGTTTGATGTTGTCCACTTCTTGTGTTAAGCTGCGAACAACTGTTACCTATAGCATTCTTCATTCTGTGTGTGTTATCAGAGATTCTTTTCTCAGCTGTTTCTTTTCCCGCTCAGGAGCACCAGACTATTAACCGTCCCTTGTCACTGAGGGCATGCTGCTCGAAGCACCCTAGTGGTGTCTTTCTCTGTGCCTCTCAGTTTTATTACATACTTTCTGAGATGATGAACCAGGATTGAGTGCAGTGTTAGGGATGGATTTTTTCAGTGACAGTCCCATTTTGTTGAGATGAATTCTTAACATCTGTTTTTGTTTTTACTACTGCTGCTGTTTTTACTACTTCAGAGTCTTGTTCTGAATACCATTTTCACAGCCTGTCACCATCTGTAGGATGTTAGTATTCTGTGCTTTCTTAAACTTATGTGCTTTGCTTTACATCTCTTTACAGTGGATTTCTTGTACTAGTTTAATATGTACTCACACAACTGCAGAAAGAACTCATGACACTAGGCATTTCTCCCCTTCATTGCTCATAATAGATTAGAATTATCAGTAACCTTTTTTATTGTTATATAAAATATCAATAATTTCACAACACTTAAATTATACAGTTATTTGCAAAATGCAAGTTCTATGTGAAATTAATAACAAGACTGGATATTTTGGTTTGATTCCAATTAATTTACAAATTCAATCTTTTGCAGTTTTGTTGCTAGAGAAGATGGAACATGATGACATTTGCAATAAAACTTTGAAGATTACAGACTTTGGTCTGGCTAGAGAATGGCACAGAACAACCAAAATGAGTGCAGCGGGGACTTACGCATGGATGGCTCCAGAAGTTATCAAGTCGTCCATGTTTTCTAAAGGAAGTGATATTTGGAGGTAAGAAGTTTGTCTGTTGAAGACCGTGTTCAGTAGAACTATGTTGAGGTTTTTGAATGAATTTTTATTTGACTTTTTTGTTGGTTGTTTTCTAAGTTATTGTCTCAGTATATGGCAAGTATAGCTGTTCTAAGAAAAGTATTTCTCAGCATCTACTTCATTTGATCTACCTGTATTTATTCATGAGTAACAAATTTGAAGGAAAGAGAGGGAAAATAACAGAAAAACATCTTTTGAAAAGAAAGCAAGATCTCATTAAGAGAAGCCTTTTAAAACATCTGTTGGTTAAGATACCCAAGAAATTCATCTGGAGTCTTAATATAAAAGGCGATATGCTCTTGATATACTACCATATAATCAATCTCATAATGGTATGTTTTCTCTATATCAGATGTCTGAGAAGTCTCACTGTGCATAAAGAAATGGGACCAGCCAGTTATTACCTTGCATGGCTGATGAATAAAACTAACCAGCAAACCAGACCTTTGCCAGATGTTAACTGAAATTAGTGCTGCTTTCTAGGAATCTAGAATGTGATTATGCATAAAAGTAAACAGATCTAAGTTTTTATGTTCATAGAGATTTTGCTTCCAGTAATTGGAGTGAGGAGAGAGTGTTTTCACAAAATTGTTTTAACTTGCTCTCTAATTTGGAAAGTGAGGAACTCCCTACGTTAAGTTTTTTAATTTCTCATTAAAGGCATTATGGTGGATCATACAAATAGTGGGTCTGTCAATACCAATGCTATTTTTGAGTGGTGTTTGGGATGCATGTAGCACAGAAAGGTGATTTAGACTTCAGTTTCAATTTAGTTCTATTTTGTGAATGGGGAAGAGTCGTGATTGCACAATAGGCTTTAAAAGCTGCAGTGCCTCACCCTGAAAAGTCTACATCTCCTTTCTTTTTAAAATGCTTTTTCTGTGAAGGATATATGGTAGCTATTTAGAGGAGGAGGGGAGGACTTCAGTCTGTTTTCTCATGCCTTTTATGCATGCTCCATGTTGTATAGTTCTTAAATAGGGTCCTATTTAATGTAGATGCCTGATATTCTACAGCATGAAGTAATACTTTTGGTATTCTCAGGATGATTCTGTGTCTGCACTACTGTTTTGTGACACCTGTTTGTCTGGAACTGATTTTCAGCATGTCGTTTGCATCAGTCTGAGTTGATGACCAGCTGAGAAACATCATTGGCTTCATTCTTTTTTTCCATTCTTTCTTCCTTTTTTCTTTTTCTTTTTCTTTTTTTTTTCTTTTTGCAGGGTGGAGGTTGGGTGTAGGCGTTTCCCTAATCAGCTGTATTCCATGCTTAATTACAGGTCCTGTCCAGTCTTGTTGCTGTGATTTTAGGTATCTGAGGGGGTATGCTTTGGTGCAATTATTTTATATTCTGCTGCAACATTAGTTTACATTTTTGGAACCTACAGTATTTCTCTTCTCCGCCTTCTCTCCTGCACGCCTCTCTTGTAAAAATGTAAGTATTTAGTTCAATGATGGACTTCTAACAGGAGAGGTTTTGAAATAGAAAGGCTCTATTGTACAATGTAGTTTTAGTCCTCTTTGGCTTCTAAAGGTTTTCTGCTTACTGCACCTTGACCTATTCTGTTGCTTACCTTTACTCTTTCTTTAAAAGAAAAGCAAATAACGACTACTGTAAATCTAGTAATAATCTGGTTTTTTATTTTAAAAAACATTTAGGTTACAAATTTAAGTATGGGTCTCTCGAAGACAAGAATAAAATATATTTAAGGGAAGTCCTAAACATAAGTTGCACGTACTGAGTACTGTGTCTCCAACAGATGTCTCTAGACCTCTTATTTAAAAAAAAAAAGAAAGAAAAAAGAGAGGGGGGAAAAAAAAAAATAGCGAGCAGTACAGGCTGCTCACTATGATTGCACATGCGAGTAGCCTTCCAGAATCAGCCAGTGCTGGGAATTGTTATGGCGTTGTTTTCATGCAGAGCCTTCCAGGCAGCATTTTCTCAGGTGTCATCCTAGGTAGCAGAACAGCTGCTTTCCAGGCCCTGCCTGTGCATCCTTTTGCTTCCCAACCAGAATTCTAACTACTATTTTTATTATTTTTGGCATATAGTTCCAAAGTCCCAAAGAATTCCACTCTTTCACCCCTACCCTTCCATCATTCATCACACACTTCAGACTTAGCATGTCAGCCTTGTTTTTGTGTATGGAGCCTGAAAGTGCAAATACATTCACAAATTTCCAAGTGATGATGGTGTGCTTCAGCAGTGGTTTTCACAATAACTCACGCCTCCGTTGTACAAGCTCTGGACAAAGTGAGGAGGCACTTGCTCAATAGCAGAGTTAGTAGCTGCTTTTGCCTTGCACATTCATACACTTTTGAGGGGATTTGTGTAGCAATGCTTAGTGACCTCTGCTTTAGAAGACAGACGGTAGAATAAAATAAACTTTGAGAACTTTAATTACCTACATTTTGATCGGCTTTTAAAATATGTAAAAACAGCAAGTTATTGCTGGAATAAGACATGGTAAGGCTTAAACTACATTTGACAGAAGGAGGATAAATGTTAATAATGAAAATGTTTAAAGGACGTCTTAATGAAAGTGTATTAGTTTATGTGGCCTTAATGTATAATTCAAGCATATAATGCTTGTTTTTCTTTCATATCTTCAGNCGATTGAAATCTAGGCCAGCACACATCAGCAAATAGCAACAGTTACCCCTACAGTTTTCTGCAGTGTAATGATCATTTTAAAAAAAAAAAAAAAAAAAAAGGAGATGTTTTTTGGTCTTTTAAAAAAAAAAAAAAATATATATATATATTATATATATATCCCCACCATTCTCCCCACTCCATACTGGCTCTTGGTACTTGCAGTTAAGACTTTGCATTCATTAAAAGAGGTACTTTTGGGCTGTTATGGTGTTGGTCTGTTAAAATTTTAGTCACCTTTTTGGAACTGTTGAAAGTTACCTAGCATTAAAGGCTAAAATTGTAAATATAACTAAAGCTAATGTTGTGACACAAGCTTTTATGAAAGATTATTTCTTTTCAGTTAATTTTGTTATTGTTCCGCTTAAGTTTAGAATAGTCTAAACAAGGGAACTCCTTGAATTAAGAACAGCCTGTGCTTGCTGGGAGAGTGTAAGATTTGTCTAAAAACACAGACGAGATGTAGTTCAGTATAATTCCTCCATCATATATTAAATTTGTATGTACGGCAGAAATTCATTATTGTCAAAAGTACCGCTGTTTTAAAATAAAATTGGACTTTGTGGTTTTATCCTCCTTTAAGCATACAGGCAGGTGCAAAGATTAGACTGAAAAAAATTGGGAGGACATTATTAAGAAGCCCAAGCCTTTTCTAGTTTTATTCCATTTTCATTTTTTAGGAATAGACCATGTTCCTTAGCTTTTGGTTAATTGTTAGCACTCTGAATTCATTAGTTTTCTAATATTTTATGATAGTTAAAACTTCTTAGATAAACAGTGCACTGGTATTTAATCCAAATTGCTTCCTATGTAGTTACCGTACATGTAAAAAATGATAAGTTCTATTCATGCTCGTATTATGCAGTTTACTGTTTTTGTATTTATTCAAGTGATGTAAGGTCTTGTACAATGCTGAATGACTTTCTCGTTAAGAAGACAGTGATAAAAAAAACTTGACTAGCGTGTGTGCTTTTCCCTGTCACATCTGCTGTAGTTGGGGTTGTATTTCTAGTACGGAGGGGTACTAGGAGGGGTACGTAAGGGGTGTTGGGTATTAGGGGTGCATATCCCTTATCTCACCAGTGCTGTGTGCATTTCCCCTCATGTAGGAGAGTTGGATTCAGTCCTGCAGAACCTACAAGTGATTTCTTCCTACATCTGTAGGGAAAGGGCAAGAGCAATACTTTGTATTCTAATTTTTCTCTTTGCCTACTCGCTTTACCATTCAAAAGCAGCAACCGGTTGTGCTTTGTACCCTTGTTCTACAGATAGTGGTTCTCTGGCAGGAAGAGAAGGAAAAAAAAAGTCAAAAAGTCTACTTTAGGCTTACATTCTAAAAGGAGTAATTCCTGCTTCCACAAAAATGACTGTGAAAGTCATCAGCTTCAGTAGCTTTGGAATAGGAACTCTAGAACAACAGCAACTAGCGTGCTGTCCCAGCGTTTTGCAGGGGGTGGATCATTCAACATTGAGCATTGGGTGTACAAACCCAGAGAAGGTAAAATCAACACCCGGCTTTTCTTCTAGAGTGGAGAGCATAGCAGAAATTCTTATGGTTAATGTTGCTGCAATAGGAATTCCTATGATTCTTGATTTCCGTCCCTGACACTAAGAGAAGATCGCTTGCCACCATCTTTCCTTGGAGACAATGCTGTTTTTTTTTCTAGTATGAAGAAATTAGTTGTGTGTGTAGCCCTTTCTCAATCTTGTAGCATCTGTTGGAAGAGAAAAATTAACAGGCCTTTATATATATATTTATAGAGAGAGAAATGAGGGATTAGAGGTACAAATTTCTAAACAGCTGTCTTTTTTTGGTTTGTTTGTTTCAATTTGGAAAAAAAATAGCGTGTACATCTAGGTAAATTATTGTGACATGTTTGGAAAGTTGTATGGCCTGAGTGCTCTGCTGAGGTTTTCTTTTTTGTTGCTTTGTTTCTTTTTGCCGAGGAGAGGGTTGCCTGTTTCCCTGTGGTTCAAACTTCTCATTGTAAATGAGATTTACATGACACTAGCATATATATAGCAGTGACTTCAGCTTACATTTTGAGTAGGAGTCCTTGGTGTCAATTTTTTTTTTTTTCAGCTGAGAAGTGACAATGAGTAGGGTAGGTGTGCGAGCAAGTCTTAGTCGCATCCAGCCTGGTTAATCGCTGTTAGTGGAAAGGTGTGAGGTAACTGAAGTAGAACTGACTCTTAAAGGCATTTACTTTTGACACGGGAAATCCTCATGAATTTCAGTATGTGGTTGGACAGATACTTGTTTGTTCTTGAGTAAATAATATGTCGATGTTCTGAAAATAACTGTTTTAAAAAAAAATTACCTTTTGTAGCTATGGAGTGTTGCTGTGGGAACTGCTTACAGGAGAAGTTCCTTACCGTGGCATTGATGGCCTCGCTGTGGCTTATGGAGTTGCTGTCAATAAGCTTACTTTGCCCATTCCATCCACCTGTCCTGAACCATTTGCAAAACTAATGAAAGGTATCTATGTTGTTTCTTCCTATGTATTTAAGTAATTATGGTTTGGGAGTATGTATCCTCACCTGTAATAGTTACAGGATTTTAAGTAAACACCTTATTTGATAATGCATCGCATACAAAAGTATTTTATTCTTCTTTTCACAGCAGTCTGGTGTTACAGACAATTGAATGTGTTTCTGAGCAAGGCATACAGTATTACAGCATACCACTTAGTTTTTCAGTGATGACAGAGTATTCTTTTTTTCCATTTATGGCTCTAGTTTTGCTGATTTCTTTTTACACTCAAATTGCATTAATTTTCATACAACATGGGATATACTACAGGTCAATACAAGATCAATATGATAAAATCCAAAGAGGAGGAACTGCAAATGGCATTTTTATCTCCTTTTTTTCCGAAGTGTCAAAAATGTTTTTGAAATACTCTAGAGAGAAATAAATGTTGCTTGCTAATGGCTATTTCCTCATGTGTAATGAATTTTTTACCTTTTGATAAGTATCCTTTCTATGCCATACTGCTAGTTTGGCTTTTTAAGATCCTAAAGACAGAGATGAAAAAAAAAAATCTGACTCTTGATAAAAACAGTCCTCTGAATACAAGTAGGTAGATATTGCTTATGAAAATGGAACTAGGGAAGCCTTGCAGGTGAAGGTAATGCGTTATAACTTGAAGTACAGTAGCAAGTAACTTGAAATTAATTTAGTTCTTCAGGCAGATCTATGTATTATTAAGCACTGATGGGATTCTAATAAATTCTAGAATGCTGGGAGCAGGACCCTCATATCCGACCATCGTTTGCCTTAATTCTTGAACAGCTTACTGCCATTGAGGGGGCAGTTATGACTGAAATGCCTCAAGAGTCTTTCCATTCTATGCAAGATGACTGGAAATTGGAAATTCAGCAGATATTCAATGAATTGAGGACCAAGGAAAAAGTAAGTTCATTTTCCGGTTGCATGGCAATGAAGGAAGGGTATGTGTGTTTGTGACAGCAGTTTTGAACTTTTGAATTGTGGCTTATCAAAATAATAGTAGAAACCTGATTTAGTTGCTGAGATACACTTGAGAGGATAAACTACATGGAGGAGAGGATATACTCTCATTAAAATAGATTATTAACTTTGTTTCCTGTTTTTGTTGGTGTTCTGAATACTGAAGCTGTAGTTAGAGGTTCTTCAGTTGAAGTGACATGTTAAGTTTGACAGAAAGCATAATGTTATTGTAATAACTGGGGGTTATGGTGTGAATAGCTCATTCAGTACACACGATTGAAAAGGCAACATATCCCCATCTGCCTTCACAACGAAAACAGTTTGTAGATCTGTAAAGGTGACACGTAGGCTTTTTAGCATGTTATTTTTTCCTGAACATTTGAGTGCATCACTTATCAAGCAAACCAGAGCTTGTTTACCCCTTACCTAATTTTTATAACCACTGCAAATTTTCATGGTTTTCTTTTTTGTTCCATAAGTTTAGTATGCTAATTACTGTGGGTAAAGAACAGGGTTTTTTTTCATGAGGTCAGTCTGTTAATAGCTCCATTTAATGTAAACTTTCTAGTTATGATTATACTTTTGAGCTATAGTAGCTGGCCAGTCTGTTCCTTTTCCATTTCATTGAGAAACTAAGGCAATACCAAATATGAAAATTTACTCAGACATGTAAGAGAACTTTATTAACAAACATTGTCTTAGTCAATTATGCTTGTATCCTACTTAAAAAGAAAAAAAAAAAAGATTAAAAAAAGAAAAAAGTTTGAGATCTTTCTGAGATCTTGTTTTCTTATAGGTAGGCTGACTACCCTTAATTATATTGTTCTTTACTTTTTGTTGTTAATTAACAGTGCAGCCAGTGCACTGTTTTATTTGAGATGTCACTCTCACAGCTGTATAGTTGCTTACCATCCTATTTACCTATTATCTATCCTGTTTTGTTTGCCCCCCCCCTCCTGAATCTTATTAAATATCAAGGCTACCAATGCAGAATCCTTTGCCTGTCTCTCTTCAAAACTCTGGGATGCAGCTTCTGAATCTGGTAGTCTTCATGTTTTGCTTGTAGCAACTGCTAGTGAATGTTCTCTTCAGCTGTTGGAATTAAAGCTTTTCATCCTGTTATATGACTGTATCATATGGCCTCCTTTCCAAAAAGAGAAAAGTACTTTTCTCCCTTCCTCCTGAACAAACTTAAAATATTGATATTTGTGTTGTAGTTTTTGAAATCTTCTTGCCAGATATTAATAAGTTTAGGTCAATTTTATACTCACAAACCAGTGAATCAAGTTTCTCTTGTTTATTATCCAGATTCCTGTTACTGATCTTCTTTACATATTCTCATGTTATGGTATGTTCATGCTAAATGAGCACTCCCTATTAATTCTGCTTGTCCTCTCCTTTTATTACCTCAGCATATTTTTTAATCACCCTGAGGTTTATATTTTCCTTTAGACAACTTGATAAAGATGCCAGTTGTCCTTTAGAGGAGCTGTTAGAAGCACTTCTAGCGGAAAGGGATTCCTTTTTTGCAGGGCTGTTGCAGTATAATTATTGCCTGGTGTATATTGCTAGTTTTTATGAGGTGGTAATCAGTGAGGAAGAAGAGAACTGAGATGCAGGGACTTGCAGAAGAATTTTTATAAAAGACTTAGTCACTTAAACTTTGACAGAATCAAATACAAAACTTTCACCTTGCTAGTCATTGTCAGCAGTCTGTGCCCCTCGTGTCTTCTCATCAGGTGTCACAAATGGCTATGTGTGGGCTATTGCCTGGTGGTGGGCCTGACCTTACGGATCCCCTGTGGCAATATCAGCGCATGTGCTTATCGGAATTTGTTCATCACCACGAAGCTTGTAGTACCCTTGATGATAATATTCTTCATTTCCAATCTGCATTTTCCACTACCCTCTGGTTTTGCCTCTTCCATTCCACTTCACAGAACTGGATATGTGCTACCAGTTACCTGCATAGTCCTTCCTGCCTGCAGTGGGCATGCAGATTGCTAGAGCTGGGCTACGTGCCTCTCTCGCTGTCAGTTTTCTTCCTTTCCAGATGAGTTATAGTCCTTCTACAGAGAGTAGAGGCTCCTTTTTACTTGCTGTGGGATTGCCAGCCACTGCCAGAACCTGCCGTAGGGCCTAGCTCTTTTCTTCCCCTCCAGCAACTGCTCAGACAACAATTTTCTCCTTTTTACTGTGGGAGTGATTGTAAAAGAACTGGCATTCCCATTCAGGTTTTTGTTTGTTTATTTTCTGTAGGCATTAGTCCAATATGAGATCTTCTATTGAAGAAAACCTCACTGACTAAATCAAGCTGAGGGTTAGATAAATTAGTGCAAAGTTTTCTGAGAAGAGTCATATTTTTGGTGTAAAAGTGAATTATGCTTAATTAGGGAGGGAAAAAGATAAAATGAAATTTACTTTTCATATGCCAATGTAAATGCATCTCCAAAGGCAGCTGCCCTAATTAGGTAAACTTGCTGAAGAATGAAAGCATGTAACTTTGACTTAGACCAGGTTTTCAAATGTTCGTGCTTATTTAATTTGGCACATTATCTATTTTACTGACAGGTAATAGGGAGAAAGTCATGTCTATGAAGTATTTTTATAATAACTATAATAATAATAAAATGAAGAAACAACAACAACAACCCTGAATGGAGTCTCATTCCCTGTGAGGGAGGAACTTCTGTAGCTGGAGGAATTTCCTCAAGGGCTTGCTCTAAATGAGTGATGGTGACACCCACTCCAAGAGAAGATCACAATCTTCTTTTGATGAGCGTTCTTGAGCAACTTAAATATAGAACTCTTTCCTAGCTTCCTTGTAATGGGTGTTTTAATTGTAGAGAGGTGTAGAAACATTGCATAACTAATTGCAGTAAGTCTATCTTTAATGAGTTTATTTGGAAAAGAGTAAATATTAAAATTCTCAGTGAGGAACACCTCCATTTTTCCAGACTGTCTACCATTTCAGTATTTTTTCCATGTTACTGAGCTTTATGTAACTTGGATTTGAGGACAAGAGGTGGATAATCAACAGCATCTCCTAATGCTTCATATTAATAAACATCTTTTCTACTTAAACTCTGAAGTACCTTTATTCTAAATTTGAAGTCATGTGGCTTCTGCTTCCAAACCTTGTTTTAGTTTGCCCAATTTTGGACAGGAAGAGGAGGAAAGTGATTAAATATCTTTAAAAAAAAAAAAAAGAAAAGAAAAGAAAAGAAAAAAGAAAAAGAAAAAAAAACACTCAAAATAAGTTAACAAGGCATGAAGACAGGCTCCTTTGAATTCCCAAGAGGCATAATTACCTTTTGCCAAGGTGTGTATGTTAAGCAGAGTGGATTTAAGAGGGGGGGAAAAAAAATAAGTTAACAAAATATTCTGTTGAAACAAGCTCATTTAAAATTAGCAAGCCGTATGAAATGTGTCAATCATTTAAATTAAATTTCAAAAACAGTGATAAGCAGCGTGTGTATGTTAGTTGTAAAGAAAAAAAAAAAGTATCTTTCTGAGGAACAGATACTTCTCACTGAACCAGAGTTTGATTCAGTGCTAACCTCTTTTTGACATCCATAATCTTATTTAGGCAAGAACAGAGAGTGTTTTTTTTTCCCTTGTTTGAAAGAAACCAAACTTACACAGTTCAGAAACTACCTTATTCAGAACGCAGTGGGAGTTGAAAGAGCAGAATATTTGTTTTATGCTTTCAGTATTTGAACAAAACCTCAGCATGAGATAAGGAATTGTGCTAGTATATGACATTGGTGGATACTGATGACCAGAAGTAGCCACTCTGTTCTTCAATTATAAGAAGACTCTACAGTGACAAAATGAAGGAGTTTTAAGTAGGGGAAAAAAAAGATTCTTACATATCCAGAACTTTTAGCATAGTGTAATTTCTAATGCTGGTTTTATATTTGCAACTGAATTCCAATTTCTATCCAGGCAGAATTTACACAATCATACATTAAAATGAAAAAAGTTATCTAGTGAGAAACATGGTATCAGTCACATTGTGGCTTCTCCTTTTCTTGTAGTCTCTTAAATTTCCGATATATTTTAACAGATTTTATAAGTTAAAGGTTAAGATAATTTTAAGATGGTGGAGTTACAGCTGTTTACCCTTGAGGATTTATTTACCCTAAAAAGTTAATGAGCTTCCTCACTTCGGTGTGGGGGGGAACTATTCTGTGGGTTTGACAGTTGGAGAGCTCATGTGGTGTAATTCAGTGGTTAGTTGTTTGATGTTATACAGATACCTGCTGGATTTTAATTAAGAAACAGCTGTCTTCTGTCTTATGACTTGGTTTATCCTATTACACTAATTCTCACTCATAATTCTGATTGCTTTTCCAGATAGAGAAGTTTTACCTAATGCATGGCTGAAAAACAGGAAAGGTTAGGAAAACTAAGATAAATGCATTCACTGTTGTCTTCATCAGGTCATTCTTTTTTATTTAGTGTATAGAAGCAGCCCTCATGCAATGGGAGAGTCTCTGATGTGATGTACTCAGAGCACATTTTCTGCTAGGCTGTAAGCTGATAATCTTTGGTTTTGTTGTTCCCATTGCAAGTGCTTACCTAGCTTAAGTAAAATGACTCAAGTTAAATGTTTCAGAGGAAATCTGTATAATGCTTGTTTGTGTCCAGATACAGAATCTCGGCTCATGCAGAATGGAGGACTGTCAGGTCATATGTGCATGTTAAAAATATATATAGAGCATCATGAAAACAGATAAGGAAATACAACCTACTGTACACTTGACATATCCTTTAATACAACCTTCACGTTGTTACTCAGTTTCACTAGTGTAAATCTTATTTTCAGGAGCTTCGATCACGAGAAGAGGAGTTGACAAGAGCAGCTCTTCAGCAAAAATCTCAGGAAGAACTACTTAAGCGCCGTGAGCAACAGTTAGCAGAACGTGAGATTGATGTACTGGAGCGTGAATTGAATATCATGATATTCCAGTTAAATCAAGAGAAACCCAATGTAAAGAAGAGGAAGGGCAAATTTAAAAGAAGCCGGTTAAAACTTAAAGATGGACACAGAATTAGTTTGCCTTCAGGTTTGCAGGTTTTCTTAAGTTCACAATATATATATATTATGATTAAATATGCAGTCTTCAATTCCATCATCAAAATTTTAAGTATTGGCTGCTATTTTAATTCATTTCTATGTTCTTCTACCCTAACAGTGCAAAGGATATGGTAAGAATTTTTTTTCCTAAGAGAACCACTTTCACATGCTGTATTTTGTGGAGTAGTCCTCATTTCAATTGGAAGAATCTTTCACCTGATTCAACTAGAAATCCATTGAATCTGGAGGGAAAGCATGGGAGCCAAAAGATTTAAGGGTGGTCTGAAGTTCAGATTTTGCTGTTTTTTGTGCTGATAGAAAAGTACCTTTTTATCACATTGCAGAACTTTGTAACTTGATCAAATATTACTGTTTGCCTTAAACTTGCAAATATCTAGTGGAAAAACAGCATTTCATAAAGAAAAGAAGTATAGGTTGAGTAGGTCCAAATCTGTTGAAATACCACGTTTGCAAAGGAGCTAAGTTTGTAGAGGGTCGGACTGTTCTAGTGTCACCTTATTAGTGCTGCCACACGATGGCACTAGAGAAACTCAAGCTTCCGCCTGTGATTGGCAAACCTTCACTAGTGGTACTAGTATCCTGGTGTCAGTGGTCTGGCTTCCTTTCAGTGGTTTCTCGGTCTGTCAGTTTATTGCTAATGCAGTGAGTAACTAATTCCAAGCTATCACAGTATGGATTGAATCATAGCTGTCTCGTAGTTGGAAAGAGACAGTGCGTTAATATTTAGAGCACTGTTTCAGCACTAGTGAAACACACTTATTTTTACCTACTTTAAAAATGATAACAACAACAACAACAAAAAATCACACTACAGCCTCCCAGGCAAGCATGTCAGCCTCTTCAAAACTTATCTTCAGATGTTGGTTAGGCTGGATCACAAACTTAAACTAAATATTTGCTCCATTTTTTTTCTTGGCTCTGCCCATATTTAATTTCAAAAAAAGTGAGAAAATCAACAGTTTTATCCAGAATACTGCTTAGCTCTTTGTTGTCAAGAATCATCCAGATGAACTTGTCCTTGAGACAATTCTGTTGTAAGAATAGAATACAATCTAATTGCATTGTTGATAGGGATTAGAGAAGGACATATGGTCAAACTTAATTTCATAACATTTTTCCTGCTTGCCAATATTTATTTTTACTACATTGATAGAAATATTTGTATTTTGGTGTTTTGTTTTTCCGACATGTTGATGGATGTGACTTTTGTTAATGTTACCTTTTATGTTGTTTATGAATTACATGTTAAAAGAAAAAAAAAAAGGCAAATCTGATTGCTGTGAAGAGTTCCTATCCCCTGAGTATATAATTCAAACATATAGTGTATTTAACATCCGTATTAGCACAATCATGTCACCTTTGCCTAATGATCATCTTGGAATTATCTGAAACTAAACTTTAAAGTGCTTATTGAATATTGATTGATTTGAGATGAAATACTGCAATATGTCTCTTTAGCTTTTCTTTCCCTCTGTGACAACCAAAAAGGTTGACTGGCAGCTTGCAATCCGGTTATGTCACAGTTTGGGTCCAGCTGGATGTAGCTACTTCTGTTTGTGTTACTGCAAACCTATCATGTAGAGTCTGTGAAGGTGTGAGATCATACCTGTTTGACTCAATCTAAATTGTTGCATCAAGGGTCAGAGTTTGTCAGCGTTTTTAGTAGTAACAGCTCTTGTGCTGTCAAGTCTAATTCATTATATAGCTTTAATTGGTTTAAGTATTACAGCAGTACTGAAGATTCTTTATTTAGAACATTAAAACTTTTTTTTTAATTCTCTCTAATAGATTTCCAGCACAAAATAACAGTGCAGGCATCCCCTAATCTGGATAAGAGGAGGAGTTTAAACAGTAACAGTTCCAGTCCATCAAGTAGCCCCACAATAATTCCTCGTCTTCGAGCTATACAATGTAAGTCTCCAACATCTCTTGTTTGTTCATTTGGTCAATAGAGAATGTTTATTTTATATACTCACTTGAAACGCTGGTGGTAGTATCAGATTTCAGACAGATTTCTGATTTCCAGGTCCCTTAACTTGTTCTAACTTTTGCAAGTTGTTGTTTGGTGGAAAGGATAATCATGCTAAAATGCTTACTAATTTTCAGTAATTCAAAATTATCATGAATGCTTTAAATCATATATTTTCTTAATAACTTCAGGAACTCATAAACTGACATGGATAAAACAGTAAAGAATCAAAATTTATAATGGCAGAGGGGAAAACATCATGTTTAGAACCCATGTAGGGTGAAAAACAAATTTTTATTGGGTTTATTAGAGTTGCGGAGTGAAATCAGTTGTGGACTGTCAGGAAAAAAAAAAATCAGAGAATGAGGTAGTCTCGTAAGGTAGAAAGGCCAAACAATCGACCAGCAACTCAGCTTGTTCAGGAAAAAAGCAAGCTGTAAGCAAATAAAAAAACAGAAAAAAAATAAAGAAGAAATCTTGTGTTACTTTTTTTCTGCAGATAAGGGAAAGAAAAAGCAAAACTATTGGTGCTTGTGCTTGCAGGTCTACATTATTCCATGTGTACTGATGCCAGAAGAGAAGATATGTTTATGCTAATATAGTAGAGGTAGCAGTTACAAATGTGGAAGGAAACTTGTCATGTCATTATAGTAAAGCCCACATTTATATTTGGGAATGCCATATGTAGAGATGGGGGGAAAAAATCCTATGGGATTCACTGCTTGCTTTTATACTTTTTAATCTGTTGTGCAAAGTAGATTGTCTGATTATCCATATTCGGAGTGGAATGTTACATGAGATGAAAAACCCTCAAGTCTCTGTATGTAAAACCAGTGGAACACATTCCAGCTCATTGCTTGTGGAAGGTGAATATCTGGCGTCGCCAGAGTAGTTTCCTCTGAAGGAAATTAGTTCAGAATCTGGGATGTATCGGAGATGAGTAAGAAGGAAGAGAAATCTATTTATTTATTTATTTTATTTTTGAAACCAACCTGAGATTTTGCTTAAAACTTGAATAGAAACCAGATTTCTCTTCTGCTTTTGAATATCTGTGCTTTATGAAGTCCTTTTTGTTAATTACTGACTAAAGGTGAAATGGTGTTTTTTCTGGCAGTAATAACTCTAGTAATTTGCTGAACTGTAACTCATACAGTTCCCTGGGCAAAGACCATTACTACCAGTATATTGTGAGTGATGGAGAGAGGTGAACAAACCCCATCTTGCTTTTCTTAAAGAAAATTTGAGGCTGAAGGAAAATGATATAAGGAAAGTATGTTGGGTTTTTTTGTTTGTTTGTTTGTTTTCCAGAAGTTAGCTGACATAGTAACAGTGTTCATAATGGTTCCTCCCAACCCTTCAAAGTGTTGTGGCTGTAGTGGGTTTCCTTGCTTTTTTGTGGATTTTTGTTTTTTTCTTACTGCAGAAAGATAAGAAAGGTTTTCCTTTGTGAAATACCATAATTACATATAAACAAGAATGTCTTGTTTTATCTTTGGTTCTTCTT
The DNA here is from genome assembly GCA_013399115.1 of Anseranas semipalmata. Taxonomy (NCBI): domain Eukaryota; kingdom Metazoa; phylum Chordata; class Aves; order Anseriformes; family Anseranatidae; genus Anseranas; species Anseranas semipalmata. Next base: position 592,924 of record VXAA01000559.1, read on the forward strand.
GCTCTGTATGGAAGTGCTTGGAAATGAAGCAAGTTTCAGGTACTGGCACAAAACTCGAGGAGTTTGGGTTTTTTTTTTTTTTTTGCTTTTTTTTAATTTATAGTCTGTGTACAGCAGTGCCAGTCTAAATCCTTGCATGTGTGCTAAGTGCCACTGGAGACTTTTTTCTTTGAGCAGGCATTTATATTTGTACAATTGGAACATACAGGACAACATAAAGGCTCTCCTTTAAAAGAAGTACTCTTCTGCTTTTGAATTTGGATCCCTAGGCTTACCTAAAAGCTTATCAGATCTATCAGCAGTATCTAGGTGAAACAGCTTAGCTTCCACACCCATCTGCACCTGTGTAAAATAAGTTCTCTTTCCCACAATAATGTTTTATCTTGATTTCACTTCAAAGTGTCTTTGTTTCAAGAAGACTCACTCAAATACAGATGATTTGAACAGGCATTTCTAACAATTGGTTACTTGATTGCTTCACTTTGTCATCTGCAATTCTAGCTTCCAAATCTAAATGCTTTTTATTTTAAAATAAAAATCTAGTCAATTGTAAATCTTGTCATAAAACCAAATTCGGCTACTTTTGAAAGCTGTTTGACGGGGGGAGGCAAACGTGTAAGATATGTATTCCATAGGTCCCGGAATTGAAAATTGAAAGTTGAAATATTGGAGTTTAAAGAAAGCAAGCAGTCTGTTGTGCTACACAAGAAGCTGTGCTGGTGAAAAGGTGTATGGTGAGGGAGGAGGAGGTGCTTTGCAGTGGTGCTGGAGTAGCAGAACGACTGGCATGTAAATGATACCTCATTAATCATGCTGTTACAACAAGCTAAGTTGTTTTTCTCTTCTGTCTCCATCATAGCTGTAATGGTGCTAAGTTGATAGGAAGTTACTTCTCCAGTTAGTCACATAAAAAAAAAAAGCACTTGCCTGGGACTGGTCCTAGAAAAAGGACACTGTAAACCTTGCAGTAAAAACCCTCTATCAAAAGATGCTTAGTGCCTTTCTAGACCTGGGCTTTATGACCAAAGCTAACAATACAAGAAGGGAAACAGATCCCTTTCTGAAACCAGCTTGACTAAGATTTCTACTACATTCTCTTAATCTTTCCTCAGTGATTCCCAAAACAGATACACACACAACTAATGGCCGAAGAAACAGTGTATATGTGTACCAGCAAGATGTAGATATCACAAGTGAATATGAACTTCCCAGTGGGGTTATGAAAAAAGGCAAGATTTCATTATGTTTCAAAGGTGCTGGTTCTGTTTAATTTCACAGCTGACCTGAAGTGACAGACTAAGCATTTAATGAAGAATTGACACTTTATGATCTGTTTGGGTGTAATGAGAAAGAAAACATTAATCGTTCTCGCAATTGGAATATTCTGTTTCATTTGATACCAATTGTTCCACAGCATATATTTTCTTCACTGGAATTTAAGTGCTCAGTCTAATTCACTTGTCTGAATTACCTACATATAAGGTTCTCAGTTAAAGGAAGCATGGAAAATATGATCATCTTGTGCCTTTATCTTTAATTTGGGTCTCTTGTCAGCTCATAAATTATTTTTCTTGCTTGCTCATCTTTTTGGTTCAGTGCAGTTTACGTGGTGGGTTTTGTAAAAGAAAAAGGTCTCTCAAATTTTGTTTACTCCTCTTTGTGTTACTGTGTCAGAATGATGCTTATGTGTGGGTTTGGTTTTTTTTGTTTTTTGTTTTTTTTAAATCCAATTTCTAGTAACTTCAGATGAAAGTAACAGAACTTGGGGAAGGAGCACAACTTATCACCAAGAAGAGTTTGAAGATGTGAAGAGAAATTTTAAAAAGAGAGGTTGTACATGGGGACCAAGTTCAGTTCAAACAAAAGATCGTGCAGATTGTAAGGACAAGTATGTCTACTACATTTTGTTTGATAATACTAAGTGTCTTTCGTAATTCAATTGCTAATGTAGGTAGTGAGTGAGAAGTTCTGCACTGTCTATAGTTGTAGCTAAAACTCAGTCCTACCTGTTTTTTAATTTAGGAACTACATTAATGACGAGTAGCTCCCCTAGGGTAGACTTGAGGATAAAACATTTACTTGTCTTAATGTTTTTGTGTCTCTTATGTATAACCCTTTATCTGTAGTTTTTGAGACTTAGAACATACTGGGATGCTGAACTACTAATGCATACAAGACATTCATGGCTTCTCTATCTTTCTTGCTCTTCCTCAGACTGACTTGAGGAACTGCAAGCATGGCACCCAGTGGGCTCTTGCAATACAATTAAGAAAGACTGACTTTGCATACACGAGCAGCATCGTTCACACTGACAAATACAGGATGAAAGAGTTCTGAAAATCATTGAATATGTTTACTTTAAGATTATTTTTTCTCATTGCTGAAAATGGGAGGTTAGCTGTTTTCTGATGAAAGAGATCCTCTTTCTTGTCTCTTCTAGCATATATAATTACCTTAATGCATCTTTTTTTGTGGCAACATCCACTCATTTACCTGGTTGGTAACCTACTTGGTTCCAGACCATCTATTGAAACTGGCTTTATGATATTTTTGTTTCTTTGAAAGTCACTATGTTTAATAAATTTCTGATATTTGTGTCACTTTAAGACAGTGAACCTGTTGTCCCAGTTTTCACCAACTTTTGTTCTTCACTAGGTAGTCGAGGCCTATTTTTCATTGACTTCCGTTTTAGGTTATTATGCCCTGCAATTTTCATGTTAGAATAAATTCCTCATCCTAAAGCATGTATTAATTCATAGTTACATGGCTCTGTGTTATTTATTATATACAACTTTTTTTACTTTGGAAAGCTTTTCTATTTTCAAGTTATGTACTACACGTTTATAATTTAAAAAGAAAGATGTTGTAGTACTTTTCTCTCAAAGTGTATATAAGCATGATATGCTCTGTAATATCAAAATAACTATTGTTATTTCAGAATAAGACCCCTTTCAGATGGCAGCAACCCTTGGTCAACCCTTGTAATGAAAAATCAGAAGGGTGTTCCTTTAGCTTCACTATTTGTGGACCAAGGTAAGAGCTATTTTTGAAAAAAACAAAGTTGCCATATGATGGCGTTAAGTCTTTCTCCAGTGTTATAAAGCACATTGTTCAAGTTCCTCAAGGATTATGCAGATTATTAAGAGTTGTCATGCTACAGATAGTATTCCTGTGCAAAAAAAAAAAAAAAAAAAGAAAAAAACCCTGTCTATAACAACACTAAGTGGTATAATCTGTACCTTTCCATCATTAGCAGCTAACAAATAGACATGATGTGTGAGATGTGTCATATTACGCAGATTTTTTCTAAAGTTTTTGAGTTGGCAGGTTGATCTGTATGTTAGGTCTGCAGTCACTGCTTTTTAGCTTCTTTTGTAAAGAAATGCCTAAATCAGTAAGTGTCTTGACATTTAAATGACCATTAATGATTTTTATTGTTAGCGGCCTCTGCATAGTCAGTGGGAAAAAATGCAGTAAATTAAAACCTGTAAACCCTGATATATTTCCAGATATTAGTTCCCTGTTTTTTTAATGATATTTCATTCTCTAAATATTCAAGCAAAAAAAAAAAAAAAATGTAGATTTTAAATCTTAGTTGTTTAGGCAACATTTTGGGATTTACAGGAAATCAGGAAAAATCAGGAACATAATAGCTTTAAATATAACATAAGCAAAATGTTGCTTTTTATGTCCATTCCTACAATGTACTGTAAATATACAATATTCATAATCATTTTCATATTTGCATATACCTTCTATACTACAGATTCTCTTAACTGAGAAAATTAAGTTACCACTATCAGGAGGAGAGAAAAAAAAAAACAAAACTGTGATATAACTTGGTTTCTACAGCAGTTGGTACATTTATGCCAGCTGGAAGTGGAAATGGCAAACTGCTTGGACACTGCTTTTTTCCCTAGAAAAAGGCATTTTAAAATCATAGAATCATAGAATATCCCGAGTTGGAAGGGACCCATAAGGATCATCGAGTCCAACTCCTGGCACTGCACAGGTCTACCCAAAATTTTAGACCATGTGACTAAGTGCACAGTCCAAACGCCTCTTAAATTCAGACAGGCTCGGTGCAGTGACTACTTCACTGGGGAGCCTGTTCCAGTGTGCAACCACCCTCTCAGTGAAGAACCTCTTCCTGATGTCTAGCCTATTTTCATCTTCATATATGCTGGTAGGGCTATAAATCAAGGCTTCACAAATAGCAATTTTATAGATTTATTATCTTATTATTAAACCCCTACATACAGAGAAGATTGTACAAGTTTACATATTTGAATTTCAAATATTTCCATGTTTATACTGTACTATTCACTAGTTTACAATGGAGTAACACATGTGAATCAAATTGCACCTTCCAATTTATTTGTCATTAGATGTGAAATGTCAAATTTGCTCTTTACTTCAGATCACTATGGCCTAATGAATTGGGAAAATTTCTAGTAATTCATTGGATTTTGTAATACAGCTTATTTGAAAGTGTTGTAAAGAATCTGTTCCAGATCTCATCTGTTGGTTTGTGTATATTAAATCATTTTACTGTAATTAATATGCACAAATATTTTTCCTGTTTGAAAAGCACTACCAGAAGTGTGCAAAGACAATATCTGCTTTTCAGCTGTGTTGGGTACATAAAGTTTGGAAGATACATTTTGCCTTTCTAAAACTAAGGGTCAGTCTTTCAAATCTGGAAAACACAATTTCTTCATAGTTAGCTTATGTACTCAGGAAGATTCATTTGCAAGTTTGTTCTACTAGAGTTTGCTTTTGAGTTGCTAGAAGTATGACACTGTAGTGAAATGGTACTTCTGCTATTTTAAAGACTATCCAGAGCACATGAAAAGGTTTAGGCTATGGATGTGTTTTTGAATCTCAAATGTGAGTCTCTGAGCTTCTGACCACATCTAAAGGGGGTGTACAGTGTATTTCAAGATTAATACTTGCAAGTAAAAGGAAATCGAGGTCTGCATAAGCAGGCATGCATAATAGCTGAATTGTAATGTTTAAGTATATTGTAATGTTTTTAGGTGCATGTACTGATAAGAGACTTCTCCCTGAAGGTTTGGACAGTAAAAGACCAAAGCCAATTAAGTTGCCGAATCAGGCCTATATTAATCTACCTCTTTGGAAGGATGATCAAGGAGAGAATACAGTAGAACATGAGAGCTTTGAAGAAGGAACCTCTGCTAGTTCTACAAATAGTACTCCTCAAATGACACCTACGAACAGTCTGAGCAGAACACTGCAGAAGAAGAAGACTGATTCAGTGCTTTATGGGTGTGCAGTCCTTCTTGCATCCGTTGCCCTGGGCTTGGATATTAGAGAGTTGAATAAATCGCAGGGTCCAGATGAACTCTTGCCTAAAGATGAGAAGAAGAAACGTGATGGAATATTTCAGCGTGCTTCAAAATTTCGCAGGAGTGCCAGCCCTACAAGACTGCAGTCCAAGAAAGAGGAAACTAGTATTCCATCCTTAAATTCAGCTGCAAATACTGTGAATCTTCTCTCTATGCCCTCCATTTCCACAAAATGCCTACTTCAGTCTGACAGTGAAGATGCGTTTATAAGCAACGTGCTAGGTGATTGTAATCCATGTGGTTCTAATGATGACTTCTCATCTGAAACTTATGAAAGTAAGAGAGAACAGAGAATACAGCTGGCTCCTAACACAGTTTCTACACGATTAAAAAATCGGCCTTTTAATCTATGTCTGCAACAAGAATCTGAAAACATGCCAAATGATTCCTCAACAAAGTTAAGTGTGTTGGGTCACAGACGAACCTTATCAGATGGGAACAATTTTCAGACCACAGGTGGGTAACTGAGAATTTCAAATGTGGGGGATTGTTGAGTATAGACACAGAAAATGTAGGGAAACTAATCATTCACTAATGAGTTACTAGATCTTTGTTATATTGTCAAGTGTTAGCTCAGCCATCATAACTGAATGTGGGTAAGCCCTCAGTGTCTGAACCCTGAGTAAGCTACCTGCACTTGGAATAGTATCCTATTACAGTGTGGGTATTGTGAAGATTTAAGTGGAAAAGATGGTTCATTTTTCTCAGGTATTGCAAAAATAGGTTTCACTCATCTTTTTATGTCAGCGATAACCTGCTTTTTGTGAAATGTACAATGGCAGCATTATGGGCGAAATAAAGTGAAGTTGTGTTGTCAGCTGCATGCATTATGTAGTTTGTGGACTTTATGAGACCGAGAGAAACGTACACTTGTTTCACAGTCTGCACAAGTGAGGGGAATTAGCATCTTTTTAATACTGCATGTTTTTAACTTCAAGAAAAGCAAATCTGGTAAATTTTGATTTGCTTGCTTGAACTAGGAGTTATGTCATACTCCACGAATCCTTAAGTTAAGCTGTTGATAAAAATGTACGTGATGTTTTTGAAAAGAACAGAAGTTCTGAATTTCAGTACTGGTGTTCTGTAGTGGCTTAAATGTAATATTCTTTATGGAACTCTATGCGTATGTAATTCATAATAAATTGACAAATTTGGGGGGGTGTATTCCACTATTAATATTCATCCAATTACTGGATGGTTAATGCTTTCTCTTTCTTTTGTAACAATGAAATATAAATCGTTATGGCCTCTAGCAGAGAGCGTAGATGGGAGAGTTAATTGAGCAATGCTGATCCTCTCAAGAGATTCCCCACAAATGTATATGAGCCTCTTAATCTTTTTTGGTGGAAAAAAAAAATCACTAATGCTTATGGTAACCCAGTTTTACAAATGGCAAAGAAATCAAGGAGCCACGTGGTTTAAATTCTTTTCTTGTTTGTGTGTTTGTTTGGCCCTTCCATTCCACTAGCTAATGGATTTGCTTCAACCAACGATGTCTCCAAGTTGCCCACTCTGTCAGTTACTGGAACTCTGCATTCTCCGTCTCTTCAGCAAAGAAGCAATCACAGTGGTATTTCAATCGAAAAACAAAGAGCTATCAATATTATACCCAGGCCTCGACCTTCTTCTCTAAGAAGTAGAATTGATGCATGGCAGATTCTTCCACGTATTACTAAACCAAACTCTAAAGACTCTGAATGTTTAGAGGGCAATACAGATCCAGATGTTAACTTCTTGCCAGATACTGAGGAAAGAACTAACTGCCACATGCCTTCATTACTTGATATTGATGTGGAAGGTCAAAATAGAGACTGTACTGTACCTTTATGTAGAATGAAGAGCAAAACTTGCCGGCCATCTATATATGAACTGGAAAGAGAGTTTCTGTCTTGAGTGCCTTTTAAAAATGTTTGCTTTTTAAAGGAGAACAAATATAAAATTCTTGTCCATCTAATGCTTTGTGCTGCTGTTTTCTGATGTACTGTGACAAATAGTACCAAAATTATTAAAATGGGCAGCTAATTAAGAAAGTATAATAGGTGCCTTTTTCAAATATTCCTTGGAATCCCAGCCAGTAATTCTAAAAAGCACAATGCTGCAAAATAGTATTCTAGATGAAGTTGCTGAGCACATTTTGAATGATTAAAATAACATACCCACCTCCCTCCGCACTGTGTCACATACATTTTCCTTAGTTTTGATTTTTTTTGCTACAAATTTAACTTTTGCACATTGAAAAACTGAACGACATACAGTAATGTTGTGTTCAGTCGGGAAGCATTTCGCATAAACGGGTTATCTGCAGCTAGCCTCTAGCAGCTATGCCCTGTAGAATTAGGGAGGTGGGCAGGGGATCAAGATGTCAGTGTAGAAGGCTCTGTTCACTCTCTGTTAAATACCAGGTTACTTTTTGGCCTGTTACACTGAAATTGGTTAAGGACCAGCAGCTGCATTTGCAGTCTTTGTCCTTGGTTTTTGAGAGAACTTTCAACTGTGTGCATTAGTTTCTCCAGAAAGTTGTACTGCTTGTATAAACACTTAGGTTTCAGCCACCATATCGATTGGAGAGGGTAAACTTTAGTATTTTGATTGGATTAAAGGTATTTGACATACTTTCTAATGTGAAACAACATTCCTTGTAGGTAAGGATACACTGGAACGTAAATATTTGTACTCTTAACTTTTTGAAGACTGTAGTGTTTGCACTGAAAAGAATATTCTTGGTTTGGGATTTTTTTTTTATTTGTGATGGAGGGGGTTGCTCCCCCCCCCCTTTTTTTTTTAAATTCTGCTGCACCTTGTATTGAGAAAAGTTAAGGACGACTGGTTTTTGTTTTTAAGTGATACAACAGTGCATTTTACTGCACTCAAATTTTAGAGCAGCGAAAACTTAACATGAATTTTTTCAGTATAATCCCTGAAGGTTTTCTTCCTGAAGCTACTACTGATTGCTCACTTACTCATATTTAGGAATTAAAGGGCAGAAAGATGTGCTTGACTGTTTTTCAGAGATAGGGTCCAGAAAGTTCCAAGTAGTTAATTGTGGTGGGAGGGGCACGTAACCTTGATTTTTAAAACAAACAAACAAAAAAACAAAAAAAAGGCAAAAAAAAAAATAGGTTTAATTTTTTATGGTATCACTAAGTGAATCAGTAAAACCAAGTGTACAGTCTATTTTATCTGATGAGAGTATTTCTAGAATTAAAAGAATATCCCTTATATTCCAGTATTTGAAATCTTAATTTTGCATATCATTTGACAAATAGTCTTCATAAGTAAAATTAGTTCATGTTAGAATAAAACTACCGTGTTCTCTTCAGAACAGTATTTTGCTGAAGCCTTTGTTTTAAATGTTGCTCTGGGGTCTGGGAGTTCAGTTGTTAACTAGAATACACAATTAATTAAAAGCTTCAAAGCCAAGGGGTTAAAAACAAAAGTTTCTATTCTAAGACCAGTATGCAGTATGCTGGTTACCTTGAGAATGACAGATATAGTTACACATACAAAATCATGAATTCTTAATCACACAGAGCAGAACACAGACATGTAACTTCCCAGGTCTCGAAGTGAAAATAGAAAAGGATTTCCTTAAAGTATTATTTTTACCAAAAGTAAAGACACAACCACTAGTTGTCTGTAAAACTAGATGCCTGCATAGCAGATTAAGTTATTACATTTTGTTCAAACGTTTTTATTTCAGTAATCTTAGTTCATTGTCAACGTGATTCAAGTTGCATGCTGTTCTTTGACTTTTCTTTAAATTCAGTTTCATCAGACTATTTAGTAAGTTAAATGTATTCCAGTTTTAATACAAAATGTTTTCATAAAACAGTCTATGTAATGCACATGGATCAAATCTAAAATATAGTTTGCTAGCAGATTTATCTTCAGGGTGTAATTAGAAATCTGGAACACTGTATTTCATCTCTTTCTTGATCAATTACTCTGACGCAACACTGCGAGAAAAAAAGTTGATTGTATTACATGTTTCTGAAGGAAGTATCTCTGTTTGGCTTTCTACAGGAAAATCTCAGGTGCTGAAGTAATTTTGACTTGTAAACTTTTGTTCTCTACTTTAAAGGTTTATATCACTTTGTGGAATTTTGCACCCTACATTTTGTAATCAATAGTATCAGCATAAAAAGCCTTTTGTTGGCTATATTGTTTTCACTTATCAGTGGCTTATCTCTTTTGTTATTAAACATTTCTATTTCTGTTCAGTGGATAATTTTTCATGAGAATGGGTCATATGTTGTGACCAGCCCAGTGTATTATAACTAATTCAGAAGTATGTATTCCACCTCTTCTTCTGAGAGAGTTTAGGTAAGCCATCCTCAAGTATTTTTCTTTTGTGATGCAGTCTTTTTAGAAATTTATCATTGTTTTTCATAGTTTCATAGGCCAGTCTTCACTGAAATTAAGAAAGAGAAAAAGAAAAAATATTGCAATCGTGGTTTTGCAGTCTCTATTTCTTTTGTCACCGGAGAAACTTTTTATAAAGGTATGGTAATTTGGTATGCATTAAGTGATCTGTCTTGGTTAAAGGTATATTTATTTCGGTGTAGGTTAACAGTCTGACCAAATAATAAATTATGTTGATAGTTTTAGCGTAAAACCGAAGGTGCTTACCCTACAAAGATTAAGATGAACACTTGACATGCTGTTTTACGAGACCTGATGATTTAAATGTTTTTATTTAAAAAATAAAGAAATGTTTTTTAGCTACTGTACTACAAAGTGACCTGGATTTTCTTGAAAAAGATATTTTAATGCCATCTACACTTGTACAAAGGAGTTCCCCAGGGAATAGCCAGGAACTGTAGATTATGGCCAGCCTGTTCTTGGAACATTAGAATGCAATTGTTACTTTAAGATTAATTATCCAGCACAGCAATGTGAATGTTCCTGTAATTTCTTGGAGTTGGTGTGGGCAGAAACATAGGGTGTATGCTTGTTCTTTCTTTCTTTTGTGTGAACATATTTCTTTTGATGCTTTTACAATGGTGGCTGGGTATCTTAGAGGAGGTATAGCAGTAGATGTAAATGAATTCTGCGTCTGATTCAGCATTGAGAGTACAGCTAAGGATTTTTATCTATTTATTTAAGACAAACAAAGCCAGGATTTTTCCTGTAATATTTTCTATCACCTTCTTTTGTGAACTTCTTTTCTCCCTTTCCCCATGGGCTTGTTAGCCCATCTTTGTGTAAGGAGGTGAGGAAGTATCCATTTGCACAGCAGCAACAGGCAACATAATAAAGTCTAGCGGTGCAGTGAAATTCAAAGCTGTAAGCCTAATCTTACAAAGACACGCCTGTGTGGAGATTTCAGTGAGGCTGGCTAGATAACAAATATTCACGTGGCCAGTGAGTGTCAGTAGTGAGCCTAGAGGGGAATACTTATAAGCCAAGCTGCACAGGCTATTTATTTTATAGACAGTGTTACAACAGTAATATTAAGATCTGCATACAAGAGCGTGACAAGGGAAAAGATCCCATCACTCGTTAGCCACCTCCCTTTTTAATATAACTAGTTAGACTACTACAGTGCATGCAGCATGAGACTTTATCTAGTACATGTTTTGATGTGGGTTAAGTGGGCTTAAGGTTTTGCAGTGCTGGTATTCTAAATTAAGGCCAGAGAGTCCTTGCAAGTATGTAACAGATTTCTTCCTGATCATAAGTGAAAATGAGCAAACCACACTTGAGTTAAACATCTCAATACTGTTAGAAATCTAGTATCTTCTACAATCTGCTAGTTGATAGAATAGCTTTTTTCATAGAATCCTAGAATGTCCTGAGTTGGAAGGGACCCACAAGGATCATGGAGTCCAACTCCTGGCTCCCCACAGGACCACCCAAAAATCAGACCACGTGTCTGAGAGCGTTGTCCAAACGCTTCTTGAACTCCGGCAGGCTCGGTGCCGTGACCACTGCCCTGGGAAGCCTGTGCCAGTGCCTGAACAGTGCCTTAACCAAAACCTTTTTTTTTTTTTTTTTTTTCTAATAGGCTGGAGAGCAGGTACGCAGAGCTATGCAAGTAGGATGGATTTACTTCTCTATTTCACAGAATCACAGAACTGTTTAGGTTGGAAGAGACCTCTGGAGATAATACAGTCTGGCCTCCCCTGCTCAGGCAGGGTCAGCTAGAGCAGGTTGCTCAGGACCATGTGCAGTCAAGTTTTGAATATCTCTACAGATGGAGACTTAAGAACCTCTCTGGGCGTTCTGTGCCAGTGTTTGATCACCCTCACAGTAAAAATGTTTTCTCATGTTCAGGTTGAATTTCCTAGGTTTTAGTTTGTGCCTATTGCCTCTTATCCTGTCAAAGGACACTGCTGAGAAGAATCTGGCTCCCTCATCATTCACTCCTGCCCCCCCCAGTCAGGTATTTATATACATTCATAAGATCACTGTAGAGCCTCTTCTCCTGGCTGAAGAGTCCCAGCTCTCTCAGCCTTTCCTCAAAGGAGAGGTGCTCCAGTCCCTTAAACGTTTTCTTGGCCCTGGACTGGATTTGCTCTAGTAAGTCCATGTCTGTCCGTCTTGCACGAGGGATCCAGAACTGGCTGCATATTTGGGGCCCTGGAGGAAACAAAGAAAAGGACTATTCATTCTCCTCATAGTTTTGTAAAGCACATGAATAATTGAGAAGTTCCTAAGCTCCTTTTTATGGCAGACAGGATTAGGCAATGAAATTTTACAAAGCCATTTTACTCTGCTACCTTCCAGACTGAAAGTGATGTTCGTTGTTTCTGTTAGATGCCATTTATTCTGCCTGATAAATACAGAGGGACGCAAGATTTTCCCATGCATGATGGAGAGAGGTAGTCATGCTAGGAAGCAGCTGGATCAAATGTCAAGTGTGTCTGCCAGTCTAGGTAAGTCAAAGACATCACATATATTGTCCAGTGATGTTAAGCTATTTTGATTGCATGGTTCCTGAGAGGAGAGTGCTGGATTCTCTCTTACAGGCTATTTCTAGGGGCACGGGATTCACTCAAAGGGAATCCCCTGGTCAGATGCCGCCTTGATTCTCTTAGAGAAATGAATATGCATCTCCTGCATATGCAAGTGCCATCTGAAATGTTTAATGGTAATGGTGGTTCTATCAGCCACAGTAGTTCTCATTAAAATACCTACTTTTCTCACTGGAGAACCCCTGAAATTATTCCTATTGCTGGCTCCACTCTTAGTATTGGAAATCTTCATCACCAAGGCCCTGATTCCTTCTTGTTTGTGATGCAGCTACATGATGGCTGGCTCTTGGGACTGGAGCAGAGACACCCTGTTTTACCCACAAGGGATACTTGCTAGACAAATATTTATGGGCAAGGTAGCAGCCTTCTCTTATCACAGGGAAGCTGTTTTTCCCCTCAAATAGCTGGAAGTTGTCTGCTTCGGACTATTAATGGAGTTAGGTTTTTTTATTGTACCTTAGCCATTTTAGACCCCGTGGAAGAGTATTCTTTAGGTGCTTTTGGGGGGATTTTTTTTATCATGGTTGCCCTCCTGTGGTTAAGCAAATACTGCTGTTTTATAGAACCAGACCACTAAGAGAGACACCTGTACTGTCATTATCTATAGCTGGAAGATCTGAAGAACAGATATTGTCTACAACAATATACATTGGATAACTAAGTAAGGCATATTAAGGGTGTCATAGCATGTGGCCACCAACTGTGATGTCTTTAGCAAGTATGGAGGGCTCTGCAGAATATATTCTCTCAGGCCTACAGAGCTGCCATGTGGAACTCTTTCCAGAGTTATGCTAAGCATTACATAGTATATTTAGAAGAAAAGTGTGCCTGAGACCTTTTTTTAAACAGGGATTCTGAATCCCTTCCAGGATGTCTGGGGCGCTCTGTGGTTGTGTGTTACATGTTTGTAAATACTAAAATGAAAGATTCTCTTTTACCTGTAAATATTTTCCTGGATGCTTTTTTCCCTCCCTTTAACTTAAAACCTCTTAAAACTTTCAGGGCTTTGAAGGAAGAAGGCTGGACATTGCTACCCCTTTCTGGCTGCATATGAGCCAAACAGAGGGGTCTGGCTTACTTGTGTCCCAACAGATACTGCTGAAGGTACTTCTCTGACAAACACCAGTGTGTGAAGGTCTCTGTAGTTTGAATATGTACAGTGAATGCTTTTCAGAAAAGAGAATAAACTTTTTTTGAGTAATGATTATAGTGCTTGTTTCGAAATTTATTTGATACCTTAACTGAATACCTGAGGAATTTTTTTTGAGTACCTGAGGAAATCGGGATGGGATGAGGCTGGGTTATAGTTGAAAGAAGCCTAGGTAGGAAAATTTTGTTTCTGCTTTTGTATGTAGCCCAATCTAAGTTTATCTTGCTTCTAACAATGAAAAAGTCAAAAGATCCTGTAATCTGCAAAGACCTTCACTGTAAAATAAAGTACACTAAAAATAGTAGTTCATGACTGAGAATGAGAAGCAATGAGATTAATGAGATACATATAGTACATACAGAAATCTATTAATATCTAAATCTTGTAGCGCAAACTGATTAGCTCTTCTCCTTTAAAGGGAACTCAGAGGACAGAAACTGGAAGACATTGGTTCTCCATGGTATAATGGATGACAACAGATGTACACAGGACTAATTGTTGCATAGTTTAGAGACCAGTTATTTTTCACCCATTTCCACTTGCAGTTGTAACATAGTTGAACCTTTATTTATATTGTGGATGATGTCAAAAGATGTCCTGCAGACATCTTCTGATGTTGTTCAGGGTGTTTGCACTGATGTAGTTGCCACAACAAGGGGCAGCAAGGGGCAGTTCTCTCCTTGCCCTCTGCTGTATCATGTGTAGGCACTGCGTCACTCTTGACTCAAATCTGTCATTTTTAGCAAATGCTGCTGTGTTTCCTGGGTCTTTTTCTTTACCGGTTTCTCTGAAGTCTGTTTCTGGAAGTATGCCCAGGAATTTGGTTCAGGACTTCTTAGGATGGATTGATCCCATAGATCAATCAGCTTTCATCAAACAGCTTTATTCCTTTGTTAGGAGGCACCACCAAGATGTTTGCTTATTTTCTTTTTTAACAGTGATGCCCCTATTGTAAAAACACAGCAGGTCTCCCAAGTTTACAGGCAGGCTTGTTGTATTCCATTTCAGCCTTTTCTTTACTAGGGTAAGCCGTACAATTCCTTTGGTCTTTCCTCCTGAATAACATCCGAAGAAATTGGAACCCTCTCTGGGCTCTCTACTGCATTCAGAGTTTGGGAGGGAGGCAAAGCAGTGTCCAAAAATCTCCAGCTGAGACCTTTACTTGCATCATCTGTGACAGCGTCAACAGCCTTGTCTCAGTCAAAATTCATCTGCTACTTCTCCCATTGCCAGATGGCTTGTTATCCTGTCATAAAAAGAAATTAGGTTAATTTGTTAAGTCTTGTCAAACATAGTAGCTGTTACTTGTCATGTTTGAGGTGCTTTCAAAGGGTCCTGATTGTTTTTTTGGTTGTGAGGTGGGCTTTTTTTTTTTTTTTTAAACATCTGAGGGAACATTGAAAGTGAGCTAGCTAGCTTGTAATGTACCGGCTCCATTAAAAAATAAAAAAACAAAATAACCCCACCATCTGTTCTGTCTACAGTCTTTTGCTTTTCCATGGTTCTTCAAAATGACTGCTCCAGTCAAATCAGCTTCAGAACTAAGTTTGTCAAGCCCAGCTCATTAGGAATTTATTTTTTCCCCATTTTCCAAGCCTTCCCTAGCCTGCTTTTTACTTACTTACATTGAAGTCTTACCTTTACTTGTTGTTTTTAATTGTGGTAGCAGCTGCTTGACATCTGACCCCTTTTAGAAAAGATTGATGCAAATCCGATCATAAAGACTTACGATTTCTTGGCATCAACTAATGAGGTGATGGCTTTGCCTGCCTGCTGGGAATTATATCACCACTTTCCTTGTGGTGGTGGTGGTTGTTGTTTGATTGGCTTTATTACTACTGTATTTATAAAATGACTTTTTTTTCCTTCCAGTTTCACATCATTTTGTCTCCATGTACTCTTACCATTTTTCTAAACTTCCTTTTCTATGGCCTTGTATTTTTTAATCAGTGAAGAATTCACAATTTACCCAAGTTATTGGTCTTCTGTAGTTTCATTTCTCTCTCACACTGAAGTAGTCTGAAGCGATGTCTTTGATCCAAAGATTCTAACTTCTTTTCTCCTTACACTTTTGAGCCTGTGCTCAGGTCCTTCAGGTACTTTTGTTAGTTTGCAGGAGGGAGACTGAGTGTCAGCTTTTGGAATAAGTTCAGAGATTTTCAATATCTGTTGTTCTTCCTATATTTTGGACTACCGAGCAAGCATATGAATCTTTAATAATTAAACTAAAATCTCCATCTGCTTGTCATTCTTGAATAATCTTTGTATTTTATGATTTGTATTCTGGTTATGATTTTTCTCATAAATTATGCTAATTGACTCATTGTGTTTATTATGTTAAGACTTTCAGCTCTTCCTCATCCTTATTGGGATGTTACACAACCATCTAATACTAGTTTTTTTCACTCTTCTCTCTCCTTATTGTGTCCGTATTCATAAATAAATGTGTTCCTCCTCATTTTTAGGTCAATGTTGAGGGTGCCTTATTATTTTCCTGCATGTTAAGAAATCAACATGCTAAAAGGAGTCTTTGTCTAATAGCTTGTATAGGCAGGCTTGTCCCTGGAGGTGTCTAATATTGAAGAGTTAAAAACATTGTATCTAAATGTTATCAATTCAGTGACCTCTCCCATGCCACTTTCAACAATAATTAACAGTGCTGTTTCAAGAGAGATTTCAAAAATGTGCCTATGTAATTGCACTGGATCAATGCAGCCAACTTAGTTTGCTTTTGAGGTAATAAAATTTAAGTACTTTAGGAGTTATGCAAATGTTTTAGAGGTCAATTGGACTTAAGCTTCTAAAAAATTGTATTTACACTTGATTAAATGCTGCCTTCTCACTTTGATGTTTAATATTTTATCGTGAAAACACTGAACAGCAGCTTCTAAAATAGGTTTACTTCTCTTGTTTTTCAGTGCAATGAGTTCAGCAGGGAAACTGTAACTACAGGCAGCACAATCTGGAGGTCAGGCCACGGTTCCAGACCAGGCTTGGCATTTGATCTTGGGTGAGCCACTTCACTTCACTTGTAGCTTTTACACTGGCTCTGGTCTGTAAGATGAACATAATTATTTCATCCTTTTCTGTAAAGCACTTAGTGAACTGCAGCCAAAGTCACCATGTTTCAGTGGTAAACAACAGCTACAGCAGAGTTAATGCCTTAACTTTACACACAGTAGCACTAATTCTTAGCCTGGGAACTGAATATGCAGCCAGCTGTACATACTTTTCTTTCAAAGCACAGGTTCCTAGAAGTTAAAGTTTAACTTTGGTAACGAATACTTCCAATAAAAACTGTCTGCAATGATTTAACCAGCAATTGTCACATTAGGGAAATAATTACACAAAGTTTAGTGGTTTATTTAAGATTCTAATGATTGTCAAGGTTATTAAAACTTAGCATCGGTTTCTTGTTTTATAAAACAAATGCTGTTTTGTTGTTGCCCCTGCCCCAAATTCATTAAGATGCTAGATTTGTCTTTTTTTTTTTTTTTGTCTGAGTACTTTTGTAAAAGCTGCATTATCTAATTGCTCCCCACTTATGAGTGGGCAGGGAATAAGAAAGTCTTCCCTAAAGAAGAATGACGTTACGGCTTATTGGCCTAAATGTCAGGATGAGTTCCCCACACTCTTCTTCACAGTAGCATTTCTCCCTTGGAACCATCTTTAACTTGGAGATGGAATTTAATAAATTAATGTGAAACATAAGGATCAGGGAGGAGAAGAGTTACTCCATCATCCAGATTTAGGCATCTGACTCTACACAAATAAGTACTGACTGTGAATTGGAAGAAGAGCTCTGAATGGGTCTCGGGAGGCTCTGTTGATGGTATAGAAAGCTTTGGCTCATAACTGAGCTACAGAAATTGAATGCCTAAGGCTATACGGTAAATCTCATCTCCCTAAAGTACAGATTGTGCAGTAGTATATTGCAGAGCTAGTGGGAGAAACAGTTCATTACAACCAACATTCACCACCACAGTATCTGCGTGCTTCAAAGGTATGAATATGAGATATGAGAAGTCAGTAAGTTTGAAAGAATGTGAGGTTTAAATCCTCCAGCTTCAAATTCCAAAGGAAAGCAGTTGATAGAAGATCACCTGCACAACAGCACTGACAAGAGTCGGTTCTGTAAACAAGCCAGAAGTAGGGTTCTCTGCCTTTTAAAGCTACTCGAAGACCTGACGAGGTGTTTTCTACAGTCTCTACTGATTAATTGTCTTTTTTTGTTATCTTTACTTCTGACCATGCAGCCTTCAGAGTTACCATGTCTTTAACCTGCTTGCCATGTTCGTACACAAATGGTGGGATGTTTGCAAGCAACCAGGGACATATGGGAAATCACAGTGGTGACTAACAGCCATTCCCTTTTCTTTCAATGATATGTTGCCTTTAGTTGTTTTTAGAAGCAGAGCTGGTTGGGACTTTTCAATACTACTTGAGTAAGACTGATAGAAAGCAAAAGGTCTTTTGAACAACTTAAATGTGTGTAAGAACTGCGTGTGCTCTGCTCCCACAAAATTAGCATACATATGCTTCCCGTGTCTGAGAACTGAAATACCAAAATAAATACTTTCCCTTTAACAGCTTTTTTTTCATTCATGATGGCTATTTAAAACACTCATCTTCTGGTACCAAAGGCTGCAAGAAGAGGTAAAAGCTGCCTTCTCTTCCCTCTGGCCCATATTGATAGTGGCAGCAGCAGAGTGTAGCTGTTGTCTGTTCAAATACAAATATTTGACACCTGCTTGTCCCTGCTGATTTTGAGGAAAAATGAACTTCAACCCATTCACTTAGCAAACCCAGTTAGACTCCTTATTCCTCCAGCAACAGTGGGAATGTGCACGCTGCCAAATCCATCTGCTGCTCACAATGATGGAGATAGAAACAGCAAAATCAGCTGAGGGAAAAGGTTGTCTTTGCACTTGGAAATGCAAGGGTCATCTCTTGCAGATTAGCTTCAGTGTAGACCACTGAACCTCACACTCCCGCTAGTTAACTATTTGAGCATTTAACTGTAAGGTAAGGATCCTGACAAAGTTATCTGTTAAGAATTACATACGGTGATGCAGCAAAATCAAAAGCAGTTAGAGGAAAACGCAAAATTCCTTTACCTGGCATTATTAATCTGCATGATGATGTGTACACAGCAATGCAGCAGGATTATTAATTATCCCACATTTACAAGTGGGATAATTAAGCAAGCTGGCATTGCATTATAGTAGAACTAATTGCCTTAAAAATGTTTTTTTGATTTGCTATTCAAAGCTCACAGGGGTGTCTTCCTGCTCCTGCGGTGTGGTGTGATAGGATTCGCTGGGGGCAGTTATTTCTGAGCTTCCTTAAGGCCTCCTTCACTGTAATCACAGCTGACTGAACCAGTGCATTTGTGACTGCAGGGTAGGCTGTAGGATGACGGTAAAAAAAGAAATTCTGCAGCATTAGTTCAGGGT
The DNA here is from genome assembly GCA_013399115.1 of Anseranas semipalmata. Classification (NCBI taxonomy): domain Eukaryota; kingdom Metazoa; phylum Chordata; class Aves; order Anseriformes; family Anseranatidae; genus Anseranas; species Anseranas semipalmata. The sequence continues at coordinate 611,876 of VXAA01000559.1, forward strand.
CTCTTCCCTGGGATTGTATGGAGTAGAAGTGTATTGCAAGTAAATTGGGGGGGGGGGGGGCAAGAAATGGGGGTTCACTGGATGCAGTTCCCATATGAGGGGGTGATGGTCCCATCAGAAGCCCTCACCATACAGAGACCACAAGCTGAAGGACTACCTGCTGCTGGGGCTGGCCGCAGGGGATGCAGGGCCTGACCCCGAAGTGGGGGGAAGTAGGAGTCGCATGTGGCTGGGTGAAGGGTCCGGCTTCGCTCCCTGGACTGTGACTGTTGGCATGGTGGAGGTATAATGCCACTGCCCCCATTTTGCATAGTGAGACTGAGGCTATGAGTGAGAGGAGAGGCCCTAGTTTTTCTGCCTGACTGCTTTAATTGCTTTTAAATTTTTTTCCAAAGATCCTCTATACAAATAATCCTCTTGAGAAGAGAGTCACTAAAGTATAAGACACCAGTCCCTAAACACATGTTGCATAAATGCTTCTGGGGATGAATTAGTGTGAAAATTCTTGTTTCAAAATACTTTTAAGCTTTATCTCAGTGAATTAAAGATTTATTTTTTCTGGAATAAAAAACAATGACTAGAAGAAGCATAAAATCATTACAAATGTAGCCTTGCAACTCCAAAAATTGCCTTTAGGCACCCTTTGTCTCTGCATAAAGGTCTGCTGGTTTCCTCAAAGCTTCAATTCTGTGCTTGAGCTCTGGGAATATTAGACTAACAGTTAGGGTTAGAAGCCTGGCAGTCTTGGTAGTGCTGTGTAGATGTAAAATGAAGCTGGGATGTGAATCTTGAGAAGCGATATGAACCATTTACTCTACCCTCATTCTGTCTCTCTTGTGAGAGTGAGCCAATTTTCCTTCCAGCATCTAACAGTTTAGTTGGAGGGCCTCGTCCTCTCCAAAGGGAAGCGAGGGAGAAGAGACTGGAAGCAGCCAGAGCTGGGGAGGCAGCACTCCTGACAGAGAAATTGCCCTGGGTCCTTGCCACCAGGATGGGTCCTCTACAGATACTTCAGTTCATCACTTAAAAAAAAAAAAGACTAGCATAACAAATAAACTATGCAGTTTCATTTCTCAGATGTTGTTAAACCAAAATGCTTAACAAAAACCCAACCTGTGGGAAAAGCACCCATTCAAATGATGAGCTTAATTGCTTATAGTTACTATTTTTCATCTGAAGGGACTTAGCCCACTTGAATCTGTTTCCACAGGCAGAAGGTGGAAATACTTGCAAATAGCATAATTTCATGGCAGACAAATCAATGCTCTTTGACAGTGTTGCAGACTAATTTTCTTCCCAAAGAGCCTGCAATTTTGAAATCACTTCTGATAGAGTAGATTGCTTGTAATTTTCAAAGATCATTGGGAGGACTTGTCAGCAACACACTGGTGTGAAAAAGGAGGGAGAGCAAGGCATAGATGGCTCTCTGGAATATAGCTTGGCATCTGGAGGAGCTTACCACAGTAAGATGTTAGGTTTGTGTTGAAATTTGTGATATCTGATCTCACGCCAATGCAGAAATTAAGTTCAAGAGATTGAAGGCAAAAATTTGTAGATATAGCATAGATCAAAATTTATTTCTACCTGCTAAATTATTCAGAACCCGTCTTGATCTTTTTGTTAAGCTTTTTGTGCCCACTAGATGGCACCAGCGTATGCTGTTCTTATTATAACTTTTATCCCTGTATAAGAGACTTGGGTTAACTGGAAGATTTGTTAAAATTTGTGGTGGTGGAAAGGTTAGTGGTTTTTGATAAACAGGCAGGTCATGGATAAAACCAGGGGAGGCAGAGGGGTGCATGGAACAGAAGGAATATGTCACTGTTTTGAGTAGGGAAGTGACTCTTCTCATCTGATTAGACTCTGCCACGTGCTTTTTAAATTCTTCCATCACTTCCCTAATTCTTCCCCAGGACATTCACCAATTAGCATAATCAAAACTGTGATTTCCTGCACACTCTTGATCATCCAGAACTGGCCGAGGCAGCATATGTACAGTTTTGGAAAGGGTTCTCACACACTTCACGTACTGATTTTTACCACTGCTGTATACAGCATTGAGCAGTCATGTTAACTAGTTGTAGCAACGACAGGGAGCAAGCTTTAAAATTTGAGAAGTATGTGGTACAGACTGGATCACATACATAGCGAAGCTGTAGTCTTGGGCAAGTTCCTTTATGCTTTAGCTGCATCCTCCAGAGACTAAGGATGGCTTGCAGAGATGCTGTGAGATTTAATTATCTCAAATTTTCCAATTAATTTCCCTTTGATTTAAAGAGAACCAGGATTAGTCTTAAGGGTAGTAAAGGGCTTTTAAATATGAACAGAAATGTTAAATCATAAGTAATTTTATTTGATGGACCGAAAAGAGCAGAACGAGACTCTTTCACGTAAATTTCTTCAAGTGAAGGCTTTTTCTTACTGCTTCTTAGTGAAGGAGAAAGTGGTCATCTTGCTGAAGCCCCAGCCTGGAACACGAGATTTGGGTTTACTTCAACTTTTTGTATGACTTTGTGGGCAAGGTTCAAGAAGGAGACTTTAAATACAGCTTACAAGAGAGAAGAACTTAGCAAGGGTCTGGTTGAGGAAACTGTGCACAGACCACTTTCTCTACTAGACCTTCTTTACATCTTTTTCCCATTCTACCAACAGCAAACTATCTGATGTTACTGTTGTGTTGCAAAAGTCATTCAGCTATGCAGGCTGCTTATCAGTGCTCATTGTGCATTGCAGGTACTCCGTATGTCCTGGCTCCTGTCAGAGGTGTATTTTTCTCTCTCCCGATTGTTGTTGCTTTTCACTCCCTTAGGGCTTTTGCAAGGCTTTCAGATTTACTGAAGAGAATGGACTCTTCTTCCATATCCTCATTTCTAGAAGGAAGAGGATGCAAATACTTCTGTTAGATCACAGTACTAGCTTGTCTTATGTTTTTTCCTATGCTGAAGTTTCACGTGGGTTGACAAAGAAAACTGAGTACTGGCCAGTACTGTAAATCACGTGTTTTTTCTTTTGTGTTTTATGTACCACTGTGACCTTCATGTGTCCTCAGAAGCAAGCAGGTCAGGGTGTAATGCCACTTGCAGCACTTTTCTCTCGCCCATAAATAGCAAGCCAGCAATTACAGCAAGCCATGGTAATTTGAATTGGTAATATAGGCTTGCTATATAATTCCACAGCCACCCAGGAGAGCAAGGCTTAATGACTTTCTGCAGCTATTTCATCTTTTATTATAGCTCCTGTAAAGGCACTCTACATTGTTTCTGTGACTAGCTAATTCCTACACATGGAAGTTACAGACCTCTGTCATTCTTTGTATCGTTCTCGAGAACAGATTAATTGGGTGCTCAGGAGCGTGTCTGCCATCAGCACCTAACGTTGCTGTGTATACAGTGCTGACGAGCCGTACAATAACAGCTGAAAAAGGCCATTTTTCTCGAGGCATAATTCTTCTCTGTGACAATACTGCATATTGTCACTGCCAATTTTTACCGGAACTGGTCTCCACTGAATATGCCATTGTGCCTGTGAGCAGCAAAGCTCTGTGAGTATTCTGGAGGCATGTGTCACTAGTGCCCAACATTCTTCATATTCTAGCACGTATACCAGGCATTATGTTGCCTTTTGAGGTGTCTGTAGAAAACTTGATCTGCCTTTTGGTGTAAGAACATGCAAAGATGGAAGCTCGCTTTTAAACCTTTTAAAGCAGAGAAGTCCCTTCTCGGGAGGATATTCCAGCTCCTTTTCTCAGGACAAGGGTATGGAGATGAGCACAGGCTGACAAGACCGATACGAACGTTCCTCCAGAGTTCACTCTGCCTGCATGCCTCTGCATTAGCTGTACCTTATTTTCAGCCTTTCTCCTAGTAATATTATTTCTATGACCTTAAGTTCTCTCTTGAATTTCAGTTCTGCTCCTTGAGCCCTGTCAGATGCTCTCTGCAGCCTTTCATTCTGATTTATTCTTGTCCTTTCAGCACACTGTCCATAGATACTTTGCCCTTTATTCCTTCAGGAATTTGTGATACTTTCTTGCAGGGGAAAAAAAAAAATACCAGGAACAGATTTTAAGCCACAGAGTAGTCTGTAACAGTATTTGCTCCCATATGGCATATTGGAAGTGCATATTGAACTCTCCTTATCTAGAGAATGTGCCAGAACTATCAAAATGTTTAAAAATATTGAGCTTCAATCATGTCAATAAAAATGTTCTGCTAGATGTAGGCAATTATATTTATTGAACATTTCAAGTCCTAAATATTTACTTCAGTCACCTAGTAGTTCTTCCTGCTATTGCTGGTAAATTCACCCAGTTAGTAAACTTTTTTTTATTTTTATTTTTTTATTTTTTATTTTTTATTTATTTGTAGACTTCATGACAAAGGATATTCCTGGTAGCGTGAATTTCTGGGCAGTGGAGTGCTGAAAAATTAATTTTCCATGTTCGGTCCTGTCCCATTAAAGAAACCTGGAAATTATTTTGTATACATTTTTGGGGTCCCTTTATTGTATGCATTCTCTAAATCAAATCCAGAACTAATCACCTGTGTTTTTTTTTTTTTAAATCCGATACTGACTGTTTGTTCCCAGGTATAGCAAACTTTTCTTTTGAGCTGTGATTTTTTTAATCAATTGAAAACCGAATAATTCCTATAGTACAAACTGGATCCTTCATACCCATTCTCAGTTTTCTGTTTTTTTTTTTCTCTAATTTTTTTTTCAATACTGGTTTCATCTGAATGTAATTCTCTTCTTGTGAAAGAGTTAATCTGGACATTTCAGTTCTTGCAGAGTGTCCCCTATAGATCTATGGCCTGCCACCTGTGCTGCCACCTACCATACCGCAGCAATGCTTTTTTTTTTTTTTTTTTTTTGACTGGATGATCTTAGAGGTCTTTTCCAACCTAAATGATTCTATGATTCTATGATTTACTGGGTGATCCGCACTGCACATGGTTATAAACACTTGCAAAATCATTAATTTTCTTCCAATGTTTTTCAAATGCTGGAGGTACTCATGCTCCCATGTCTTCTACACTTTTCTTTTGCAATTCCTAGCAACTTGCTTTGTGGGGTGTCTTCTGAAGTTTTTGCTCTGTGGTAACTCTGTTTTTCGGTCTCATTTTTCACAGATGCTTCTTTCTTGCTTCACAGTGAGTGTTTTCACTGTGCTGAAGGAGCCAACAGCCTGACAACCCTTCTGATGAAAAAGCCTGTCCCTTTAGCCATCTGGTCTCACCATGACTCTCAGATACGTGATTAGGGAATCTGTCACCTCTGACTTGAGTCACAAATACAGAGTAAAACACGGAAAGGGCTTTTCTGTTACTGAACTCCCAGCAGCTTGCTTTCTTTTGGAAGAGAGTGTTTCTGAAACTGGTTTCTGCGGGAGTTGTGCTGCTGGCGGTGGCTCCGTAATGGCTGAGCTCGCAGCGGGGACAAGTCGCTCCGTCTCCCCCACAAACCCCATTTCTCCTGCAGGGAGGGTGCGTGCTGCACTCCTGCAGCCGCTGCTGCCGACCTGGCAAGGGGCCCCCAGCGCCTGGGGACGGCTGCAAGCCCCCGGCCCGACCTTCAGCTCGCCTCGGGGCTGTGGTCACTGTTGTGGGGAGCAAGGTGAGAAATCTCTCGCAGTGTGCAGGTGGTGGTAACCTGTCCTGACTGCAGACTTGTTCACTGATGAATGTACAAACAATGCTTGCACGGTTTAGTTAAAGCCGGTGGTGTACAAAACAGTTATGGGTGTGATGTATGTGCACCAGAAGAAAATAGTTCAACAGGTTACGGAGCTGTACAATAGGCAGAATTAATTCAGTAGCCTGTGACTAACTGCATAACATGAAGACATAAAAAGAAATACAGCTCATCTACAGAGTTTGTTTGCAAGTTACAGCGCTTTGTGCTGTAATAGAGAAGTCTTTTTAGAAAGCTAATTAAAAAAAATCTGTAATGATTTTTTCTTTGAAGGGCTTGGAAGTAGTTTGAGTGCTAATATTACTGAAGGCGGGCTGGAAGAAGAAAATCATTATTTTAAGGAAGAATTTTATTTTGGGCGTTCTCCATGGACTCCTTTTCTGCAAATGTTAGAGCCCTGCAGTCTAGTTTTCCTGAGCACCATGTAATAGCTTTTCATGGCACCACAACTCAGTTAATTTGAGATACCGAAGGTGCACCTTTCCATAGTTATTGTATGGAAAATATTTGTTACATAAGTCTTGCATGGTTATGTTGACTAAACACTTTGTATTGTTACTTAAACTCTGAAAAATTTCTAATAAGGTTTCAGAGGTGCTGCAGGCTTGTTTTTCCACAAACCTCTTTTTTTCTTGCCTTTGCTGTCCTGTGTGACTTTTTTGCACCTCACTTAAAAATCGGCTCAGCATAAGATTGGACATGTATGCAGCGAACAAACGATTTCTTGAACAAATGACCTTATAGAAGAATCGATACAGAACGCAAGAAATGGTTCATCTTTAGCCCAATACTAGTACATTATTCTTCCCAGGGCCTGACTGTAAATTCACTTGTGTAAGAAGTTCAATGAGATTTATTTCAAAGAGCTGAGCTTTAGTGCAGAGAAGAGGAGACATTTCATACAAAGTTGCTCAAAGCCGTGTGCGAGCATGTAGCAAAGCAGATGGAGTCAGATCATGGCAGGGCAGCATGCAGAGCTCGGGCTCACCTAGGCTCTGGTGGTGGGCGCTAATTGGGAAACCTGCAGCTTTTTAGCTCTGCTAAACTTGCATCCGAACACTGATCTGCCTGCACACTGGGGCACTGAGCCTCATGCGATGGGCCTGGGCTGCCAGGACCTGCCCGGGGGGGCCCTATCAGGAGCCCCCAGGGCCCCGCTTTGGTCTCATCCCCAGTAGAGGCAGCACACAGGCAGATTTCAGGGCAGAAGACCTGGCCCTCATGTTTGCAACCCTGCTTCTGCTCGTCACCTCTGCCCAATTACTTTTGTGTATTACTGCTCCTGATTTCCCTGCTCATATGGGAGAGATCATTTTACATATATTCTTAAAATAACTGCTGCTGAAGGTTTTGATGGGCATTGCAGGCATCAAGAGGGGACAGATGGCTGTCAGTACATGCGAGCAGAACCTGTTTTCTTTGAAACCCAGTCTGCTAAAACAAAAATTGTCGACTACTTTCCCATATCACAGTTCAGGCAGAAGGTTAGAAATCTGAGCAAATTAATGTAAGTGAGGGTAAAGGCCAACTTCCTGAAATCAGATTTTCAGCTGTCTTTGATTGTATCTGTTTAGTGGGTATAAAGCAAAAAGGTAGGTTAAGAGGAAGAAATCTTTAATAAGAAACAGTGTATTAGCGATTAGAAAATGGAGCTCAGAAGAAATTTAAAAAAATGCTGCGTGGAGTAATGCAAGTACATTACAGCAATTTCAATTGCTGTGAAACAGCACAGCTTTGTTTCTGCTTCTCTGTTGCAATCTCGGCAGCCAGTGGAGCTGTTGGCTCTGTCCTTCCTTGCAGCTTGCTCTCGGTAATAGCACTGTGCTGGGACTGGGCTCTCAGTGCGCTCAGTGGGGTGTGTTGCCCTGGCTCATGATAAACAGGCAGGTGTTATCTCTTACCTCCTCTGTGCCTTAAAGCCCTGGTGGCATGATACTGAGCAGCAGAAGAGATGGTAATTCTGTTGTTTAGAAATGCCACTATCTCCTCTACAAACACTACTAGGATCCTCTGTGGATAGAGTGAGATGCACAGAACGGGTAGATGGTGGAGAAATAGCAGCATATCATTTCCTTTTTTTTTTTTTTAATTGCAAATAAGTGCAGAGCTTCTGATAAGAATTCAGTGCTGGGTGAGATAACTAGCTGCAGCAAAGTTCAAGGCTTGATGGAGCACTTGCTGGGGATTTACAGAGTTGTTTGTCTCTCTCCCTGTCTCTGATAAGAGAGAGAGAAAATACAGGGGGAAAAATCCAGACAGGACATTTCTCAAGGAGAGCAGACTAAAAGAAAGCACTAGTATGTGGAAAATAAAAAATTCCACAGCTACCAGAGAGCAGCAGGATGGGCAAGACAATTGCTACAAGGGGGATTTCCCTGTTTGCCCCGGCACTGTGTTTAAAATCACCTATGGCTGGACTTGTGTCCACCAGAAACTTGCCAGCTTTGCCCAGCTATGCTTTTGGTCTCCACAATACCCCGGGACAGACAACTTTGAAACTGAATCATAAGTTAAGTGAACATAGACCCCTTCCATTCATTTTCAACCTGAAGTCTGGTAACATCATCAGGTTTTCCTTTATTTTTTATTGGGATTATAGCAAAGCAGTCCTTCTCCCCTTTCTGTGACTGTTAAAGAAGTTCAGGCAGCTCCATATTCCACCTCCACCGTTCACTTTCCAACATGAAGCGCAACAGCACACCTCTTTTTTTTGGAAGCACACCGCGAGCCAGCAGCTGGGGCCAGCCTGTGAGCAGCCCCAGGCTGCGGAGTGCCCTCAGCGGGAGCCTTGGGAGTGCTGCTGGCAGCCGCTATGAGGAGATGTGGAAGGATCGGCTGTCTCCACAGATGTGACTCACAAAAAGTGCATGATGGAGGAACAGTCATTACCCAAAGACTGACTGAAGTGCTGAAATCTGAGGAACGCTGTTTGCTTGTCGAATGAACAAAAGCAACAGTGTGGTGTTTTTATTAAGTTTGTTTTTAAGAACCTTTGTTCAGATGAAACTAGTACTCCTACTTGCTGCCTTGTGATAGTATCCATGGCCACTTTGAAAGCCTGCATTTTCTGTCAGAGGCACAGAATCTAAATAGTGGCAGAGCCTTTTCACAACAGAGAATCATTAGATCTTAATGGAATTAATTTGTTTAAGGACCATGAGGGCTGGCAACTGTCATTGTGATCAACAGCTGATTGCCATCTCTTTGGGAAAATTGCAGTTTATTCATCTCAGAGGAAGGGAGAAAATTACAGAATTTGATTTTCTTCAGGTATAAACAAACTAAAAGCTCAAGTGAAACTCCGTGGCTGGCAGGAACATCGCAGCGGCCTGTCGTGCCCCGTGCCGCCTCTCCCAGTCTCTGCAGTGCGCGGCATGGCAGGAAGCATCTCACTGAAATGATCGCAAAGTTTGGCCTCTCTTTGCAGTGATTCGGCAATATATTTGTTGCTGTCTTCTAAAATGCTTTTCCTACAGCATGATTTTACTGTGCTTTTTGCCTGACTACCAGGATCACCACATTTTTCTAACAGACTTTAAAGACAAAGGTTTCCAAGCCAGACTAGGCCAACGAGCCACTGCTGTGTCTGGGTGCTTTGATGAAGACCCTGCACTAAACAACCTGCTGAGGGAGACGGGATTTTCCAAGCCCCCTCTGCCAGAGGCCACCAGCTGCCCCATGGGGAGAAGATGGCTGTTGCTTGATGGAACAGGCCGGCCAGCTGGGGCACACGTCGTGCTTAATGTATTCCTGGTTTTATTTTGCTAAAATGGGAATTGTGCGGTCTAATGTTATAATATAACCTCCTGCCACCTAAAGCTAATCAAAATGAGATCAAAAGGCAAAAATATTCTTCCCTGCTCGAAGAAAGGATACTGAGAAGCACCAACTATGTCACTGACTTTTATGGCCTCCATAAGGAAAGGCCTACATAGGAAACACCTGTGGGTATTTTCTTTTGCAAAAAAGCAACTTTAAGCCATTTAATATTAATGTCTACATGATGAAGCAGAAGAATGCTAAAGGACATCCCTTTATTTTAAGAAAGATAACTTTAAGAGGCTTAACAAGGCAGAGGTGAGAGATGTTGCTGGAAGTGCTGCGGTCAGGTTAGAGGAGGCGAGACAACTCTTTCCCTCTTCTCAGCCCCCGGATAAAGCGTTCATCCGGGCTCACAGGTTTATTCCATACCACGTCTGCAGGAGCCTGGCATTTTGCAGAGAATGAAAATGCAGTCTGGGTGCTCAGATGGGCCTGGTGCAGGATCAGCCCAGCATTGATGGAGACCTGTCTCATGCACCTTGTGCTAAAGAAAGCCCATGGCTTGCAAAACCGCTGCTGCACAGCCTGCCCAGGCTAGTAAAGGTGAGCTCTCCAAGGCTTGGGCCTCATCACCAGCTGGAGCTTGCTGAACGCAACAGCAACTAACACGAGCACTAGCTGTGGGTTGTTTGTGGTCCCTGAAAGGGGCTGGTGCTCTTCTCCTGGGCTTCCCACTGAGAGCACCCAGTGTCAAGCTGCACAAATAACCTTCAGCTGCTGTAAAGGTAATTCTTATTTTTGTTTTTTATAATTGCTATTCAGTGTAAATATGAATGCTTTGAAGCAGATTGCCGATTATCTTTGCTGTAGAAATTTTCTTTCTTATCAGTGTGAAGTAATCTAGCAACAGCAGGATCCAGCTGAGGGGAAGGTGCTGCAAAGTAGTAATTAATTAGCCTAACTGAAACAAGGTTGGGCTTAATGGCCCATAGATCTGTTGGTGGTGGGCAGGGTTGCTACAGCTGATGGTAGTTGGCTCAGCAGGCTTAGGGTGCGTTGCATTCAGCTTGAGAGCCAAGGTGTGTGTGCCAGCCTTTCTGGGCTGTGGTGTGGGCTGCTTGTCTCTAGTGCCCTGCGAGTCCTTAGGTCTGTGGATATCCAGAGGTCTCTGGGTTTTCTGTGCTTTGCTAAAGCCAGTGGGATTTACTGAGCCACAAGAGTTTGTCTCCAATTTATCCCTGTGGAAGGTATGGGGGCAGCTGGGTAACTCCTCCAGTGTTCCCCTGCTGAGGTCTTCTGTGACTTTTTTTCTGCCTTTTTTTTTAAGGCTCTCAAAGCTTGACTTCTGTCCTCTGGGTATAAAAGCCCGCAACGGTGTGTGTGTGTTTGTGTACACATGCAGTCATGTATTTGCGTGTATATGTGTACCTGAAGCTATGCGTCAGTATGTGCAAGCACACACCATGTCCACAGCTTTTTTGATTACTCAACGTTCTGACAGATCTTCTGCCACAGCAATGCAATGAATGAAAAATATGGTATTTGCCTGTGAAGCATCAAGAAACATCCTGTTTTTCTGAGCTGGGCATCTCATCAAATGGTAAGGTAACTTATTTATTTTTTCCCCCTTTCTCAGAGTAAATTATTTCCTATGATAGAAATAGTTACTGCTTGTGGGTTTGGTGTTTTGCCTTTTCAGAAATGCTATAAACTCAAATGTTTAGATGATGAAATTTCTAGAGAGAGAAGAAGGCAGGGCAGGGGGTGGAAGAAAAGAAGTGAAAGAAGTGTTAGCAGTTGCTGCCTCACTTGTGAGCGCAGAGGTAAATGGTGTGCTTTAGCCGAAATGATAGCACTTGGATCTGCTTGAGTGGGCTTTGGGCCAGTGCCTGGATCCACACGTGCTCCGTGCTGAACCACGCTGCCTTCAGCTGGTTGCTGCAGGCACCTAATTGCAGAGTCTGTGAGTGAGCACAACAAAAGAACATGTTAAAGCTCTTGTTTCTGTTCACTTCGCCTTTCCTGGTTCAGAACCTCGTGCAAGCGGCAGATGTACAAGACTTGACAAAAATGTTGTTGTAGACTCATCCTTTAAATCATATGTGCTTTCTGTGAGGTGGGACTGGCAACCACCCAACCCTTTTTGGGTCATGTCAATGTGTTTGTATGCTGCACAGCAGAATGAATCTCAGCAGGATTGCTTAGGAGTTATTGCAATGCAAATATTGAATTATAATTACACTAACAAGCATAAAAATGCAATAGATGTTCTTTCACTGGAAATTGGAGCTCGCAGAGCCTCAGCATGCACATCACGCAACTGCGATAGCAGTACCAATCTTTCTGTGGAGAGAGGAGGGAAAATGAATATTCAAAAATTGTTTTAGTTAAGCTGGTGCTACTGTGGACTCTGTTCTTTCTCTCTGGCTGCTTCTTTGAAATGCAAATTTAAAGAATAAAGCAAAGAAATAGAGAGGACAATCAATGTGTTTCTCCAGGGCAGGAGGAACTTTAATTTACTTTTTTTTTTTTCGAGTCCGTGTTCTCTGTAAGGATTTTTCTGTGGGAAGATTGGTATTCTTCTGGGGGGAAGGGTGTCCCGAAATGTGCATATAGCTGGAGACAATTGAACCAGGATCAGAGTAAGGCTTGCTAGCTATCAGGAAACATCTGGTCCTTCCATTATCACCTCAATGGCTGCTCAAAGTTATTTTTCTTCTGGGAAATGCCAGCCAGCCACCCAAACACTTCACCATGTTGACAGCCTTAGTAAGTGCACTTACAGTCTGGAGTTTAGCCCTTCCGCTATTCTCTCCTTCCATGTAGCTGACCCGAGCAAGGGGACAAGTCTCTAGCAAAAGGTGGTGGTTTCTGCTCAGAGCCATCTTTCCCTGTTGGGCCCACCCACAGCAGAGGGGAAGCCCAAACCCAGGGCGGGAAGCACATGGCTGGGCTCGCTGTGGGCAGCAGCATGTTGGAAACACGTATTTCACTCCTGCAGAACAAGATTCATGTGCACCTCCTCTTCTGTTTCTGGCTGTGTTGTGTTTGTGTGACTCACATGGCCTGGCTCTTCGTTGTCCCTGGGTGAATAACCTTGCTCGGTCAGAGATGCTCAGCTGTTAGCAGCTTCTCTCAGCTTGTGGGCTTCAAAATGACTTGTGGTCACTTCTAGGAAGACATTTCAGAAAAACGCATGCATGGTGGTTTTTGCTTCTTTCTCTGATGAATACAAATATTTATTGTAGTTAAAAGGGAAAGTGATTGATGTCTGTAATGCAAAGGGATGTTCCCTGAACTCTTTGACTCGTCTTTCATAATCCTGGGGTGCTTTATTAAGAAGAAATACATAAGAAAATGCGGTCCTTTCTCTTCTCCTGTCTGATTAGTTTACCTTTATCAGTGAATGATGTTTAAAACAGCATGACATCTGTTCTTACCTATAACCTTGTACTAAAGAGGATGAAGTCTATTCTCTTGTCATACCAGAGATGCCAGGAGATGTTCGTAACATTATATAAAATATAATAGTTGATCTTATTTGTACTGAGCTAATCACCGTTAGGACTAATCCATCAACTTTCAGTAATGTATTAGCCAAAGAGACTCCAGTTTGTCACAATCTGGATGTTTCCTCTTCCCAAAAGACAAAAAATGTGAATGAATTTTCTTTTACAATACATAGAAAATAAGGCAAAAATGGTGGTTTAAAAGGGTCAGTTTTGTCATCATCTGGACTAGCATGGCCTAGAGTATTGTGATAGAGAATAAAGATTCATTAATCACTATCTCTTGAGACTCTGTCTTGAAAAGAGATTCTGCATTTCTGGGAAAAATGGCCACACTTGAACGTGTTGGGGGGGGAAAGGTATTTATAAGAGTTATCGCTGGTTCTAAGCATTAGGAAGCAAGTTGCCTTCCTATCCAAGGTCAGACTGATATAAAGTATATGTTCCTTAAAAACAACTATTTCACAGTAGTTTCCAAGTGTGGTAACATTGGTACTGGAAAACAAATATCCAGGCTGTTGCCTAGTCCTCTGTAGAGAGGAGAGATGTGTAGCTTCAGGTATTGTGCCAAGCACTCAAGTGGCGTTCTTCGAAGTGCTGTAGATTCAAGGGAATTTAATGAACTGTCTTGGCAACTCAGGAGAACAGGCTTCTTCAAATGAGACAGCCAAACTTTACTGCAGGAGAATACAAACCCAACTGGGTTTAAATCTTTTCCCAGAAAGTGAGTTTTTCAGGGAAAAGAAAGAAAGATGGGGAATTAGATGGCTGTTTTCTGGTATGCGTATAGGTCATGAGTCTCGTTTGTCTAATGTGAGCTGAACCATATTCTTTTGCTAGAACATAAAGAAGAGTCATAAAACTAGGGCTTTGTGAAACCCTGTAACCTTGGCCAGGTTATATGCTTCTGTTTCTCTAAAGCATGTATCTGTAAAAAGGAAAGGATTAGGAAAGGCAAACAGACGCTCTGATCTCTATTTCCAAAATGTCCCTTTCTTACAGCATCCTGAAGAAACACTTAAACTGATAGCTGGAGCAGCCATCCATCCGCTGGGCATGCAGATGCAGCGAGCAGGGGCAAGGTGCTGGGGTGACTTGGCTCGGCTCTGCTGGCCTTCGCCGCAGTCATCCATCCGCTCAGCCACCAGAAGGACGTTTCCGCTTATGCATTTAGGGGGCCTCTATCTGTCTTCTGCTCTGTAGAAGCAGGGGCCTGAAGGCTTTGCCCCTGGCTACTCTGTGGTTTCCCTCCTGCCGCTTCTAGCAGACAGAAGGATTTTCTGCAAAAGCATTGCAGAGTTTCCTCCTCTTCCGTTTCTGACTTCTCACTTCTTCACCTTTTCTCCCCAGATGATAAGGCTCATTTAGACATAAGCGTGGCCTGTACATTGCAGCACAGAAATCAAAGTGAGAGCCATCTCCAATACTTGTGAGCAAAAGCTAACACAGAACTGATAAAATCAGAATTCTTGTTCTGTCATTAAAACTGTGATTAAGGATTTCGGTCCAAATCTCTTTGGGCAATTACACAGAAATTTGCTTCATTCAGCCTATTGCCCAGGACCTCCAGGCACACACCAGCAGCCAATTTGTACTCTGTACCAATTAGCACGCTGAAGTTTATCCCATTAGAGATGCAGCCTGCCACCAAAGGAACACAATGCCTCTCCAATTCTATTTAACGGTGATACAAGAGGAACCCAGGGTACTGGGTTGCCTGCCTCTGAGTTCATCTGCCATCCATCACTTGTCTTAAACTCATTTGAGAGATTGCTTTACATTTTATCGTTCACGCTGTAAGGCCAACAGTGATCTAAGCTTCTTAAAGGTACGTTTTGGAAAGAGGGAAGATAACAGGAAATATTGTTGGGAAATAGGTGTGAAGACAGCCATCTGCATAAAAGCAAAGAGGTGTAGGACTGACACTTAAGCTAGGAGTGTGTGGTTTTGGTTGTTTTTCCATGGGCTATAGGTCTCGCAGCTACAGCCACTGTGTTGCTGCTCTCCTGCCTGTGGCTGCCAGGCTGCACGTGTTAAATCTGGGTTTTGCAGCAGTGGGGGCCGTTTCTTGGCTTCCAGAGCTGATCACTGTAAGCATCGATCTCATATCTAAGTGTAGGGAAATTTAAGTGATGTCTGAACTTTTAACTAGTATAGCCATATAGGTTACTGAAGATTTGAGATCGGGTCTTGTTTTGCATTTTTTTTGTTACACTGGGAAACTCGGTGCCTTTGTGTTACAGACAGTATTCTTCTGTTGGTGTTTGGTGTGGGGGGGCTCCCTTGTGTAAGAAAGCTATTGCTCTCTGCATGTAACAACCTAGAAGAAAAAGGCTTTCCACAAGAAGTCATTTCTGCCTTGACATACACAGAGCAAGTGGAAACACTTTTCCCCAGAGAGCTGAGAGTATTAAGACTGGAGTATAACAGGGTTATATTCTCAAGAGATGTAAATGCTGTTACAGCACTGCATACTGCCCTGACTATACTGAAGTAGCTGGTAAAAAGCTGAATTTAATGCCCAGTTATGGAAGGTATAACTGAATGTTTCAAGCTATTATGAAGTTCCTGCAGGACTTCTAAACTCTCCAAAATATATAACTGCATCTAAAATCTTAACTAATACTCTGGGACTTGTGTTTTTGTTGTTTGCAGCCATTCTATAGCTGGTTTAAAACACCTAGTTTAATAGGCGTTGGTCTCCTGTGAATTTCTACTGTTAGAAATGAAAAGGAACCCAAAGTTTCTTGCCAGGACTTTACAATGCATTTAGTTTCCCTTTCAGACTTCAGGAACCATTTAAAAGCATATGGGCTTTCTAGCAGCAGTTGTACAATGCTGGTAATAAGAGTCACAAGAGCCTTAGTTCAAGTTGTCTGCGAGCAACACTTAGAAAAGAATAATTCTACTTGGGTTGGTAAGCCTGCAACCCTGTCCCGAAGCAACTCTTGTGCATTCGGTACTTATCCGGATAGTTGTCCCGATTCTCACCTTGCCTAAGACAGAGGAGCTTCTCCCGAGCCATGCCAGCTCAGCTGCGCAGACAACAATGACTTTGCCCGGGGTTGAATCCTGCTTTCAGCCCGGTGCTCGCCCGTACTCACAAGGTCTGGCTGGTGCTTTGGCCACAAAACTAGGACTCAAGAAAAAACTGCACTAAGAAGCTTCTCATGTAAGCTTGTTGAATATCCCTAGATGTTTGGAATATGTTTGACTTCTAAAATTCTGTACCAAAGCAAAAATAATAAAGTGCTAAAGGAGTCTTTTGATATCATTGGAACAAAAACGTTCCCTGTTTTTGCGAAAGTTTCCAAGGTATTTCATTTTTCAGTCTGTTTGTGGAATGAAACCAGACTTTGAAGTCCCAGGGTTTCCTCAGGGAGAAGGAAGCAGATTTTTCAGTCAGTTCTACGGAGTACGATCCTCTTGGTGCCTTGGAACCAACTCCTGCTTGTCACAGCTGCAGGCATAAAAGCAAAACTGGGAGAGAGAAATTCATAATTTCATGGTCCTTTAATTCTTAAAGGAAATCCTTCCCCTCCAGCCACTTCCCAAAACTTACTAAAATTAAAGCTCTTTGTAAGTAGATTCTTAGATATTCAGATTTAGATGTTTCCTTTCCATGCCTCGGCCAGAGCATGGGACTGGAGGAGGTGCAGGAGTGCAATGTACTGAACCATGCTTAGGTGCAGCTCTGGAGTTCCTTTTTGCTTGCTGGAAAGTTCTTGCCAATTTGTCAGTGACAGGTCATGAGCCAACAGCACACACACATTTGGCCAACACACACAGGGTCTTGAAAGCAGTGTTCTGAAAAAAAAAAATAGAAAAAAAGATGATTCATGGTACTTCTAGCACCTATCAGATCACGTAGTGTGCCATTATGACTTTCCCTTCTTAGCATCTGTTAAAGAGAATCCTCTGGCTAATCCTTCAGAGATAATGAGCAGAATGATGGTAGTCATAGAAACTGCTGCTTAAATATCTGTGTTTTGCACAAACTCCAGGGTATGGCTAATTAGACAAGTGATGGAAATCTGTTTCAGCCCTGTAAAAAGACCCATACAGTTGAACCACTGCCATTTTCTTAGCTCTGTCTGAGCAAGTTTGCTGTTCAAAAATGTTATAACTACATCTGTTCTTTAGATGGGCTTGTTGGTAGTGGAATTAAGTAGAACTTTTAAACACAGGGCTTGTCCTCTGTTGGTAAAAGGCCTCTTGAATAAATCTGTTTGAGGACAAGAAAGAAATTGAGGTGGCCATAGAAGCAGGTGCCTAACACACGTACCCTTTGTATCGTAGATAGGCTCTGTTAAGCAGGTCCTGAATTCAAAGCATCATGTTCAAGACTGCTCTTTCCAGGGTTCAGAGCTGTTGCTCTACCAGCCATAGGGGTGCTGGTTGTGCGTCCTTATAGCTGCAGGCCTGGAGAACTGGCTGATCCTCATCACACCCATAAACGTGTGGATGTTAGAAGACGCTGCTTGGGGAAGATGAATGCAGCGACTGGCATATTTTGAGTGCTTTGCCTACAAGGTCTTCGGAATTTTGGGGCTCTTGCAAAGTTTGTCTGGTTTAAATTCTCTTGCATGGTACAGTACAGCTGACAGGCTAACCACAAAGCACAGTTTTGTTCCAATTTCTTGATACCAGCAAAAGGAGAGATCAACAAACTGGAAAGAGCCCAGCAGAGGGTGGCTGAAATGGCCAGGGGCCACAGCGGGTAACATATAGGGAGATGCTGAGGGAAAGGGGCGAGTTCAGTCTGGAGAAGAGAGGTTAAGGGAAGGGGCTAATTGCCCGAAGGGGTATTGCAGAGGAGATGCAGCAAGGCTCTTCTCGAGGGCACGGAGAAAAAGGACAAAAAGCAACTGTCACAGGTTGTGGTAGGGAGAACGTTGTTTGGCCATAAGCACCTCTGTTGTGATGATCTCGCTCAGCGCTGGAACTGGTGATTGGAGGCTGTGGGCTCTTGGTCCTTGGGGGCTTTCAAAACTCAGCTAAACCAAGCCCTGTGCAACCTGGTATAACTTTGAGGCTCGTGTTGCTTTGACTGGGAGGTTGAACTACACAAATGCCAGAGGTTGCAAACAACATTTTTTTTTTCTGTGATAGCAAGGCAAGGAACAAGGAAGTTACTTCAGGTCACATAACAAATTTGTGTCAAAGGCAGGAGAAGAGAAGATGCCTCCCGTAATCTCAAATCATTGTCATACTGGGTAGCCCATATTGCTTTTCTAGTACAATAGTGTTTCCCTGGTCAGCCTTGTTTCAGAGCATTCATGATCTAATTAAACAGTTTTCTGTCCCCTTTTTTAAAAATAAAAAATGAGGAAGGGGTCAGAAAATTTAAGATACTCTTGAAGCAGCAGAGTTTAAAGAATTGGTGCATTTAAAGCCTGTCTTTCCATACGACCTTTGTTATGGAACTGTGCATGTGTTGAGTAGGAGCCACCCTATGTTCTGAGGGGGCCTTCCTCTTCTCCAAAGACATTTTTCTTCAGAAATAATTATGATTAAGGTGCATTTGTGCTCCTGGAAACTATATTTTGAAATAGTA
Source organism: Anseranas semipalmata (assembly GCA_013399115.1). Classification (NCBI taxonomy): domain Eukaryota; kingdom Metazoa; phylum Chordata; class Aves; order Anseriformes; family Anseranatidae; genus Anseranas; species Anseranas semipalmata. The sequence goes on from VXAA01000559.1 coordinate 630,395, forward strand.
AGTATATTCAAATGGCAATATTTTCTGGCATCATCCATACCCTGGTTACCTCTAATGATGTCACAGAAGTTCTACTAGCAGATAAAACTTTTTTTTTCCCATGGTTCATGAGGTGGCTGGTGTTATCTCAACTGTTGTTGCTGAATTTTAGTCTGTGATCTTCTAGCTCTCAGTGTAAATTGTACCGAAGTTCTGAGTATGTGTGGGAGGCTATTTTTCTTTTTCTGTATTAAAATATTTCATGAAATACAGCCCCATGAATCTTGGCTAGTAATTCTAGTTGTTTTTTTAATTGATGAAGACACCTGATAATAAAGCTGCAACATCTGTCTCCTACCTGCATTGACTTATTAATAGTTTCTGTTATCAGGTTCCTGCAGATATTTCTCAAGCTAATTTTTTTAATTCCCCCTTCACCTATAATATAAAAATTGTGTTTGCCACTGCCCAACCCCTTTTAGCTGGCATAATAATTCTTAACCAACCATGTATGCCTTGCTGATCAGCCTCAGGAAATATAAGGTTTGCTTTCTCCACCTTGGCAGAGCCTTTGTAGCATAAAAATAAATAAGAAGCTCTAAAAATTAAACTAAAAAGAAATAGAGGTAATTTGCTTATTGGCTGTAGCAGTGTGATCAGACTGCAGTCCTTGCAGCATTTGCTTGTTTTTAGTGAAGGTCCCAGCCCTGGAAATGGAGCACAAGGGAGCGACAGCTTGCACAGCTGCGAGCCTGTTGGCCAGGGAAGTGGTGGCAGATCTGGCGCTCATCTCTTGTCCATGCCATGGGACAGGCCAGAGCTCCCTGCTCTCAGCCTTCCTGCACCCCTCCAGCTCTGGAGATGTCACACAGGGTCAGCGTGCTTGCTTTGCTGCAGGGTTTTGAGTTTTCTGCAGTATTAGAGATGGGTTTTGTTTGTTTTGTAATGACTTTGTTTAGGCTCTCTGGAGGGGTCTAGTGCATCTTGTGCCCCATCCTTCTGCAAGCACTTTCGCACTTGCTTAACTCTCTAGTTAAGAGTTTCAGTTCTTTAAAGTCTTTGAATGGTTGCAGCTTGCAGGAATGCTAAATTCCTCCCAAGGGCCACCATTCCAGCAGCTGCAAAGCACTCTGAAATGCCTTCTTGCTTTACCCTTAAAAGTACCCTTTGCCCTTATGTTCTGTACGTAGTGTAAGCTTCGGGGCTGAGGCTTTGGGTAGCTAGCTCGGATAACCTCACCAAGTAACGCAGGTTTAAAAGTTATTCAGGATTGTTTTTTTCATCATTTTGTCTTGTCTGAAACTGTTTAGGATAAAGTCTTTCCTTCTATGGATCTGAATGGTATGAAGTGACCTGGAACTTACTGACCTTATGGTTTTACTGTGGGTAAATACTACAAAAATGGAAAGTATAACCTCTGAAGCTTGAAAAGCTAAAGACAGCTTCATGGTGTCTTAAACTAAACTTGGTGACAAGATGGAGGGTGAGATTTGTAAGATTCACAGCTGTGTATAATTGTTTTTATTTAAGGTGGATTTTTTTAAATCCCCCACAGGTGATTTTGGAAAAAAAAACTGAAAACGAATGATTTTTTTATTATTATTTTTGTTATTTCTTGAAGTGTGGTCTGTGTGTTTTCAGTTATCCCAATTTACTGGGAGGGGCTGAACTGTAGCCATGGCATCTATGAAATCTTAACGTTGAATTGTTTTAATGACATGCATGATTACTTTGACAGTTAGACAATTCTGAATTGGAAGAGATTTAAGCCCCCTCTTTCATGGGGAATAAACCTTCATTACAGAGCAAACTCCTTCAGGATCACCTCAGTCAAACCTAGACACGTTATGTGGGGACAGCAATACTAAGAAATAACTTTCTCATTGATCTTGTCAGCTGCTGAGAAGTTCCATGAAGCTGTGGAGAAGGCAGGGAACAAGAGGCAAAGCCACAGCGCTTCTCTGCTGCGAGCGTGGGGACTCGCAGCTTGGTATGGACGCTGCCTCTTCTGCAGGCCTGTGGACTGAAAAAAGCTGCTAAGATCTGGCCTGGAGATGTCTGCAAAATAAAAATGTTAGCTTTGTTGATGAGAGTACTCCACAGTCCAGCTCTGCTGGTGAAAATGCTTTAATCGCGTCAGTCTGAGGTAGCCAGAGAGCCCCCTGAGCTGGGGCTGTGGAGAGGGTTCCTTCTCTGGAGCTCCCCACAGCCATACCTTACTCCAAATGCTGGCCACTGTGCATGTCTCTGCCTCTCCTCTGCTGCTAGAGCTTACCATCCTCATTGATCTCTGGAATGGCTGATAATATGGACTTCCAACTGGCAAAATCAGCTGGGTTACAGTAAACTTAGGCTGAGATGCTGAATTGCCTTGGATGTTTAACTGCCTCATTAGGCATCTGATATCCATCAGACAGCCACCCAGCTGCCACCTTCTTCTGCTGAGCACTGCCAGAGCCACCTGCCTGGTGGTTATCAGCAGTTTTAGCCCAAGCCCAACCTCTGAAGTTCTCAACTGGGGTTTTAAAACCATTTCCTCTCCCCCAGTTATCTTGTGACCACACTGAAAAATGGAGATGCAAAAGATGGTCAGCTTCTCTTGAGAGGCTTGGAGGAAGGGTTATTTACAAACTTCTGTGCTGGCTCCCCCCGTGCACGTGGACATCCCAATCCCATTTCCATCAGTGAGCTGCCTTTCTTCTGATGGCACGCAGCAACTTCTGACTGCTGCTTGGTTTCAAACACCTTTCTCTGATCGTTAGAGGAATTAGTTATGTTTAGGCAGTTGGCTGCATAGTGGCCCCAGTGAAGCAAAGAGTCAAATCGTGTTGTTTCCTTATCTTTAAAATCTACCTGGATAGACAATCCATTGATGATGGACAAGAGAGGAATTCAGGTATGGAACTTAAGTCCTTGAATCCTCATCTTTTCTTGTTTAAATCTGTTGAAAATAAAGATAAGGATGTATAAAGGAACACAGCAGTAACAAAAATGTTGAAGTCTTAATACTCTGGTAATTTGTCTATTAGTTGATGCATAACTAACCAAAAAGGTAGCTTTCAACTGCATTTCATTAGTTATACTATAAAAATTGACTAGCTGTAGGTTGCACTGTCATTCTTGAAAAATCAAAATAATAATAATAAATTATATATTCCCTTTCTTACTGCTCAGTGGTGAGGGCAGACTTTTGCAGCAAGGAATCAGAAGTGCACAAAGTTTGAGATGGTTCAAAGATCTTAGTATTTCCTTTGCAGCTTCGCTTGATTTCAAGATTTACACAGGACTGTAGGTCTTTGCTATAGTTAATGAGTTTTGGAAAAGCAGACTGTGTGTAAGAACAGCCTGGAAAGGTTAGGCAGCTGACATTTCAGGAGGCAGCAAATAACACAAGTTGATAATGTCAAGGAGCTGGCACAAACAGTCTTTTGAGGGATACAGGTGGGTCCCAGACAAATGCTGCAGTAACTGGGAACTTCCATTTAAAAATTATGTTTTGGGTAGAAGTATTATTTCCTGTTTGCCTGTAAGACTTTCCAGAAATGTCAGGCAGGGATGGTGATATTTTACATACGACTTTTTTTTTCTCCTAGCTCTTTTCAGAGGTTGCAAAGTTCTTCCTTGAGGGCGGTCTGTATTCCCCTCTTCCCTGTGTTTGTGGGCAGGAATTGTTTGCACAATACACGTGAGGTCTTCGGGCTTTTAACCTACCCTCAGATATTTGTGTTGACCCCACACAGACACCTGGTCTTACTCTGCACTAAAGAAGGCATAATGCTGTCCAAAATACGCCATTGCATTGAATGCGTATGCTGTAGTGTGTAGCAGAGCAGCCAGCACATGTGGTTAAAGTGAACCCAGTACATAAAGCTGGCTTGAAAAGTGAGACCTAGTAAGGATCCAGTGCTATGAAACTCTGGCAGGTACCCTTTCTTAAGCTATACCATAGGATTCTGTGTCAGTATATAATTTTGGTCTGAAAAGTGATAGCTGAGTACTTCCATATTTTGATGCAACTAAACACAAATATTTGGGGATAATTGTCAGTAAGTAGTGAATTCCTGTCTGTCCACCCATTGCGTCCAAATGTATTTCCTAGAAGCTGCTTGAAGCAAGGAGCAGGACAGAGACTTAGTCAAATGAAATAAGCAACGGATGGATGGAAGGTGTGCATTTGTAAAAGGTGATCTTAGCACACTGGACCAGTTATGCCACTGCAGAAACAGATACGAGTGCCTCCTGAACGCCTGTAGGAAGGATGCAGCTGCACCTTTGCGGGGCTATAGGGATGCTCACACCTGCTGCAGGCAGTGTTTGGTCACAGGGCTCCAAAGATCTCCAGCTGCTGGGTTGTGATAGCAAATGTCCTGTGAGTTTCCGTCAGGAAAGACCCCCTTATTTTCAGATCCCAGGAGTGATGATTTTCTCAGAGCTGCAACTTTCCTAACTTTCTGACTAACACTTTTCTTTTGTCCTATGGTAGAATTTTTCATCAAGTTTGAAAGCTATGACTCAGTAATTGGAGCCACCACTTTCGTAATTGACTTCAGGTGCAGCAGAGGATAAAGAAATCGTTTTTTATTACATATATCAGTACTTGTAATTGCAAAACTTGACAGTTACTGTATTCAAATCAGTATGGCCAAATACACCTCCATGACAAAGACAACTTTCCATGCTTGCATTTGTAGAGTACTTTATCAGCTAAGCTCACTGTCTCACGTGGATTGTGTGCATACGCAAATGTCAGAATGTGGACATGGCATCTTTTTATTGAAGAATCTACGTATGAGTTTATTTTTAGTATGCTTATAAGCAACGTTCTTCATGATAGGCACATACGTAAGTAACTAGCATGTAAATACTGTTATGTGTTGCTGTGATGTCAAAAGTATTAATGAATTACACCATTTCCAGGCCTTCTGTGTGGGAGCATTTTGGATTCATGGGAAGAAGAAAAAAAAAAAAAAGACTTTTTGTATGAATTTCTAAAACGCAGAGTTAAATTTCTGCTAGTGTCACTGCATTGCCAGAAGGCTAGTTTTGATATGATTGCTGCAATTATTTTGTTTGTCAGGCATTACAGACAAAGGTGACTTTTTAAATATCAATTAAAAATACAATGGAAAAACATAAAGCTCTCCAAGTATTGTTTTAACCAGGTTGTATTACTTGCCTTCTCAAAAGGCTCTTATAAAGAAGAGAGATCACCTTTGCATCTTATTTGGCTCCTGTGGAATTGGCTATACCTGGTGCAGGGGAAGAAAATGAGCAGCAGAACCCCAGAGGTACAGGACCAGGCATCAGGTAGCATGCAGCATCATCTTGTGACAGGACATGATATTTGGTCAGTCCATTCCCTCTAGGCATAAACTCACATCCTTCAATCAGTGCTTCATGTAAAGCCTTACAGCATTGACTCAGAGTTGTTAATGTTCCTGTGACACAAATCTACAACACTTGAACCAATATTGGTGTGTTAATGCACTTGGTGGGATAAATTCTTGTTTTAATCAGTGTGCGCAAGTGTCTGTATGCGAGTATGTGAAATAAAACAGCTAAAGCAAATGAGACATGGCTTTCTTGGTAGGCATTGTGCATTGCATAGGCTGTGTCTCAAGCCCTGCTAGCTTGCACAGTTTGTCACCTGAAGCAGATATGGAGAGCAACTTTTTACTTAGGCAGGTAATGTTAGGACAAGGGGGAATGGTTTTAAACTAAAGGAGGGTAAATTTAGATTAAAGGGGAAAAAAATCTTTACCCTGAGGGTGGTGAGGCACTGGAACAGGTTGCTCAGAGAAGCTGTGGATGCCCCATCTCTGGAGGTGATCAAGATCGGGTTGAATGCGGCCATGGACAACCTGGTCTAGTGGGAGGTGTCCCTGCCCATGGCATGGAGTTGGAACCAGCTGATCTTTAAGGTTCCTTCCAACCCAAGCCATTCTATGGTATGACTCCTTGGCCAACCTTTGATGTGAGAGCTCCAATCTAGTGAGCTCCTGACTTTTCTCCTCATTATAGGCACTGATAGCAAGCTATGGTGATGAATCAGCCAGTGCATCAACTGAAATATGGAACAGTAATAAATAAATAAATTGTCAAACAAAGTTATCTAATTTCTTGACAGGACAAATTAGTTTTTTTTGTTTGTTTGCTTGTTTTTGCTATTCTAAGTGCCTAGGATATTAAGAAAGCACGTCTGCATCGTCGTTATCTGCTGTGGTTTAAGACTGGTTGTTGGTTAGGTATGATGCTCTGCAATTTGTCAGCAAAGCCCACTGCAATAGCTGTTCTTAAAGGCCAGCTTGCTTGTTCAGTCTCTGTGCATCCAACCCCCCCATCTTTGTGCTGTGTTGCTTTTTGCAGGAGATTTAAAATGCTCTGATTGCTAAGTTGGGTAGTAGCTTGATACAGGAGAATTTTGACCCAGGGAGCTGGTGAGCAGGGTGGTAGCCGTGTACAGTCTGGATGTCTGTGTATGTATTATGGACTGATAATACAGTTATAGCTGTTCAGTTTGTTATTGATATTATTTTTTCACCTTTGTTTGCAGAGTTTCTGCTGTTACAGTTGTGAAACTGTTTTCAGCCTTTGTATCTCAATAGTTCTCCATGAATGGCATGATGATTACATTGAAAATGCTGCCTCCTCCTGACATTGTTCAGTTGAATCAGAACTTAAAGTTTGCAGGAATGTAACCAGATGACATTACAGAGCTTTCCCATGTGGTACAGTTTCATCATTAGAATTGACACAAGTGGAACTGACCGTCTTCTAGTAGAAGGCAACTGCACAGGCAGGACACCTACACTACAACTTATCTTTATGTTTGCTGTAACCAGTTTACAATAGTAATTTAGGCTTGATTTTAGAAGTTTATCAGTTCTGGAACTATTTGTACTTCTGATTCCTCCTTGACCATCGTGCAGGACACCTTTGAGGTCCTTAACATGCACCTTTTCAAGGAGAACTGCTGTGTGGTGGTAGATTTGTGCTCGAAAACTGCAGCGTTTATTGATGATGTTCCTGAAGTGATGCTGAAATCCCCCGTGGCCTGGGAACTGTCAGCTGCACCCAGGACATGAGTGGTGTGGGAGCTGGCTGCCCTGGGACAGGGTGGGGCAGGGATGGGGAGCTGGCTGGGCTGCCCTGCTTTGCCTGGGGAAGGTTTGGCAGGATGAACACAAGGGCCAGAGACCATTTTGGTTCCACTGGATCAGCAGTTTCCAGAAGAAAACTCATCCCTTCTAGCCAGCTTCAGCGAATACTTCTGCTCCATCAAGTAACAATTTCAGTCGTGATGAGGGAATACTAGATGTGCTCAAGCACCTCTTTGTACTTAACAAAATTTGATGGTGGAATTATTATTTTTTTTTAATACGGGCAAAAGAAAGAACAGCTATTTCTTGCAGTTTCCCTTTACATGATGTATCTTTTTTTTTTTTTTTCCCCCAAACATGATTTTTGGAGTCTGCTGTGACAAAATATTTGCAAGAGGTTAAAACAAAAAGTTCTAAAGTAAACGAGGAGCCAAAATTTTAAAAGCTCCATTGCCGGATTTGGCATGTGGAACTTGGGACATTTAATATCCAACTTTTCAGAGCAGCTTCTGCTAGCTTCCCTTGGAGATGACCAGCAACTCCAATCCACCTTACTTGCCTTGCAGAAGAGGCACATAACACAAACGTGAAATGAAGTGTTTTGGTTCAATTAATTGCTTTGTCTATTTCAGCATCAAATTGAAAAAACAACCTATTAATTCCACAGTCCTGGGATCTGGTAACCTGCCAAACCCACACAATGCAATTTAAGCCACTTCTCTGCATTGTAATCACTTAGGAGAGTTCTGAAATAAGATGTAACCTCGACTGAGAAATGACTCTGCACTTTTTCATGCTTGGAGATATCACGTCTGCCTTCAAAGTCAAGAGAAATGTTGAAATGCTCCTGGTAGTGGATCAGTGTCAGCAGCTGATGCAGGGCTATATCATGAACTCTTCAGAGAACAGTGTCACAAGATGCTTGTTAAGCAGTGATTTCTGGCTGCTGACAGATGCCTCTGTATGCTGACCTTCAGCTCACAAATGTCTGTCTTTCTTGGCTTAAATAATTTGTGTCTTTTAAATCATTGTGTCTGCTGCTTTGGGATGGCAGTAGAATGGGACTAAAGGTCAGTGTTCATCCCTCTGTAGCATGGTTGATTTCAGCACAAAATTGGGTTCTCTGTCCGTGTAGGCTTCATAGGCAGAGTAAATAATGGTGGGTTTACTAACACGAGGTGCTTGGAGAGGTCAGTGAGGGGCACAGCCAGCTCTTTTACCCTCATCTGACCATAAGTCAAGAAAAATAGGATGCCTATAGGGGGATGAACTGAGAGAGTCTGCTCTCCACCTGTAATGCCCTCACTATATGGTTTCAGTATATGTGGAGGGAGTTGCTCAGTCCTGCTGACCTACTCTGTTCTTATTTAGTTCAGCAGCTCCCTTCTTCCTTCCAGTCCAGCTTTCTCTTTTTCAAAAACTCCTCTTAATTGGATCCTTTCAGAACCTTCTCCAAACCTTCTCCAAGTCATTTTGGACTCAAAAATATCCCAAACCTTTTATAGGTTCGATATCTAAATATCACTGGGCCTGTTCTTTCCCGGAGCTTGCTTAATGGCCCTTCTGTTCCTGCAGCCTCTGCTCTGAAGCTTGGAACACATCTAGGTTGACCCTGCTTCATTCTCACTCACATGGGAAATGTCCCCCCTTGGGTTCTTCTCTCCCTGTCTTTCCTTGTACGTAAGGAGTTGTATCAGTAGTGTGTCGCTGTGGAAGATGATATATGACATAAACCAAAGTCCAATTCTCTGACCATAGACGATCAGACTGTGATCATGCAAAGTTCTTGAGGAATCAAGCACAAGTGTCAAGGAGCTTGTGCTTTATGCAAAGAAACAACCCAGCTCCAATAAGGACTTCAGCTAATCTGCTTCACTTGATAAATGAGCAGTGGTTTCAGCACGTTTCGATCATCACTGGGGTCTGTGTGGTTGTGTGGCATCCTCCCAGTTGTTGTTCCCTCTCATTTCATCACTACATTTTAGAGACAGAGCATACTCTATATAGTGTGTGTTCTTACTTGTTCTTCAAGTACTGAGACAGGAGCATATCCAGTGCTGATGGCCTTGGAAGAAAGAGTTTGATTGAGTATGAAAGGCTGAAAGGAGATGGAGGCTGAGATCAAGGGACATGCCCTTGGGGACAGGGTTTAGGAGATGTAGGAAAGGATGGGGTTAAAGCTAACCCAGTCAAATTGGTCTCAACTCCTAAGTAATGTGTGGGCCCAAGTGAAGTTTTGTGCAGGAGCAAACTGAGAAGCAGAAAATTGCCTCTTGGACAGCATTTGGATGTGAGGTAGAACATGCACAGAAGAAATGGCTGGCACATGCCTCTCATGACTGTTCCTAACCTTGGGAAGAGGTTTCACTCTGGGAATAGGCAGACTTGTCCAGCTCTGCCTTTGAGCAAGAGCAGAACACTGCCCTAGGTGCTCTTTCAAGGGTGAGAAGCTGAGATAGCAGGGACTGATTTATTCCTTTATTCATTCCTGAAGTTCGGCAATTACTGGTTCTGCTGCCTCAGAGAAATGCGTGGCACCCCCCTTAAATAAATAGCTAGGATTTAACAATCCAATGGCTTTGTAACTTCTTCATCAGGTTAAATAGTTTTGAATATTTTAACGTAGATCTATAAATACCTCAATTAATAGAGGAATTAAAAGAGAATGTGAATGCACATTTAAAGTGAAGAAGCTAAAATAACTAACCATTAAGCCTGGATAGAGAGTGTCATGAATTTCTGTGAAACAGAAACATCTTTCCTGGTGACTTGCTGTATGTCTCTGTAGTGGCTGTCACTCCAGGTTGCTAAGGAACTTTGGTTGTCTACAATTCTGCCTTTAACATATGCTTTTATCCTCACACTTCATATGGAGCTTTTTCCCTCTGTATTGATGCTGACCTTTTCCTTCACCCTCATTAGCAGAAGCAACAACTGTGCTGCATTTATCAGCCATAAGTCTCTTGCTGCAATGCTTGGAAACTAAAATATAGAAAACCTTTAGCACTGCTGACACTTAATGATACGGTCATTATGTGCAGTAATACAGTGGAGAAAAGCTGTTTCAAAGGGAAGGGAGTTCTGCTTTTGTTATTAGCTATTGCATGCCCTCAAAAGAAATAACATTCCAGGGACAGATAAAATGGTGTCATCAAAATTACTGAAATCACAGAAATCGGTGTCCAAAAGGGATGTCAAAGGTCTGCCGCCCTGCTTTGAGATGCCATTAGCTTTACCTGCATCATCCCTGAAAGATGTCTGTTAAACTTACAGCAATAGTGATGGTTTATAAGAATAAATTACACTAAATGCCTTTCTTTCTGTGGTGAATGTGGGGTATAATTTATTGATTACTGTCTCTCTTGATAAAATTTCTTTTTATGTTTGGAGACTCTTGTTCTGTTCCCCTCTTGCTTTTCCTCTGTACATTAAACAAATCCAACTCTTTCATCCTTTCCTGGCAAATCATATTTCTAAACCTTTGATCATTTCTGTTGCTCCACTCTGAACTCTTCTGTTTCTCCCCACATTTCATCAAGTGTGCTTTCCCCAGGACTGCACACATTATTGTCTATGCCCATCCAGTGCTGAGTAGAGGAATACTCAGCTCCCTTATTTTATAAATGATTTTTTTTTTTTGTCTCGTGTACTTAAAATGAATCTGCCTTTTTTCTCCTAACAACGTGGATTTTGTTGATTCCTTCTCAGTTTGATCTGGAATATCCCCCATATCCATTCCCTGTATTATTGCAGCCCTGAGGAGCCCTCCCTTCCATTTGCACGCTGTTCATCCCCTTTCCTTCCCTCTGCAGTGTGCTATTCTGCACTCTTTGAAATCTGTTCCAGTTTTTGACTTGAGATTGAGCTTGATAAATAGAAGAAGCACTCTGAATTTCAATCCTGCCCTTAAGCAAGATTAAGCTTTGGTCTGCACTCTTTAGAAATATATTTGCTAGTCCATCACTCAAGTCAGTAGCATACAGTGGTTTTAATAGATCTGTGCTTGGCCTTTCTCCTGTCACAGTTAGTGACAAATGCAAAATGTTACAGGACCTTATTTTTGTGCATTTATTTGCTATGACTTGATGGGGAGAACAAGCACCATAACCATTGCCACGGAACCTTTCCTGTCCTCCAGAGTTCTTTGAAACTGTTCACAGAGCATGTTAGCTGCCTCCATAGTAACTCCTGGGTGAACGCCATCAAGCTCCTCAGATAAACAGAGGAAGGAACAAAGGCCAGCTGGAGAAAGGAGATGTTAAACAATGTGTAGGTCACTATTCTGCTTTCCTGTGAAGACTGAAGCAAAGAGGGTATGAAACAATTCATCCTTTTCTGCAGATAATTCCTCCCTTTCTCAATCTTGCAACGTTCTTGAGTTTTCTTGCAGCTATCTTTTGCTCCCTAATAGCGTCAGCTCCTTTTGTGACTTACTCTTAATGATTTGTTCCCATGTACCTGTATTTTCTGTATTTTACAGGTACATGTATGTTTTACAGCTGTCATTAGTTATGCCCAATATTTTATATTTTGTTTCATTCTGTTTATTTTTTCTAATCTCATTTAAAGAGTTCCTCATGCAGCCAGATGGGGCATGTGGTAATCCTTTCTTTCCCCTTTATTGGTTAAGTTGTTGTATCAGCTTTCCTGAGGGTCAATAAGCAAGAGCAGAACAACCAACATCTCTCCGCGGTTTCTGTGAAGCTTGCTAGTTTGGCACTAACTTGCACTCGAGCGACTTTTCCAATCCTGCTCACCACAGACCTTTGCTATTGGTCACAGTCAAATCCAGGTGCCACTCAGGGAGCGTGCTGACACTCAGCTTCTGATTTTTTGGAAAGGACTTGATAGTGTCTGGACTCTCAGACAACATTTTCTCTCTAATTCCTCCTGCCACTCATTGGCCATGGCAGTAGCCCTTTATAGAAAGTCTCTCCATAAGAGGAGATGTCAAAATTTCTTCTAGTTACTTTAGCAAAAAACAGTGATGTTGCACTCCCTAACTTTTCTGTTCTGAATTAGTATAAACAAAACAGAAAGTGGTAAAAAACAGAAGAAAGAGTATTCAGGACTCAAGCTGGTTAAAGAAAAGAACTTGTTCTGAGTCACCCCAAGGCAAAAGTGTCCACCCCTCTGACAATGGCAGACAGCTGCCCTTTGGAATTGACAGCTATGACAGCAAAAGAAAACACCAGGTTCATTGGGAAGTAACATGTATGCCTTCTCTCTCAGCCATCACGCAGTGCTAGAAGAAGCCCTATAATAATAGAAGCCTATTCTTGAGGCAGAGTTCAGACCAAGAAAGTTACAAGAGCAGCAGCAGATTCAGCCCTTCAGGACCTTTGGCATAGCTTTTGCTCTGAATCGTTCATGAATCTGATGTTTCCATGCCAGGACCCGGACACCTTAAATCCTTACTGGCAAGGCTGTCCCAGCTCTGAAGCACTGGAGCCTGCAGGATCCATAGCCTTTGAGGAGTATTGACACACCAGCTGCATGAGCAGAGGTCAGAGACACTTTTTAAAGCTTTTGCTTTGCCATGAAAAATAGATCAACTCACTTGAGCTGTCAAAATGTATTTTGGAAATGTGTTATCAGTGCTAACCTACCTCCTCCTGGAATTAGTTCCTCTACTCACTGTAGAGCAGTTTGAGAAAACATGTTCCTGTGGTTTGCAGTGTTTGATACTGCTTAAAAGGCTCATGGGAAACCTCTTTCCTCACACAGTGAGAGGAACCTGAACGAATATATCAAAGTAGGACAATAACATCTATTTCAAGGAATGTGGCTGGAACACAGCTCGGATGTATAACACTGTAATCCTTTGAAACTGCTATGTGTTTCTCGCTCAGCTGAAATCCTAACACTTTGTGTGTCTTCAAGTTCAAACCATGCTTTCTAAATTCTATGGGCAAGAGATGGATTTACAGATTGCAGTCCAAATCATGTTGAAATCTGGGAATTTTCTTTGACTTTAAAAAGGGATAGGATTTGTTATGCTGCTGAAAGTAGAGGTTTTCCTGAGCATTAGCAAGTAATGTGCTCTGAATATGCCTGTGTCCATCTGAGATGTACAGCAGCAGTGAGATGCCCACTGAGAACTTCTGGAGCACAAGGCAACCTCGGAGGTTGGAGGGAGGCTGTTTTTCTCCATGAGAGTGGAGTTTAAGAGCTGTGGTTCTGCTGGGTGCTCCATCTGCCCCTGGGCATGGCACAGGTCCTTCTACAGTGCTGGGCTTTGGGGAGAGAAGGAGCCTCTCCTTTGCATGATTTCTTGATCCAGGACAGTCTAAGAGGGACTTGGCTCTGTCAATTCAGTGTCAATCTTCACACTCTCTTCTCCAAGCTGTTTGGTTACTGTCACCAAATTGGTCATGGTTGCAGCAGCCATCATGCATCTCCTGTATGTCTGGCACCCAAGTTGTGGCTGTAAATTTGCTTGTTACTAATTCCAAGTTACAGCTGTCGGCTTGGTCCTCTTGGCAGGAAGACCCTGTCTGAGACTGGCTAAGAGCCATGGGTTAGCCTTTTTTTTTTTTTTTTTTTAAAAGGGCATTTTCAAGATATATTTTCAAGATATCTTTCAAGTTGTTTTCATGGTAGGTTATAGCATTTCCTTCAGTGATTTAGGAACTCTTTTCTGAACAATGCAAGTAGTTACGGACTTTAACTCTACAGAGTGCTTTTTTTTTTTTTTTTCCTCTCCCCGGTCTCCTTGTACTTTAAGCTAGCTTCTCCAAATGCATCTGTAGCTTTCCCCAAATGTATCTACAATAAATAAATAAACATCCAGTCTTTGTTTCTTGCCTCAGAAAGTGGAAGTTTGGATAAACCAATGAGAAACAGAAATCACAGCAGGATGGAAACAGATTTAGTTTAAACTCCAGGAGCTGCTGTATCTGATGGAAGCTGAATGCTAAGTGAATCATCATGACTCAGTAAATAGGATAATGGTCTCCCCCTCTGGGATTTCTGTTCCTGCCAGAGCAAATAGAAGCCTTGCTAAGCCACGGTCAAGTGAAACCCAGTCTGCTCATGCTTGCTGTGCAGCACGGCTGCACCTGCACCTTTACACCTGCTGCAGCGTGCAGTAAATCTAACCTGATCTAATACCATCCCAGTTTGATCCGCGTGGGTCAAACATAGGCTGCACATCCATCCCACGTATAGAATTCACTGTGTTGTATGTGGAAGGAGTCTGAAATCCCTGCTCCTGTGGCAGCAGGAACACCACATGTTACATGCGTGATGATCGGGATCCCACATTCTTAAGGTTCCCTTTGCACAAACAAGTTTTAGTTAATCCTGGTGAAAGCTGCAGAAAGCTGCAGCCCGCTTTGGTACAAATTTGAGGTGTGTTTTTAAAGCATGTAGAATCACAGATTCATAAGAGAGGCAACAGGGAGGAGTTGATGAGATGGAGGGAACAGCTTAAGAAACTCAGAGAGACAGAGAATGCTCGTGCAATGGGGAGAAACCAAAAAGCTATTTCAGACAGCCAAAACTGCAGAAAAAGCTTGTAACACACATAACACTGCAGACAGAAGAACAGGGGGCTGTTCACCAGGAGCAGAGGTGACAAGTCTGCATGGGCTGATAGTGCTGCTCCAGCTCTCCTGATTTGCCTCAGCAGGATAAGGCTGCTCCAGAAATGGCCTGGTTTGTTTAGCGTTGTGTCTCGAGTGAGCTCCTGCTCCATTTGTTGTGGGAAGATGTATATCCATTTGCCCAGGGAAAGGGGGGCTACGGCAGCCCTTTACATCTGACAAGTGTCCCTTGGGGAGTTAGGTACATGGATAAAGCTCGGGGATGGGAAGCCTACCATCAAGTGGGCTTGAAACCCACCCCATTTGTTTTTCTGATGGCTATTTGGCAAAGTCCTGCTTGGTGGTCTCTGCCCTCTGGATGTCACTGTTGTGCTCATTTAGATTCCTCTTCTTCACAAGCCTGCTCTTCTGGCCCTAAGTATGTGATTACAAAAGCTTGTAAGAAGTTAGTTTCCCTTCTTCATTGGCCTCGCAGGACCTCTCGGCTGGAAAATGGGAGAAAGTATCTGTCCAGACCATATTGTGCAAGTTATTTTAAAGGGCAATTGCCCTCTGAGGATCTTCTAAAACATACCAAAGCCAAGCACAGCACCATCTGTTTGAGTCAGAGCATCCTTGCCTTGTCAGAGAGAGGATCTTGTGAATACTGCCCCAAGGCGTCCTGCTCTGGGTCCTTGCTGTGCAGCTCCTCGCTCCTCCCAGGCAAGGAGGTGATACTGTGGGGTGGAGCAGTGGCTGTGATGTCTCTGAGTGCTTTTAATACTTTTTCCTTTCTTTTCTAGAAGTGTCTGAGTTGCATAGCGGAAGGATTGTGTGCAGTCCAAGTTTTCGGCGCTGCATCTGTGGGCGGTACAAATCCCATCTTGGTGCAAATCTCTAAAGACTGAGTAGGAAAAGACATCAAAATCCTGCTCCTCTGAGAGCGTTAAGCTCACCACAGCAGAGCCCTTCATGTTCTGCTTTTGTTCTAAAGAAACCAAGCCCAAACGACAGGTATGACAGTGCAGACAGGGAGCCCAATTAAACATTACACGAAGTGGAAGGCAGTGCTGGTTGGCACTCCTACCAGGGCAGTGGTAAAAAACAAGGGGAGATTTACTGTCTAGGAAACTGTGAGCAGTAGGGAAGCATAAGTTACATTTCAAATATACGATTCAAAGGCAAGACCTGACAGGGAAGGTGCCCCGTTTGATTCATTTTCTCTTTCTCTCTTCATAATGCACTTAAACAACAGAAAAACTTTCCTTGACCAGATTTTCTGCAATGAAGAAGGAGACTGTATTTGGAGGAGCCTTTGGTTTGTTTAGTTTTTTTCTACATTCAATTTGCTATTTTATACACACATTGTAATATTTCTTTAACATTTTTCTTATGGATCCAAATTGGAAGACTCCTCTTTCTTGCTCCTCCTGAGTGTTATGGGACTTGTGCTCGCAGCAAGAGGCATTTAGCCCTGTGCGTGGACTTCAAGTGTACAAATGGGCCAGCCATTTTGTGGTGGGGCAGGAAAGCAGGATAGTGAAAAGTTTGGGGAAAGTAGAAGGTTCTCTCAGGACATGCATTTTTCACCACCACTTTTCACTGTAGAAGGTTCTCCCAGGACATGCAATTTTCAGCACTTCTTTTTGCTGTTACTTTTAAGTGTATGAAGTACCATGAAATGAAAGGAACCTACAAGCAGGTGCTCTAAAGTTCATCTTGTAGGAAAGCTGGCTCTTCTCCAAGGCAGCTGCTTTGGGTAGCAGCCTGCAAGAGACGTCATCCTGCATCTTAGAACTGAGAGGAGAGATGCAGAAGACCTATCCTCAGCTCCTTAGGCTCCTGCCAGGCCAGACATTCATGGTCTGATGGCTTCACAGGGGTTGGAAAGAGCAGTTTTCATGATGCCATAAACAGCAAGAACCAGTAATTGTTCTGTCCAGGGCTCCCCTCTGACCTTGTCCTGGCTGGGAATGGCTGGGGGCAGCTCATGGCAACTTGCTTAACAGGGAGAAGAAATGAGCAGGCTCAGCCAAGCTCAGACACAAAGGTTGATCCCATAGCTGCAAAGGTTCACTACCAGGTTGTGTACAACATGGAGTCTTTTTTTAAAAACCTTTTCAGTACCTGGTGGAAGTACTCTGTGAAACGTGCTTCTCAGCTGACCAGCCCGGAGCTGCCACCTGCCCGTGGGAACAGTCTCGGCAGTAGCAGCATGGAGGTAATGTTGTGCCTCTGGGGAGGCCCTGCCGGTCGCTCCTGGTGTGGTCTTTCCACTTGGATCTCAAAATATGTTACTGGAATTCAAGGCGCCATAGGAATATGAGGAAAAACGTAGTTGGGAAAATCTGACAGATAATAAACCAAGGTTACATTAGGACTATTATAATTTAGAATAGACACCTATAAATAAATCCATTGTGTTCTTGCATTAAACCATGTGCAGAGATGACTACCTTTGTAAGTAATCTGTGTGAGGTGTGTGTTTGTTCTATACTGATTATATAACATACCTGTGATTATCTCGGAATTACAGTATTTTTGCTTTTTGTATGAAGTGACATTTTCTTTGCTCTCTAGTGTATTGCTGTGTTGCCTGGAGACCCTTCTTGCTTCGCAGGGCTTCAGACTTCTGTGTTCTTAAGAGCTCATATCTCCAGTTTCTCCTGCTCTGCCTCATTTTTCTAAATACATTTGAAACATTTTCATTTTCCATTTTCCTAATCTTCACTGTTATACTCAAAGGAAGTATCAGCCAATTAGCTCTTCCCACCAGCTGACGACACAATCAATAAATGTATAAGAACATCTTTCAGCCGTGTTTTTTCCCATGAGGTCCTTTTACATTGATGCCAACAGGTCTTTTCTCCGGTATCTGGCATCCTGCTGTTCCCCTGGTTTTGCTCTCTCA
The DNA here is from genome assembly GCA_013399115.1 of Anseranas semipalmata. Lineage (NCBI taxonomy): Eukaryota > Metazoa > Chordata > Aves > Anseriformes > Anseranatidae > Anseranas > Anseranas semipalmata. The sequence goes on from VXAA01000559.1 coordinate 647,911, forward strand.
TTTGACTCAATGTCAGTGTGATATGTACTTACTTTCACCCATTCAGGGGATATGCAAACAGATTATTTAAAGGCCCAAAACAAGACAGGCAACAGAACAAGAACATGCTATAAAAGCATCACTCTGACAGGCTATGACCCAGTCCACTCATTGTTTTATGTGATCTGAACTTAATATTATAAAAGTAATTCTTCATAGGAAACACAGGGATGCTATTTGGTGTCTGTAGGAGCCTCAAGCTAAGTGTTATGCTGTGGGACAAGGCATCAGAGAGGTCAGCTCTTACCAATGTGAACTTGTAGGGCCCTGTGTCACCCCCAGGCTGGATGCCCTTAGCCGTGTGGGCAGAGCCACAGCTGCCAAAGTGGGTATAGACCAAGGTGGGTCTGGGAGGCTTGGTGGTCGTTGCATGGATGGGGCTGCACACCACTGCTCTGTAGGAGCAGGGAGGGGGATCTGACTGCAGTTGCACGGAGCAGTAATAGTAGACTTATCTAATGGTTCTGCCATGATTTTACACTTAGAATCCAAATGGGTTCTCATTAAAAGTTTTCTGAGGCCTGGAACTTGATTTTTCTTTGTATGGCTTCTAACATAGGTACTTTCTAAATGGATTAGAAATCCTTTAAAGGTCAAGGAAACTCTCTTTTCCAAGTGGCTAGCTGGTGTGCTGATACAATTATTAATTAAATTGTGTAATATTCTGGTCATTAGTTGCAATGATCAATGATTTCCTTAGAGACAGTTGTTCTATTAAAAATACATCAGTAATAAATGACCTTCTCTGAGAATGTACCTAGTAGCTCTGAGAAGTACCATTTTAATAACAAATGTGGATTGTTACAGTTCAAGCTAGAATAATGACTTTATTCTCATGTGAATACCACAAGTGGTGATGGGCTGCTGCTGCCTGTAAGTCAGCCCGAGTTTGAGAGTACCCCTTGAGCTCTGTGCTCTGCTTGAGGACCACCAAGCAAATCCTCCCATGACAAGGACAAATTGCTGTTTTCCATCCCTGTGAATGCCCTGCCTGGAGTCCGAGTATAATCCAAGCAGGCAATGCAGATCCTAGAATCAGGTAGCCAGTGTGAAAGCCGGGTGAGGAAAACAATCCATCCTATCCCCAGAAGGCTGCACTCGTCATTGGATGTAGGTTTTGATTAGCATGAAATGGCACTATCTGCAGCATCATTCAGCACTTTCCTTCCCTCCTCTCTGGGTAGTAATTTATCCTTGACAGACTCTGCCCATCAAGAAACAAAGGAGCCATGTGGCTTGACGATATGTAGGTTTTGAAAGTTTTGAAAGCTTTACCATCCTTCAGTTTTGCTCTGACAAGAGACCGACTGTACAAAATTCTCCAAACTCTTACTAGCTGTAACAAAGGTATATAAATTCCGTGAATACTGCACGCCGTATGTGACTCGCCACCACAGTAATCTTCTCTGTGGAAGACAGGTCAGCACCTTGTTTGCAGAGCCCTCGGATTGTTTTTGCTGGAAAATTTTCCAAATATCTGGCGGTTGCTTAAAATTTCCCAGCAGAGAGGGAAGTGAAAAAGTTGGGATAAGTGAACCTCCAGTACAGCTATTTTCAAAATAACTCTATCCCCTACTAGCAGCATAGGATTATCTTCATCATCTCACTCCCAGGACTTCAAGACAATGAAACATGGACTTTCTTAAAGTATTTCTTGCACAAGAGATCTCAAAAATATATATATATATATAAATATACTGATCTGCTGTTACATATATTGAGAGGAGGATAGTGAGGAGGGTAGTTGTACTTTGAGATATGTAATGGTGTTTTAAAATCCAAATTTAGCAGCAGGAGATGAGCAGGAGATCAGTTTTGCTATGGTTAATCAGCTCTTGAAACTAGTAATTAATGAATAGCACCCAAAACACAGAAAGCTAGTGGTCAAGGACAGTGTTTTGCTAAGCTCAGCTTCATACGTGTAACAAAGCAGGAAGAGACACTTCACAGTTGTCCTATGACAACTGGAAAATGGCTATGTGACGAGGTTACTGGTTTAAGAGCGCAGGGAAGGTCTTGTACATAACATCCACAATATTGCAATCATTACTTTTCATTGGTTTCCCTTGGTACGATAAATATTTTATACCATTTCATTCATACCCATAGAAAACACCTTGAACCTGTATTTTGTCCCCACCTATCTGTAGTGAGGCTGCCCCATACTTCAGGACAGTGACTTTTCTAGAGGCAGAACTGGCAGAAAGATACCCGCTTGAACCATTTGTGCCTTTGCCCATTTAATTCACGTTCTAGTTATTTGGAAAAATGAAGCATATTCTATAAGACTCCAAATGTAATTTTCTAACTAATAGTTGATTGGTCCCAGCTGGGTGAATATGGAAAAGAAATGCAGATTTTTTTTTGGCAGAACACTTACCTCTGTTGTATTACAATGCCCATGAATGGTAGGAAAAGAGAGGATCGTGCATTAAAACCCTGAGTTATCCTATTTGCTGGGAAAAAGGGGAAGAGTTTTAAATAAAATAAATTTGGGGAGCAAGGGATAAGAGCTCTTACATAAATAGTAGGTTTCCTGTTTGTATTATCACCACTAAAATGCAATCAGCAATAAAAGGCTGAACTAAAAAAACAAACTCCGGTACAGCTGTTGCAATGCAAGATTTTGTTCATTTATTCCAACAGTTACTGAAGGAGCAATTGGTTACAGTTAAACCAGAATAAAGCAAATCTTCACAGATGAGAGTTTGTTTATTTATTGCCAACTCTTTCATAATTAATGGAGTTTCATTTATTTGAGCCAGTGACTCAGTCACCTAGGAGAGTGAGAGCTGTCATTCCTGCTGGGTTTTCTGTCTCTGGAAAGCACGAAGCAGAGAGGAGAAAACTCATGCTGGCTAATGCTGAGGCCAGTCCAGCACTGCAGATGTGAATGTGAAGCTGAATATCTGTGAGCAGAGCAGCCTCTGTGAGGAGGAAGGAAAATCTATTTGAAAGCTGAAATGGAAAAACCCAGCAACAATCAATCAGAATAGGTAATCAGAAACAGACTTTGTGACTAGGTCTAAATGAGGAAAAAGGAGGGGTAATTCCCTCACCCAATTAAACCTCAGGACATACTTGTTCAGAAAATAAGTGCCATTGCACTGGGTTTTGTAAAGTGTCACACCTTCTCTCATAATGAGGTAATGATTCATCTGTCACAGGGAGAGGAGAAGGACATTACATGAAATCCATTGCTTGGCAATTAATGTGAAACAGCTGATACTTTTGTAAAGGCTAATCTGGACATTCATCCTAAATGTTCCAAGCTACACATATTAACCATGGAATAATTTAGTCTGAGAGGGACATCTGGAGGTCATCTGGTCTGACTGGCTGCTCAAAGCAGGGCTTTGTCATGGACGAGGCTGCTCGGGGTTTTGTCCAGTCAAATTCAGATTATCTCCAAGGATGGAGACTCCCACCACCCCTAAAATAAGTCAGTTTAGTGAAGGCAAAGCTCAGGAGAGTGTGATGGGGAAAAACAGGCAAACAAAAGGGAACGGAGAAATACATGCACTAAGATAAGGTCAGGACCAAATTACGATTGATGTGCTAAAGACAAAGAGAGGGGATAGAAAGCTCTTTCTCCATCCCATAGCAGCGTGGTGGTCTTGGACCAGTAAGAGGTACGTGAGGTGCATAGAAATGGTTGTCAAACACACATGGAAGATGGCTGAAAAGAAGAGAGGAACAGTCTTTTCTGTGGGTTCGCTATGGATGTAACAGACAAGCAAGAGAAGAGCATGTTGAACACTGGGGAAAAGCTTTCTGATGGTAAAGACAGTGAAACTGGAGTTCTGTCTCAGAGTGGGCTCTCCATCATTGGAAATTTCAAATAAAATGCCAATCTGGCAGAAATATCTTATGCACTAATCGACCTTGCAGTAAGGTGATAAAGCGATTTCCCTTTTCAGCCCCATTTTCCCTGGTTCTGATGGAAGAAAAGAACATTGATTCTCTTAAAGTCTGCTTGAGAGCCACAACTAAAGGATTAGGAGAGACCTGACCAAGCAGCAGCCTAGTCCAACGCTACAGATGTGAATGCATAAGCTGAGTACTTGTAAACCAAGTCTTATAGGAGTGATCTCCACTTGTCAAATTGGCTATTTCAAGAGTGGAGAAAGCCCCACTTCTATATTTAGCAACAGTTGACAGACCAAAAAAGAATATGGTTGGAAATGAAGTTCCCATAAAGGAAGATCTAATCAATGATGAAACATAATTTTAGCGGGCTAGAAATTTCTGACCATTAGCCCAGCCTTGCTTTGAAGACCTTTGTGTCTTTGATCTTATTTATAGAACTAACATTCTTCAGTGCCTGATGAAAAATCCTGGTTCTGGGTAGTAATGGAATATTTTTTGTTCAAATCACTGCACCAAATCCTGCCTTTCTGACTAGTTACGGTCTTTTTTTTTTTTTTTTTTTTTTTTTTTTTTGATAAAAGACCNAATATAGGCAATGGTGTTATCTGCGCTCCTAGTGAGCAAGCACCCACATCTCACAATAACCCTGGAAGCTATTACTGCCTTTGGTAGTCTCAAGAGAGAGACCAAGGACTGAATGGGCATGTAGATTGAATTACGTGCTGCAGTTTCCATATGGATGCATCTGATGCAGCTGTGGTCTCTTGTTACCAGAGGATGACCCATACAGTATTCAGCAGATACAGGATTAAGGGAGTTCAGAACTGTGCGGTGGGTTCATTTGAGATCTACCAAATGCTCATGTCCTTAGCAATTCTTTTTCTTTAACATTGCGACTAAACCAAACCTACTGCAGTTGTAACATTATGGAAGTGTCAGCAATGACTCCAGAGAAAAGGAGAAGTGCAAATTGTAGTTCAAGGTCTTAATCCTGTAATTAATGAAACAGGTTCTTGAAAACTTTGACATTCACCGCAGGTATGAAAGTTCACGTGAGTACATTTGTTGGCTGAATCAGGATTAAAGAGCACTTTGATATATGTGAAAGTGAGTATGTATGAAAACCAAATTTGTACCCTGTGCTCAAGAAAAAGATGGTATTTTTAGTAGAGATAATTCCATACCAATGCTTGCATATTCTTTAGCAATTTTCTGTCTTGCATCCACATTTATAAATCAAATGATATGCACAGGTCCAAGAATTCACATATCATAACTCAAACTTTTTTAAATTACCATATTTCTAGGAAATAATAAGTGACTTTAGGAGAGCAACATTTTGAGCTGCAGTTGCAAAAAATGAACAACAAACCAAGCATTTACTTTTTAATTAGAAAGCAACATAAGTTGTGCATTCTGTTTCACCTGAGTTCAGACTTGTTTCAGTTATGTCTGTAAAGATTAGAAGGGTTTAATGTGTACACAAAGGAATGAAAATATTAATCTTGAAGTAGAAATTATGTGGTTAGAGGCAGGATAGTCTTCATGATTTTTTATATTGGATTTGCACTAAAATCCAATGAAGTAATGTACATAAGAGGAAGAAGGTATTGTGAAGGTATGTCAGGACTTTATGAACTGTTTGCTTCAGAGTTGTGGGTTTTTGTTTGTTTGTTTTTGATTGAAGTGCTTACAATGAAGAGGTACTAGAGTATCACTAAATGTTAGGAACTTAATTGTGCCTAACCAGGCTGGATTCCGCAGGATCACAGTTCTGTCTCTACCATACCTTTCATCCCAGGAACGTCAGCTCTGGGAAGTGCTATAAATATACAGTGCATGCTGTATTTCTTGTGTTTGAAAAATAAGAGGCAGGGAACGGCTAGTTGTAAGAACGTTTATTATATTTACAACTAGTAACAAGAGAGGGTGTTTTATTATGGAAGCAGACTTTACAGTGGCACTCTGCAAGAAAGAGTGCATCGGATATGTTTTGTTGGTTTTCCTGGTCTTTGCCTTTTCTCTGCTACTCAGGATAAAAACTTTCTGAGGATTAGAGGGTTTCTTATTTTGTTAGGTTTGACAAGTTTCACTCATTTATGGCATGAGGAGATTTTTCTGGGAGAGATGAGTCGTGTTTCTTTTGGGAGAAATCTTGAATAAAACCTTTCTTTATAATGAAATGCACATTCAAACCAAAATCACAGACTCATGTTGCCCCATCAGCAAATAAGCACAAAGGGGTTTTGTGCTCCTGTTACAGTCCTGCTGAGTCTCCCATCTCCAAGGGAAAGGACGGATGGAACAAAGGTTTCCTGCTTTTCTATTTCTGCCTGATTTGGGCTCCTAGAAATGCTTTACTGTTGTTGCTGTGCTGGGGCATGGTGACAGCTCGGTCAGTTTGCACTCCACTGTATAAGCAGAAAGACAGAAAAGGCGATTCCTTTCCCAAAGAGCAGAAACAAAAATACAGAGAGAAGGCAGCAGATGGATGCAGTCAGATGGGAGGCTACAGACAAACAGTAAGACAATATTGGCTACTGTGACCGTCAGCAATTCCCAGCAGACCTGCATCTTAATTGCTGTTAAATTTCTTAGTTGTTGCTGCTAAGCTAGAATAATAGCAAAGGAAGGATGTTAAGGTGGCAATCAATTGGCTTTGCCTATGATCTGATTTGTTCCTTCCAAGTGTACAGGGGCACGCAAGGAGCTGTAGAATGGTGACTCCTTCAAAATATTTCAAAGGGGTGAAAATGTGATGGGCTGACTTCCAGTGGAAATCTGTGTTTTTGTCACTGCTTATCAATAAGTCTACCTGCAACTGGGCTAGAAATGGTGCTACCTGGTAACCTTCTCTTGAATCTCCTGGTTCCTACCATCCAGTACCTCTACTCCTGTACTTGGGAATAGTTTTGGATCCGATTGTAGCATACTTCATCAGCTCTAAGCATCACATTAGTCCAGATTGTTTTTAAAAGTAAATCATAGTGCTACGTACATTTGGGGATTACTACAGATTTATTCTGAGAGTTAAAGAAGCTTCTTTTAAGTGATTAACCTCCAGGTCTTTCTTCATAAATTCATGTGAATCTGCAAATTCTTTTCCACTGGCATTTCTAGAGAAGGTAGAAGGTTTCTACTACAAGTCAGCCAAGAGGTTTTTCAAATGTTTCTGCAACTTTACTGCTAACTTTACTGCTAACTGTTTCCAAAGGGGATTTGAGTGGTTTATTTATTTTGAATGAATCCTATTTTTCTAGCATCCCTCATACCTCCAGCAACGTTCGGAATTTCTTATCTACCTTTGCAGTTTCCTCCCTGCTGGTGACAGTAATCTTATTATAATCTATTCCAGCCTGGAGAGAATTCTAATGAAATCTCTTCAACGTGGCTCAGCACACTTGTTAGAAAGGCAGGGTGACTCACATGCTGAAGTTTTAAAGCAGTGTTTGAAGAAGGAGACAACTGGATAATGCAGAGAATTGGCAAGGTTATAGTGACAACTACGTCAGTTTTGAATCTGTGGAGAGAGAGTCAAACTGCTGTGGGTTGCTGACCATTTTGCTGGGCAATGTGAGATACGATCCCTGCCTTTGCTGAATACCTTTCATCCAAGAATTTCAAAATGCTCCATGGGTATTCAGCCACAGGGAACAGAAGGAAATGCACAGAACTAAGAGGAAAACTTACAGAGAAGACCTCTATAATCAGCTGAAATTGAGGACCACGATACGGTAGTGTTGAAAACTAATGCATCATGTTTGCAACAAATTTGTTTGCATTTCTTGACCTTACACTGCTGACTAATTAGGCTTAGCGTGTTCAATGCACTCTGAATGAGGTACTAAAGAATATGTTTTAGCACTTAAAAGCAATGAAAATAATCCTGTTAAGGTGATTTGGACTAAGTCCCTGGGTGGCATGAATAATGCTGGCAGAAAGTCCAGTATGCTGAATTATATTTCCTGCATACACAGGCATGCCAATATTTTTTCGTAAACCTAATGTGTAACAAAATCAACAAGACACTACCTAGAGAAAGATCCTACTTGCTTGCTTCACGGTATTACTATCTTTTCATAATTGAAATCCCATCTACTAAACTGTATTAATAAATTGAATCATGCTTAGCAGGATTCCTAAGGGGAGAAACATTTAGATAATACTCACCAGACTCTTATTTATTTAGCTAAGTGTCTCCATTTTATTGGCTTATATCCACATGTCTTTGAATGTTCAGAGTATTAGTAATTTCTTTTGCTGTTTAAATTTGATTAGCTCATACTATTTAGAATTTCTGTAATCAGATAAAATACCTGTAGTTCAAAACTCTCAGGCTACAGAAAATGCTTATTACTTTCATAAGGTTCTTTGATGCTGAGTGAGAAGCATTTGTCCTAACCAATTAAGGAACTCAATCTCCTCTTATTTAACATAAATCTCTATTTACATATCCATAGAGACCTTCTATACATAAAGTCTTTTTAAGCAGAAGAAACCACACTCCTTTCTCCCTGACCCAGCGAGGACAGTGCAGTATACAAAGCAGAAAGGTGATCTTCAACAGACATGCCACCAAGCAGATTCTTACTAAGCTAATGAAAATTGATCCATGAAATGCTGGAGAAAAAGAAGCCTATTTATCTTCAGTAACACACCTAGCTTAACCTTCTTTTTTCATTTCCTGGTCACATTACTGGTTCGATGGTGTTGATTTCATCCCAACACCTTCGTGGTCTTAGCCTTCTGCTCTCAATCGCACCCCTTGTGCTGGCATGTGGGTAACTTTAAAATCACTGTTGCGATTGTACTCTCGATCCAATGACTTTGGATTCTCAGCATGCTCTAAGTCATTTTACATTATTTCACAAATAACAAGGTTGCATAAATTAAGGCGTGGATACTGAAAGATAATTTTGGTTGCCACACTACTGTAAATGAGAGGTGACCTTTCATTTGTTCTAAAGGGGAAAATCAACTTGGATGACCCTGAAAGCAAGCACAACTTTGGGGTTTCAGGATGCTTGTAATGGCTAATCCATACTCTGAGAACTTTTCAAATTATGAATAAAGTGTAGGCATTTTTTCCTCCATCACTCCATTTTCTCTGCTTAATTCTGTGTGGCATAAGCTTTACGTTTAAAAAGCCTGTTAATCCCATTGCCTCCTGGGAATCTGTTGATAACTTCAGGAGTGACTGAGACACATTCTTGCTCCAAGTTGCCATCAAATATTGTTAAATCAGGGAGTCCTTCAAACCAGATCTTCTGTCCTTACACTGTGTCTGCTTTCATCCTAGGGCAAGCAAGTTACCAAATCCGTGGAATTATTAGAGACTTCTGACATACTTCTCACTTTCTCTTCATTTACGTTTGTTTCTGTCTGCCAAGGGTCATTTCTAGTTTTAGTCATTACTTATCTATAAGGATGTCTCACTTTTGTCCTAATCTGATTTCATACTTGTGAAGACTGCATCATCACCATAAAGGAGTGGAACAGATTTTGCTGGAGATATCAATATCAGTCTTACAGGACTGATTTCAGGCTTGCTTAGGTCTAGAACTATTGTTAATTACTTCAGTGCTACAAAACTCCCCCTCCCCCCCAATACACATAGTGCTGATGAAAGGTACCGGTACCTTTTGTGACTGCTTTTTGTATAGTTTAAGTACAGACGATCCTCCTTCAGGGCACAAGCACTAGATTTGCATTTAGTCCTATTTTCCATAGCAGTGTGCATACTGCAGAACAGTTGATCCTCCACTTCAGTCTTTTGCCAGTGACATGTAGGCAAGAGTGGATCCACTTCCAGATCCAAATCTTACTAATCTCTAGGCTGAACCCTGTTGTCTCTTGATGCACAATTTGAGGTCTCTGCACCTGGGATGCAGCTACCCTTAAACTACAAACTATTTCAGCTGTGGGACAGCTATTCCCAGTGTCGGAAAGTACAAAGTGCTACCATTGGCAAATAATTCAATTATCTGAACCAGATAATTGGCATGGAAAATATTAACAGGAAGCTAGAAGGTGAGAACCAGGCAATCCTCCCTGATGTCACCACTTGCATCTGTAGTAAATGGCAGAATAATATGGCGTTATAATACAGAGATATAACTGTAGAATCACATTTTCAGTATGGAGAAAGTGCTCCAAACATTGTTGGCAGCTCAGTGAGAGACCTTGCCTTGCTTGTAGTCATGCTGTACATTCAGTCTTCCATGCAGCTAACTATATTTTTCTTCTTAAATCTGGATTGTGGTGTGGTTAAGATTTATTATCCTGTACAAAGCAAGGACTTTATAGAACCTGGCAGTATTTTTCATTTCAGTTGACTTACCAGAGAACCTTATGCTCTCTCAAGAAAGGTCCCTCCTGCGGTGACCAGGATTTGAAATTCAGTAACTAGCTTTGCTTCAGTATTTTTTTTTTATTATTACAAAGATTTAATCTCATTATAAAGTCCCTGGTTAAATTCCCTGGTCAGAATCAAGCAAATCTTGCAGTTCAGATCACCGAAGTAGTCAATCTTCCCTGTTTTACCAAGTGTAAGGGAGAAATTTTGATAATTCTCACAACTTTTCCTGTTCTGTTCTGTTCTATTCATGCTATTATAAAACTTCTAAGGCAAAGTGCTCCACCATTTCACTGCATATTGTGACAGCTGTGCTTTTGGAAATGTTTTCAGTCTTCTTTGAAACCATTCATCAAAGCAAACTGCAGATAGATTGTTCCCCTTAGCTTTTGTTAGACCTTTTCTTGTACCTCTTCAAGAACTTAGAAATGTTTTCTTGCTATTGTTCATTTGGAAATTTCCTTTGTTCTCGTCTTGTTTAGTTAATAAAACCTTTCTTATTCTTTCCCCCATTTTTAGTTTAGTTTAGTTTACTTAGTCCTATTGGTAGTTGTCCTTTGTAAAATGGAAATCAACCTCCTTATTTTTACTATTATCTTGAGACTTAAGTTGTTTGGTTATACTTAAAAATTAAATATCTGTTCTTTTGTCCATTTAGATTTTGTTTCCATGGCTGTCCTCATTTGTCATTTTTATAACATTCCTTTAGGTTGTGGGAAGGCTTCCTTTCTGCATCTGAATCTGGTTTTGGACTATCTTTTCCCTTCAGTGATGCACTTTTTGAAGCTAATGGCACTGCACAGGAATGTCTGAGGTTTAATGTAGCACAACCATGTTTCTTCCCTTTCCTTAATGTTTTAAATGTGGTCATTTTATTTTAACTCTATGCCACTCCCAAAGGAGAGGAAGGGAAGATAAGTACTTTCTGCACTCATCTGTTCCTTTAAATCTTATAAATGTAACATATCCAAGCCTCAAATAGCAAAAATGGCATCATTGTGAATCAGGGTTTTAGTGACCGATCATCTAAGTTCTTTAATAAAAAGGGGTAAAATTTCTACATCGTGTTTTTTCCTTAAATGGTAACTCTAGCCCTGTCCGCATCATGAATATTCCAATTAACATGCATAGTGTGTTTTCCCACCTGTTGTATTAGATGTAATGTTCCAGCCATCCTAACATACCAGCTGCTTAGTGTGAATTTTTTTTCCATCTTGTTCAGATCATCTACTGTAATTTTTTTTGAATGAGTCTCTTGTGGGAGATTGTAATTGCAGCAATTTCATAGCCTTTCAAGCCTACAGTTCATAACAAAGTTAGGTGTAGAATTATGTATTATTTTACAGCGACTGGTAATTTTTCTAAATTCAGTCTAATGTTCTTTGAAACAAGAAGGGGTACAAATAACACATTTTCTCTAGCTCTATGAAATACCTGAATTATTTTTATATTTCAGTGGATTTCATTATTTCTGTATGAAAAAGTAGGAGTAAAGGAGGTTGTTGAGGTCTTGGTTGTTGGAGTCTCTACTGTACAGAACATGACAGATCTACTATTGTCTTAATCTCATGAAAAATGGGGGGAAATATAAAGCGCTACAAATGGTAGAAAAGATTGGAATATAATACATAGCACGAACTGAGAGAAAGACTGATCGTATCGTTGAATATCACTGGTAATCATCTCACATTAAACACCGTTTCTCAAACTGTACAGTACATTTGCTAATTTTTTTTGTAAAAATTCAAGTGCACATGAATAACATTTTCTTTCTTCCTCCATACTTGTGCTATGTAATCATTTACCCAACAACCAAACATTATCAATCATTTCAAAGCCCTACCAACCGTTCTGCAGTAGCTTGCAAAGAATGAAGAAGTCACAACCACAGCCTTCTACCAGCACACTTTAACTAACATGTGGCAGGTACCTGTGAAGCTACCCTCATAAATGTAAATGCGATGTTGCTATGCCAGCAAACAGACTATTATTTTAGACTGTGTAAGCACCACAGTGCTTCATGCCTTGCCCACGTGTGCCAGAAGTTTCTATGTGTTTATCTAAAGTTGTAAAGAAAAGATATTGGAGAAATGGCATATGCTCACAGAAAGAAAGTCTGTTGTAAAACATAAGCGCTGAGAATTAAAGTTACACTTTGAAAAAGTTCTTGCTTTTTGGTTTTTTGCTTTTGTCCTCTTCTTTTCCTTTGTTTACTACCTTTCCTTTCATGTCTCCTTGCCTTTCAGGGCCTTGATATGCTTTCTACTTAGCAATAAAAACAGGCATTAGCTGAAGTAAATTTTCTTCTTTGAAGGTGTTTGGCCAGAAACCACTACATTGTGCTGCCCCCCCCCCCCCCCCCCCCCCCCCCTCCGCCGTGCGCGCCGGCC
>VXAA01000559.1:660574-680967 GCA_013399115.1 Anseranas semipalmata
CCCCCCCCATCCCTGGGGCTCTGTAAGCTGGCAAGCTGGTAAGGACCTTTGAGCAGTGGTGGGAGGTAGCGGTGGGTGTGCTGTACTGAGCTCCTCCATCAGTGGGACATCCCGCTGCTCAGAAGGGTTGGGAGGTGGTGGGGTCACCCATCCCACCTCACTTCAGCACCAACCAAGCACCGGGGCATCTCCTTCTTGTCACATGCAAGGGTCTGACAGAGAGGCTCTGTTTCATGACTCCTGCTACTCTCTCTTCAGCAGGAACCCTTTGTCTCTCTCTAAAAAAGACTTCCTCCTGGGTGAGGCAGCAACTCCAGGCCTCTGGTTCCTGCTGAGCTCGCTGTTCAAGTGACACTTCAGCTCAGCTCTTCTTGAGTTCAGAATCATGCTCAGAGCTGTTCCTGTACAAGAAAATGACTCAGTAAGAAAAAAGAGCCTTTTGTCTTTGTTTGAGATCCAGTCTGTGTTGAAATCTTTCAACTGATTTCTTATTTCTTAGACTATTTCTTTAACAGCAACAAAAAGACTTAATGTTGGGTGACTCATTACAGGACTTAGAGCTATATCCAGAGCTCATTCAGCCTTCACTCTCAAATGTCCTTCAGTGCAAGGTACATCAATCATTTTAATCCTGGAGCTGCCCGTGCTCTTCAGAATTTATTTTTCTGATCATCTCTGCTTTTCAAAATTATTTAGATGGGAATAAGGTTAAAAACTGAGTGGAAAGCAGGAGTCATCTACTATAGTTCAGGCATTCTCTCTGATACAAGAAACTTTCTCCCTGCAAGATTGTTTCTGGCAGAAGATCTGTGGATCATAACCCTGATGTCTGACTTGTGCTAAAGGAATGATTTCATTTCTATGTCATGTTCCCTGCACCATTTTGCAATTTTTCTGTATACTGTGTACCATACCATGCACCTTGGATTCCCTCTGAGAAGGGAGACCTTTTTGAGATCTTCAGAAGTTTCATTTCTGTTTGGAAATATACAAGGATTTACATTTTAAAATGAAAATAAGAGGTATTTATAGAGCTTTGAATGAAATCTCAGGGGAATGCCTTCCTTTGATGCTGAGATTCAAAGACTCCATTGCCATGTGGTTCCACAAGCACATCAGTTCATAAAAGCTAATTTCTGATTTCTAAACGGTTTGAATTCCCAAGTGTGTGTATGTGTATCCTAAAAACAGGATTTCAGACAAATGGATGCAAAAGTTTCAGAGACAAACGGCTTCAAGACAACGGAAAGAGAGTACAGGAGTAAAGAAGGAAAGGGATGCTTTAAATTAAAATGGATGCAAATATGTGCTGATTTCCTAGTGGGAGTTGAACATGCGGTGCCAGGTGCTGCTTGGAACCCGAGAGGGGGTGGGAAGGAGCCAGCCTGCTCTCATCACTGTGTCTCTGGTCCATACCCTCATCTGGACAGGAGAGGAGTAAGGGATGCCACGGTGGGATGGCACAGGCCTGGGGAGAGGGGCAGGTGCATGACAGGAGTCGTAGTATTGCTAAGTCTGTCCTTTGAGGAGCCTCCTCGGTGTCACCACAGGAACATCGCCGTGATTCAGACGCCTACAGTCACCACTAAACTTTGTGTGTGCTGAGAAGCCCGGACAAAGGCTTCAGAATTCTTGTCACCAGGGATAAGCTACAAGACAATGTCTTCTCTCCTATTTTGGAGCAAGAAAGAAAAAAAAAAAAAAGAAAAAAAGAAATTCCAAAAGCAAAGTGGAAGTTAGTATCTCTCCAGTCAGTTTGCTCTTACTTGCCCTAGATTTCCATTCCCCAACAGGTACATGGACATAAGGGGAAAAATGTGCCATCAATATGCTGATCGAAATTTTCCATTAAAGCACAATTTCATTAGAAACATATTGGTTCATTGAGCTGCCTGGCCTTTATTTAAAACCTCTCAGGCTCACGATGACTCATGACCAGGGTTGTTTACATTTGCACTTCAAAAGAACGAGGGAGAAGCAGATCCAGTGTACAGAGCAACCCTCAACCCACGCCGTGGCGCTAGGACATCACTTTGCTGACTTTGCAACTGTTCTTCATAAGCACAAGTGGGCAAGTGCCAGACAACAAGGGATTTTTTTATGGGTTAATGGCTAGAAAGGAACAGGAGAAGGCACACAGATGAAAAGAAAAGGGAAAAGCAAAAAGGACAGGCGTTCGGGAGAAACTAATTTTTCCTTCTGCCCCATTAGTTTTCCCAGCACTTGTGCCGCATGTGGTGGAGATGACCTGTGTTTGCATCCTGATGACGTGGGGCCAATTGGACACATGCTTCTGTGACTGGAAATGTATGACACACAAAAAAAAGAGCCAGTCAAGTACAAAGATGAGTTCAAAATGACATTGTCCCACTGCCTGCTTCTAATGTAGTGGAGATTTAAGGATACTTGCTCTCTTGCTGCTTGTTCTTTACAGATGCCCTCCCTCATGCAGGAAGACTCTCCATTTCAGCTTCTAGCTGGTTTCCAGACAGGGTACATGCAGGTTTATATGGCAGAGAGGCTGCAAAGGTCACCAGCTGTCTTTAATTAATGAACACAGTAATTCAGTAAATCCCCATCAAAGCTACACGGGAGATGTCTCTTGACTTTACGTTATTTGATTGTATTTAATATTCCGTTAATTTGCCAGATGCTTTCTTCAGAGTTTTAAAAGTGCCTCTGCTGCAGTAAAAATCAACAGTGCTCCTGCATCTGATTGCCTGTTTCAGTGCTGTCCTGTGGAAAACTATCTCACATCACTCACTGACACTGAATTTATATTAAAAAGCTTCCAAAGGAAAATGCCTGAGAGAAAGCCCAGGCAAATTGATGCACTAAGACCTAGGAATGAATAAGCAATAAGGGACAATATTCAGGTTTGGGGAGCTGGAAGGATGGGTGAGATCTTAGTAGAGAAGAAAAGGAAGGTCAGGGGAAGAGAGAGAAGGAGGTTCTGTTGGGAAATTGTAGCTTTCCCTCCCCTGATCCTGGACCAATATCATTTAAGTCCCAGCTGCCACAAGATTTCTTTGTTACTCGCTCAGTGCCCTAGCCAAGGGTTGGTTTGACCAATATCTAATTCATAGTGCCTTCCAGATACCCTGCAGCCTTTTAATCTTATCTCTCATTAGTTTTTCATATCTATTGAGACACCAGCTTCTCTTGTACAATTGCAACTGCACTGAAGCAGGAGCTCTTTGGACTGCTGTGGAAATCCACAAAATCCATCAAAAAGTCCTACTCGAACATAAAAAGAACCAATTTATGTTCAGCGAGATCTGACACTGGACTTCAGTAATACTGTAATTGAGTCTGTGTCCCCAGCTTCTGTCCTTTACTTTCTCTTTCTATTCCTTCATTTTTTCTATCTTTTCTATTTCTTCATTCCTGTCCTTCATCCTTCCCTCAAGTACATTTTCCTTTTGACTGATTTCTCAATCTCTTCTTTTCTGTTCCTCTCAATCTCTTCTTCATTTTTGGTCCTCCCTTTTCCACATATAAGAAGTTTTCCTTTTGCCATTTTCCTTATGCCTTACACTGTCTTTTCACTTTCCTTTTTTCCTTAACATTTTCTACCTTTTATCATTTCTTTTGCTGACCCTTCTCCTTCCTTCCTTCCTTCCTTCCTTCCTTCCTTCCTTCCTTCCTTCCTTCCTTCCTTCCCTCCCTCCCTCCCTCCCTCCTTCCCTCCTTCCCTCCTTCCCTCCCTGAGCTCCCCCCAGCTCAGCCCAGGGGCAGAAAACCCTCACGTTCCTGTCTCTCCCCATCCTTTCTCCTCGGGGAAAGCTGAGCAGAGGCTGGTCTAGGTGCCCACCCAGGTCCCTTCCAGCTGAGCAACGCTCAGGCTGGAGAAGCCCACCTTGCTTTGTCCTTGGACACCCGGAATATAGAGCACAGCAGCAACTGAAAAAATGCGAAACTGCAAGTAGGGCACATGGGCAGCCAGAGCTTGTGTTGATACCTCTAGTGAATTGATTTGAGTACAGAGGGATGCTGTGGGATGTTGCATCTGTTCGCAGGTACTATTGCGTCTCTGGGGAAACGATCTGTACTGGGAGGGCTGATTTAAAACTTTTCTTCTCCTGCAGTCAAGATCAAATATCTTGTAACAGGGAACATTTCTTGCCTAAGGGGTTTGACTGTGTCCTGCTAATAACAATATTCCCTGAATAGTTTTTAACATATTTTTTTCTTGTTCATTTAGAATTGTTATTTGAAAATTTCCTTTAAATGCATCTAGACATTTCCCTGGATGATCAATTATCTCAGTTCATGTAACGTTCTCATGCGTAAGCATTCCCTATGATGGCAATAAATGAAATTTGGTAATAAACTCTCATAAATTTATTAAGGTCCCACAGCCACAGATCACCATTGTCAGTTTATATAATGCTTCCCTGGTTACTTAAAAGCTATATTACGTGCCATTACATTTATAATCCCACTTAATATTAGTCCACTTAACAACCTCTCAAACATTTGGAACTGAATTTACAGTCTCCTGTCAATGCCTCTCTTAAGTTTATTGCAACATTTCCTCTCTAAATGTTTTTGTGGTCTGAGAAAGGATTATTCTCATCAAAGTGTCATAAACTTCACTCAGCAACTCCCTTTTTTCTCCCCTCTATGTCTTTTTCTTTTTTTTATCTCCGTTCAGATGCTCCTCATTTCTTCTGTATGCCATTCTAAGCTAACCCTTTGCTATGCAGATGACAGCCTTGGGTCCTGGTTGCAAATCTTCAATGCAAATAGCCCTGGATCCGTACACTGCTTGCATCAGCAGGAAACAATAACTTTTGGAAATGTCATTGCCTTTGTCATATTTGCTGCTGTTATCTTGTAGAATAAGCTCTGCATTGCTACTTCTCAGGACCATTTTTCGGACTATTCCTAAAAATACAGAGCAGCCTGAATCTGTGCAATCAAGTCCGTCCTTTTCGTGAGACCATTTACCCCTGTTTCTCCCCATCAGCTCTCCCTGACTAACCAGCCCACACTCCGGTGGGTCGGGCGTGTTGGCAGACCAGGCTGCGAGCTTCCAGAATGAAATACATGACTAGTTCTCATCTGGTTTTGCTGGCTAAGTGACGCTCAGGACAGGGGCTGCTATTAGAAAAGTCTCTGGAGTGTACAAATCACAGGGAGCTGGAACTACTGGTTTGTGCTGTCACCCTCTGATGTAGATCAGAGTGCTTCTGAATTTGCCAGGTGTGACGTGACATGGGTTTTACTCTTTTGTCATGCTTTCTGCAGCCAGCTTATAGAGGAAATGTCTGATAAATTTTCCCACGTCTGAACAGTTTCCTGTGGGCCAAGCAAGAACATAACTTCTCACAGGTATGATTTTTCCTCTGTGATGGAGTACATCAGTATTATATTGTAGCTAAAGTAATAGTAGCAATCCATTAACAGCACAGCATCATGCTTTTGGAAGGACTTCCGTAGAAAATCCTAACGAACCTCGTGTTTGCCAAGATGCTTGATGAGACAAATGACGGACGTAACTACAGATCTGCCGATCCCGTCTATGTTCTTCTGCTCATCCTGCCCCCTGCTTTTCCCCCAGTGGCACCAGGCTGGGCTGCATGGAGCGGGTTTCCCTTCGTCCACCTCGTACAGACCTTGCTGCTGGGCCAGCCCCACCGCTGGATGGGGCTCGGCCTCTTCTCAGCTGCCGCTGCCTGAGACCTGACTTCTCCCATAGCATAGCCAGCGCTGACTTGGTTTGGAAATGAGGGTTTACTGAAGAACGCTCCAGCTTTCGTGGAAATGCAGGAACACTTTGTACGTGATGTATAGGTTGGAAAACAAGTCCTGCCCTGCAGGCTGGCGGGGAACACAGCTGTGCTGTGTGATCAATACACGCCTGAGCTTTCTGCAGCTCTGCTCAACAAGGTGAAGCCAGAAAGCCTCAAAAATCACCAGTATCAAGCCTTCTCCACCAACACTATTAAAATCTAAACATGGCTTCCTATTCCTTTAGCTATATAGAGTTTTAATTAGTGCTTCGCAGTGAGGGGGGATTCTTTCTCCCCCACTTGGTGCCATAGATGCTTTTCTCATATTCCTTGACAAAACAGAATGGCACCTCGACAAGACAGGGGAAGAGTGTCTTTCTCAGCAGAAGGAAAACAGCCTGATGATTAATCTCTGCTACTGGTGCGTTTGCTCAGGTGCAGACACAGACGGGCCTTCTGGGCCCTGGTACGAAGGCACTCAGTGGGTGCCTGCCGCGCTCTGAGCTGGTTATGCTCCTGTGCCCCAGCTGTGTGCAGCTGCCCTGCTGCTGGGGAGTAGGCAAATGGGATCTAAATGCATGTGCGTCTCTGTTGCTTCCATGCAAAATCTGGCTGTTTGGCTAAAAATGACAACAAATGTGTGCTCATGACTTTAAGCTTTGCGCTGAACAGCAGAGGAGGTTTGGGGGGTTTGCCCTCCCAGCCTCTCTGCATGGGCAGAGAGGCCAAACGCAGCCTTGGTTGGGATCACGCCAAACCTCCACAACCTGGTCCGGAGAGCGGTCCTGCAGCCCCACCTGCCGTGCTTGCTCCTGTGGGCATGCTTCTGCTCCCCTCAGCCTTGGGCTGCAGCTTCTCCCAGGAAGCCGATGGCAGAGGGTGGGCAGTCAGAACAGCCTGACTCTCTGGTCGGGTGTTTTTTGGGGGTTAATCTGGATTGCCACACTGGAAGTTGTACCACCTGCATCCTACCTATTGATCCAGAATTACACTGGATCAAAAGGTAAAGCCTTTCTATAGAGATAAGCTTGTAACAATAGCAATTTTGCAACTTGCTGAGCATGCTTTCCTCACATATGTTTAAATTAGGTAGATGATTATAAAATTGTATTCTCTTCTCTTTGTTTTGTCTTTGTGGATGCTACAGAAAGGATTAGTTTATTTTTTGCACTTTTTTCTTTCTGCCTTGAAATTATTATGCTGAGGCTTTGAACAGCTGAGTTGCCTGGAAATTCATATTTCCCCAGAAGAACCATTTGGCCTGTGTGCCGATGGCAAAGAATGCAAGTTGGCACATTTACAAAAGAGAAAGCTTATTTTACCAGCAGCAACTGTGTCTTTCATTCAACCTGGAACAGCAGACAGGAAACCCAAGGACTATTCAAGAAGCAATTCCAAGCAAATTACAATCCGAAATCAGCTTTGAAAAAAACTGTGGTGGAAAGCAACTATATTATTTCTCTGAGATTTTCTGTTGCCACGTTTTTCCTGTTTTATAAAGAGAATACTAGAATTAAACCAGCCTTCATTTAGGAGGGAAGTAAATTGACTCTGTTTAATATCTTCAGCTTTTTCTCCTCTCTAATGCATGATCACCTAAGAGGACACTTCCTGTCATTTCGGTGATGTGTCCCATGTTCCAAGTTTGTGCCGTTTCCGTTCCTCAGTGATTTCTGTGGCTTAGAAGAATAAAAAAAAAAAAATAATTCTTAAAATATTATATCCGAAATAGGCTTTTGTTTTGTCTAGACAGATTCTTTTGTTCCTTTACTGAAAGAAATTTTACTTTAATGTGAGATCAGCATCTTGATTCTCTCGCAACTCTGTTTGTACTGAATGGAGGACCGTGCCCTGTGGGTATGCTTCTCTTGAGGGACAAAATCACAGGCAACAGAAGGTACAGAGCAGCAATGCTGGTTAAACAGTCCCCGTTTCCTCCCACTTAGTGATATTTGATAAGAAGGCAAATGTGTTTCATGTGCTGAATGCTGTGCCTTTGTGCACGTATGTATGCCTTTTCCAGTTTGCAATATGCCAAAATTTGGAGGAGCAGAATACTGTAAAAGAGTCTGAAAAATAAGGACTATACAGCAACTGCAACACAGACAATGTTTAGGTGGTATTATTTTCCACCAAGAGATCAATTCTATAGTTTGTCTATACAGGCTTTTATTATAATAAAAGTCCTGAGGAAGCTGAGTGGGGACGTGCTTCTCCATGTGCTGCTTGTGGCAGGAGGATGCAGTTGTGGTGACCCTCCTGTCACGGTGGCCATTCGAATGCACGTCCCCAAGCAGGCAGTGGGACTGGCTTTGCTGTGCAGATGTAGACCAGGTCCCAGGGGCCTGTCCTGGGGCCGTGGACTGGCCACCCCGGTACCCAGCTCAGGGTAGTTGGATGGACCCATCTGGTTGCTCCTCAGCATCTCAGGGAGTTCAGCATCTCTCACAGCTCTTCTATTACTGTATTGCTCATGATACGGACGCCTGCAATCATCCCATTGCAGCATAGTGAAAACCATAATCAAAATATAAAAGCAACTATACTGTGTTAGCCCAAAGGCCTATACAGCGTCCTGTCTCCAGCACAGGTCCTTAGGGAATGAGCACAAAAAGTAGGGCAAATGCAAACTGGTACCTTCCCAGGTACTGATTTTTTAGGGGCTTCCTGCACCCGGGGCTGCATCCAGACAGTCACGTTCCCTCGCCAAGGATGGACATTCACAACTACATGCCCTTGTCTGATCACTTTTTTAATTCATTTATACATTTGGCCTCCACAACTTCCATGGGCAGTTAGTTTTACAGTTTAATTAGATGTTATGAGAAAAGGTATTTCTTTCTCTTTGTTTTAAACCCGGTGCCTGATAATTGGGGTGCCTTCTAATTCTCACAGTGGGTGAAAGATTGAGTAATTGTTCCCTGTTTACTTCAGTTATCATTATAAACCTCTATTATCTCACCTCTCAGCTGTCTCTTCTCTTCAGCTGAAGAGTCCAAGTCTAATTAGTCTGTCCTCATTTCAGTAAGGCTGAAATCCAGCTCAAAATAATTGCCAAGTGCGATCCTAGCACACTTGTCCAAATCCTATCTACAAACCTTTGGAGGTTATTGTACTACTTTTAAAACCAATGGACATCTTTGTAAGGCTTATTATGAATGCAAAGGGCATGTACAGGCTACTCAGAGTAGAAGGATAAAACAGAAAAAATATGTAACACTTTTTCACATAATGTCAATTTTGATCAGCTACCATGTGAAACTGTATGTTCTGGTAAAGACTGGGTGGATATGTATATCCAGGAAACTCACATCTGGCACAGAAATGCCTGAGAAGATGCCAAATAAAATACACTTCGATTCTGATTTCTGCAGAAGGGGAAAAATTAGGAATGGAAGACCTTTAATTGGTGGAGTTCCACAGCTGGGAATTCTTTGGTGGTCTGCTATTTCCTGACATGGTTAAATCCGGCTGCTTAAGAATGGATTGGGTCATCAAACATCAAGAGTTAAGTGGCTTTGAAAGGCATTTGTAAGTACCTGAATATAATTTAAAGCTGTTGAAATTATATAAAATCATATTAATGAATGAGCCATGGGTAGCAGATTGAATGGTTTAGACATGCTTCATTTGAACTAGATGAATATCAAATTCAGACCTGGCTTCAGTTAAATCACAAGAAATCATGTTAGGTTCTTTCATTATATTCTTCTCCATGTTACTGTATGTGTTCGTTGTGAGCTAATCTTTTAATGTTCACATCCATTACAATATGCAAAAAAAATGCAGGTGTAACTTACTATATATATATATATGCATTTTAAAATCAATTTATGATTTCATAAACCAAATTAGGAATGAAATTGTGCCAAGCACAAAGGAACTCTACAGGCATAAAGCTGCAAACTGCTGAAATATGAAATACTCTGTATAGTTTTCAAATAAAATGGATTTTTTTTCTTTTTTTAGATTTCATATGTGACCATGACTCTGCAAGGCTGTATATATTCGAAATAATCTCAGCAGCCACAACACCTCTTTCATCAATATTATGTACAAAATCCTGCGCAAAAACTGATCAGTCTCTGAGCTTCTGTTCAGAGGGCACTTTTCCACCTGTGAGCAGCCATCTCCCACCTCCCATACACACAATCTGAGTTTTCACCTCCTGGGTGGCTGGAGCCACTTTCTGGGAGCCGGGTGGGAGCCAGGAGCCTGGGCTGCTCTGGGACTCACAGGGCAGTGGCTCTTTGGCCTCCCAGACTCTTGGCCCACCCCAAGGTAGGCTGTTCCCATCCAGCCTGTAGAAACTTTGGAAATACAGGGGGACAGTTTGGAACTGGAGGAAAAGCAGTTTCTGAAACGTCTAATCTTCTGTGAAATAAAACTGTCTTTCTTTACGAAGCTGTAATTATGAGGCAGATTTCAGCTGAGCATTTTATGATGTGCAGAGATTTAATAACCTGTATAAACCAGGGACTTAAGTACAGTGATGATTCCCAAAGCTTCAGAAGACTCCTAGACTTAGAACATGAGTGTTGTCAAGGCTGCTTAACTGGGGGCTGGGGGAAAGATCCTGGATGGCCATTTGGTATCTTAAAAAGAAAGGAAATACAAGCACTCAGCTATGTAGGGAAAAAGAACAGAAAAAGATTTTGCCAAAATAAGCAAAAGTTGAAGCTGTGCCATTTATAAACCCTAAGGACTAATGAACCATTCAGATCTTGCAGCTTTATAGACAGGTGGAAAATTATGATGTGAAAATGCAGACAGGCACCCGAAGAGTGAGGCTCTGCTGGTTTGTCCTTGCTCCTTGTGGGCCTCCCTGTGCACAGGGAGAAGCCAGCAGCACGGAGTGGGGTGGCCCCTGTGCGAGTGGCCTGACTCTGTTCCCAGAGGGGCTTAGTCCTGGCCACCTGGAGCAGGCAGGCATCTCTCAGGCGGTTTTACCACTCTGAAGGTGACACTTCGTGGTCTTAACCTTGGCTCTTCTGGTTTCAGAACAAACTAAAACAGTCTAGGTCATACTTCCTTGCCTTATTTCCCCTTCATTGTCTTGAATAAATCAAGTGCAGCTTCATCCAACCAAGTGTGAATTTATCTCCTAGTTAGTCAGCAGTGCTTTGGAAAAAATTTGCTACAGCCAGCATCTTTTAAACTGCTTAGTATTTTCCACATTATGAAGGTTATTTTTCCAGTGACTGCCACCTGCCTCCCCCTTACCCTTCTTCTAAACTAATACTAACTAATAAAAACCACAGCTATTAATATGTCCAAGGAACTTTGTATAGTCCTTTCTAGATCTTTAACAGATCTCTTACTACCTGGTCATGAAAAATTAATTACCAGACTCCTGAAACTAAGAGAAAACTCTCTAGTACAGCAAAAACAATCATCCAAATGTTCATCTAGCAATAAAAATTAATTCAAACTTTGGGATAGAGTCCCACATTACTGTTCTCTTCTGTAGTTTTCTAAATGCAGGTTAATGTGTTATCTTAAAGTAATTGTAATAATCTTCCTGTTCTGGAATGAAGGCATATTTCAAGGCACATATTTTAGGAAATCTAAATCCTGATACATCACTGGTGGTGTTTTTTTTGGTCACCTTTAGGATTCAGAAGAATGGTGTAGGGGCACCAGTTCTCCATGAAGCTGATCTCTTGAGTAACCTACAGCTGAACACAAAAGCTGCCTCCTGCAGGTAGAAGAAAAGTCCAGAGGTTTCTGAAGTATGGGGCTACTGAGGAATGATACATAAACAGATAGAAATGCATTGGTCTTGAGCTTTCAGGTTATTGTTCCTTGTGAGTGCAAGGTGGATTTGCAGTGCAGCTCAGGACAAACCAGTTTTACAGCCACTGGGCATGGGTGTAACTGATTACCCAGGCTGGGTGGTAACAGGAAACAGACTGACATGGCAGCAATTTCAACTCCTGCCTTCCTTTCTGCTCACTTGGGTGTCAAGGAGCAAACTGGGATACATCAGTGGCCCGCCCCAGGCCCCATGGAAACCCCTTCCATCTTGTACTTGCGATGTTACCTTACGGAGCTGGTGCCCCGCTCCCTCTGTCTCTGTTTTGTCACGTCTGGAGCATTACAGGTGTGTTGCACAGAACAGTTGCTGAGCAAAGCAATAAGGGAGGAAAGAAGCAAAGCCGGTACGTGGAGGTAGGAGCAGCATCAGTCAGGGTGTACAGCCTTAATCTCCAGCAGGTTGTGCTTGCATTGATGTTAGTCAGTGCTAAGTCTATGTTCCTGCATGCATCTGTGTGAATGCTGGCTGTTTTTATTTTACGTTTCCATATGAAGACATCGCTTTCCCTGCAGCAGGGTGCCCTGTGTAGGCCTGGTCCTCTGACAAGGATCAGAATTAGAAGCCAGTGGGGCTGTGTCAATATAACAGCAGCCATCCCAGGCTGGCAGGGTTGTTTTCAGCAACTGCTCATAATGCAGCAGGGCAGCTCTCAGAAGCACCTACCGAGGGCCAGGCCCTGAGAAAGCTGTTTCTAATATAACCTGAAGCAAGCAACAGGATTTATTTCGGTCAGTCCGTGGCTCCTGTAATTACAGATGATTCTGTAATAATAATTTTTGAAATGAGGTGTCTTCTTTATTAAACAAACATTTTAGCCACAACCATTCACCAAGTATACACAAAGGTGTAAAAATGGTGATGTGGAACACCAGGTGCTGGAAGGTATAGCTTTTGTATAGGGGCCATTTTGAGTATTAATGATCACAAACCTCAGTGCACTGAGAGGCAGGTTTTCCTTGCTGTGCTTGCTGCAGAGTTAGCAGAAGGAGAAAAATAACATCTATATCTATTGATTCACTGATATGATAATTTATAGATTTCTGGGGGAGATATCCCTGAGGAGAAAAAGAAGAAAAGAATGTCATGTATTGCATACTGGAGATGGAACATGGAGAGAGTAGATTCAGCAGACATTATTCTGTATCTCTGTTTCTCGTTTCTAACAGCTACGCATGTCACAGTAATTTAAAATTCAAGCTTTAATGAATTGCATTTCCAGTATCTCACCTCTTACTCAATTACCCACTAATTAGACCTTCAGTTAAAATATGATCAAAATCTCAGGAACTTGTACGAATTGAAAATAAAAACAAACCACTTTTCACTTTCTATTGACATTATTTAAAACAAGTGTCACAGGATAATTCAGTCACTGGATAGAGACAGTTGTATCTTAATATGAAATGCCAAAAGCCCACTCTGATTTATCCACAGATGTGCCAGGGAAAACTGGGAATCCAGCCTCACATCATTTTTGAAGGGTCTGTGTAGACTTCCCCGCTCTGGCCCATGTCAGAGTCCCTGTGCACCGGCGCGTCTCCACAGAGCTCATGACCCTGATCCCACAGCAAGGGCTTTTCTGACTTGTGCAGATTGCACCAACAAGTGGGTCTGCCCTCTGCTTGGCTGCTGACATCCTGTCACTTAAGCGAACCAAGGAATAATTTCCAAGGAGGTTGAACTGATGCTTCCCTTCCTCACAGTACAGTGGGAGGCTAAAGATCCTCCATGACCAGGTGGGACTCCTTCACAGGCAGAGATCAGCTATATACAGCCCTAAACCAGGCAGGGCAGAAGCTTTGAGAGTGTTTGCAGAGATGACTACTCCATGCCAGGCTGTGGGGAGGCACTATGAACTGCTCAGCCTCTCCTTCCCCTGCCTTTCCACCCCAGTTCTCCTCCCAGCCCAGCAAAGACCCATCTTCAGAGGAGGTCACTGAGGCTGGCCCATCAGTTTTTCAGGGAACTTCCCTATGAAAATAGCTTTGCTCACAATAAACCTGCTGCTTATGCTCAGAATGTATAAGCTGAAGAAGAGCATTTCTCTGCAGCAAGCTCTGGCTAAGAATTTACTTTCTTCCTTTGCAGATCCCCCTGGATCTACTCCATTTCCTCCTGCTCATTGTGCAATTAAGAACTGAAATGGGAATGCAATAGTTCAACCCAGTAGTGAGGCCTCTGTGGACGGGCACTTCATTTCTCTCATATCTGTTGTAATGGCAAATCCCCACATCTATTCCCATGGTGCATCGACGTATTGCACTGCTGAGAAAGTCATTACCCTTCTCAGGGAATAGCTATGTGGCGGGCAGTTGTTGAAGGACTGAAAAGACAAAGAATCTGTTACTTTTGAAACAAGAAAAAAGAAACGGGAAAGCAATTTTTGGAAGCTGCAGCAGTTTTATCAAGGACAGCTGTAAATGGCAGTTATTGCGCACAAATAGAAGCCAGAAATGATGACAAGAAAGCAACAAATAAACAAGTCAACAACAATGCCAACAAAAAAGTATTCTGCTGCCAAGAAAATACTTTATTTCTCATTAGCATAATTATTGCTTAGAGTTTCAACCCCAAATCCCACAAACAAAAAGTTATGTCGTGATTAAATATTTTGCCGTTTTTGGCAAGAAGACAGGCTTAGGGAGAGCAGAGCCTCCCACATTCTATAAAGTTATCTCCCTCATTTGAGGAATTAC
The DNA here is from genome assembly GCA_013399115.1 of Anseranas semipalmata. NCBI lineage: Eukaryota > Metazoa > Chordata > Aves > Anseriformes > Anseranatidae > Anseranas > Anseranas semipalmata. The sequence goes on from VXAA01000559.1 coordinate 674,827, forward strand.
CCTCTTGCATTGACAAGCTGATGGAGCTCCAGATGGAAACCAACACAATCCCCCTGAAGTAGACGGAGTTGTGCCAAGTTACAGCAGCAGAAGCTGTCCGATTTTAAGCCACCCAATGCTGAGAATGGAACCAAGGATTTTCATCAAAGAGAATTTCATACTACCCTTTTCACTCTCAGGGGAAAGGTTGGGAGAGGCACAGACCTAAGACCTGGTCGAGGAAAAGTCCTTAGACTTTGTTTTTTATGAATATTGCTTCATCTACTTCTTTCCCCAAACCTTTTGGCATATGTACACACAACCCAGGGACCACGATGGACTCAGAGGGGAAGTTTGGTGTCAGCTTGGAAGGAAGCAAAAGAGAGAGCAGCTGGGATCCCCTCAAGCCAGAGAAAAGAAATAGAACTACATTTCTCAGTTGTCCCAGTCCTCCTCTAGGCACTGCTTTCAAGTGTGTATAAAATTATTGCCTAACTTGCCAAATATAACCTCGGATTTAGGTAGTGAAAAATCTATATGAGGACAGTAATTTTTACCTAGCCTGATCCATTTATTTTGAATAGGAGCATAAGTATTAGTGTTTTGAGAATCAGATTTTGACAGTCTCAGGTTGTTTACTGAACAGCATATTTTTGTCTAAACGCTGCACATTTTGCTCTTAAGGATGGTCCATATCTTTTCCAACATAAATTTAAGGGAGCTTTGCTGGTAGCTTCCTTGGGAGCAAAGACCTGAAGCTGAGCGGGTCATGTAAAATGGATCCACCGTTTGAGAAGCTCCATCAATTAAAAACAAAGTACGCTGGAGGAAAGCCCTCTGGCAGCAACTCATGACCTGAAGGACCTTTCCGAGCCAAGTCCACCCATGTTTTATTGCAAGGGGCTGCTGGGGCATTACCTTTGAAAATCAATTCTTGTGCATGGCAAATGCTTTCATTTTAACGAGCTATGCACCATGGTAGGCACTGAATTGCTGCAATGCTGCTGTGGGTTTTTTGAGTCTGTTGATAGCTGCTAGCTATAATTAGCAGAGCCCTTTATGCAACTGTCATGTCCCTGAGAGAAATCAGTGCTGCAGCATTGTTTTACCTTCCTCCCCTTACCTAGACTTCTGTAAATTGAAATGCAAATGCGGCTAAGAACTTCAGGCTTTGAACCATATTTTATAGAGCTTCAGTAATGTATTACAATGTTTCAGCTGTAGTACAAGATGGTGCGGAATAAAGATGTATGCTCATATGATTGCCTGGGGACACTTAAGGATTGGAAATCTTTAACAGGTTAGACAGATGTTTATCAGGTACGACACAGTATCATTTATCGAGTTGGTTGGACTAGAAATCCTCCGGAGGTCCGTTTTTCCCATATTTTGCAATGATTCTGTCCATGTGGGATGATCGTGTTACCTACAAATAGTTTAGGAAACCTGAGGACAAACAAAGCTTAACTGAGCTCCTGCATGGATTACCTTGCATCAAATAAAGGGGATGGTGCTCACAATTCTTTCAGAAAAAACACACACAGGAAATTATTCCTCTGCATAGTATTCTGTTGTTGTAAATCTTATATGACCAAGATACCTTTGAGACCTGAAAAGATTTGATTGAAATTGGCTGTTTAGTGCAATATTTATTAGACAAGGGCTGATACACCTACGTGCAAGCAGGCAAACAGAGAAAGATTGTGAGCTGAAATACACAGCTGATGCAGCAACCTTATCTGACAATTTAAAAAATGACCACTCTGAGGGGAAAACAGGAAGACATATATAAAGCTTTAACTATACTGGTTATGGAGTGGATATTTTAGTGCATTGAAGCTGTTTTTGTGATATTCAGGCAATACAAAGGCATCAGAAGCCCTTCTTAACATTTTGCTATTTATTTTGTGTCACTGGACTGCAACAAAGGAACCTGAGTGAACCAGTGTGTCTGATTCCTCTAGAGTAGGCATCACTGATAAAACAACTATCTTACCCTCTACTCTAAGGACTGTAATATGCACTAAGTGCTTATTAAGCAAGATTAAAATAAGGGATGGCTTAGTAGCATGAATTTCATGTGGAATTTTAGTTTCCTATGCTCTAATACCACCTACGCGTGGAGGCAGGATGAACACTGGCAGGTAATAAATTTGTGTGTGAGTTCAGTGCTGATTATTTCTACTTATAGACAGTAGAAGTCTTTGGGTTGTATTTGACCTTCTGCATATTAATATTAGAGTGCATCCACTCTAAAATCTCCTGACAGAAAATCACAGGAGACCATACCAAGGAATGCTAGTTGCCTGTGATTTTGTCGTAGGTCTATCAATAGTGAAAACTAAATGGGGCAAGTTGAGTGGGGAAGTCCTCTGACCCTCCATGTTATTACAGGGATTGGAATATTACAGGGTGTGCAATATATGAAGGATCAAGCAAGAGCTGGAGCCAAAAAGGCAGGTATATCAGGTCAAGAATGGAGAGTGCAGGGAAGGGAGGGTTTATGGCAATATGATAGGACTCCGTTCCTAGCAGTTGTGTGTGTGTGTGTGTGTGTGTGTGTGTGTGTCCAAGTGAACACGTGAACACATGTACACACACATGTATTCTACCACTGGGAGAACATACTGCAATCGTTACCTGCCATCCTTGAATTTAGTTCCTTATGCTCCTTATTCTACATGGTCATATTAGCATTGAGAAACGGGAAAGGGAAGGACAGATCTCTGTGGTACAAACTACGCAAAAAAATTGCTGCTGATTTTGATGGCCTACACAACAGTGCTGGGCTGTCGCTTGGAAAGGGACTAATTTGGGTGCATATGTGAGGCTGGTAGAGATGCTCATTTTTTCCCCTGTGTGACTCATTTTAGCTAATTGGTTTTTGCTCATAGTTTTACACAATATACTCTTCCAGGGGAACTATGAAGTATTATGAAAAAAAATGTTTCACTTTTTAACATGGTTTTGAAACAGCAGTTCTTCAGAAGGGTTTTTTCTAATGGATAACTCTGGAGGAACTGAATCTGATGTCTTTGTTTGCAACCGAATGTCACAGCCACTCTTTCTAAGGTCAAAAGCATAATTCAATGTGGTAATTCGATATATTCATTGTACTTGTTCCTATTGTTTTGAATTATATTTTCTTCTTCATTAGGTGTTTAAATATGAGTTGGCATGCAAAAAAGGAGACCTTACTACTGTAGGTAGACATTTTAATCATAGAATAGAATATTCCAAGCTGGAAGGGACCCACAAGGATCGTGGAGTCCAACTCCTGGCTCCTCACAGGACCACCCAAAAATCAGACCATGTGTCTGAGAGCGTTGTCCAAATGCTTCTTGAACGTCAGCAGGTTTGGTGCCATGACCACTGCCCTGGGGAGCGTGTTCCAGTCCCCGACCACCCTCTCGGTGAAGAACCTTCTTCTGATATCCAGCCTGACCCTCCCCTCTCACAGCTCCATGCCGTTCCCTCGGGTCCTGTCGCTGTCACCAGAGAGCAGAGATCAGCGCCTGCCCCTCCGCTCCCCTCGTGAGGGGGCTGCAGGCCGCCATGAGGCCTCCCCTCAGTCTGCTCTTCTCTGGGCTGAACAAACCAAGGCACCTCAGCCGCTCCTCATAACTCTTGCCCTCTAGACTCTTCACCATCTTCATAGCCCTTCTTTGGACCCACTCTAATAGTTTTTGTCCTTTTTAAATCGTGGTGCCCCAAACTGCACATAGTACTGAAGGTGAGGCTGCACCAGCACAGAGCAGAGTGGTACAATCCCTTCCCTCGACCAGCTAGCAGCGCTGTGCCTGATGCACCCCAAGGGTACAGTTGGACCTTTTGGCTGCCAGGGCAGATTTCTGATCCCAAGTTTGTTTGGTAATCTTTTCTGTAAACTGTCATGTTTTCTTACTAGAAATTTTTTACTTACTATTATACTTACTATATATTACTTACCATCTCCCTGTTATTTCTGATAGTTTCGGTGCTGCTGAGCCAACTCAGAGGCTTGAGATCATCATATTTGTCACAGTAGCATAAATAATTTAAATTTGATTTTGATCTACTTTTTTTTTTCTCTAAACTGTGATTTCTACAAAAGTGTGCCCACATTTTCATGGATAACTAGTACTGTTTGGTATCTTCTATAAGGGGGGATTTCTCTAATGGTACATGACTTGAACATTTCTTTACAGCCTTCATGCTTTAAATTGCAAGGTTTTTAGATTTGCATTCCTTGGATCAGGCAGTAATACTCCTCAGGAAAAATGTCTTTTTAGGCATATTGTTGGAAAAGACAAGAAATATCTCCACTATTCTGGAATTCCATTAAAGCCTAAAATTGGTCATGAACAGGGTCTAGGTTTTCCTTTGACATAAATTTTTCTGAAGAATATACGTCAATAGTTCCTGTTGTCATTGTCTTTGATTTTAAGCCCTTAATTTCATGCATTTCTGCTTCTCTAAATTATCTGTAGAGACTTTTCAGCTCGTCTGAGTGCATTGCTATGCTTATAGTCCTCACTATGTAGTGCTAAGGAATCTTGACAAAAGGCTCTTATCTACTAAATGAGTTGGATGCTGCTCACCACAAGGTCACTGAGCTTCATCATACATTTCGGTTATCCTGACCTGTTTCATTTTCTTCCTCTCTTTCACAATTGCTGGATGTTTAAAACCTAATGGAATTGAGAAAGCATGGTTAGGGTGGAGAGAACTCAACTCAAATGTCTCCTCCAGGAGCCCTCATTCATGAGAGCAGAGTATCAAGAGGCCTTTTAAGAGCTCTCTACAATGGGGCAGGCAGGGGAGCTCACACTGTGATGTGCACATTCCCATGGTGGGGTCTATTGGCCAGATGAAAAGATGTGGAGGGAGGCCACTGGTTCTTCCACAGTAGGAACAATTTTACATGTTCTTCTCCTGCCAAGCTGAAGAACAAGAGCACCCATCCTCCCTCTGAGTGATGGCATCAGGATTAGTGTCCTAGAATGAGACAGCTATTGCCTTTTTACCTGGAAAGGGATTTTTCCCTTACTGCCAGTCTGCACTGGCTGGTGGGAAGAGCATGAGGGTTGGAAGTCACCTTCTTGTCAGCAGTCAGGACAATGTTAAAATGTTTGGATCGTTGCACCTTGACTGTTGCAGACAGTCATTAAAGAGTCAATCTGATCCCTGAAAAACTGGAAGAGGTCTCACATCAGGGAACAGCGTTCTTATTAGGAAAGCGATTGATGCATTTCACATCCAATTGAGGAAGAAATTATGCTTCTTTTCCTGCATCTTCTGCTGATACAAGAGGGAAAGCCAGTAAAGTCACAGGAATCACACTGAGACCAGGCCAGAGGAGCTAACGGGACACCATACTGATCTATCTAAAGAAGTTTGAGGTAGTGGACCAAAACTGACCAAGAGATTCCAGCTTGTCCTTGTTTTTCCGAACTGGTGCAGCTCTTGATTTGTTGGTGTGCATATATACAGTTTCATGCAAATTGGTCCCCGGAGTTTCTGAACAAGAAAGATGTGGATCACCAATGGGTGTTCACAGCAGAAGCAGATAGAAATATTTTAGTCAGCTATTTTTCATTTGCCTTCAGCAGGTCTTCCCTTCTAAGTAAATGCCAAAATGCTGCCTGTAAAATAACAAGTGGAGTGTATATGGGAGTTCAAGACTGCAAACAGGCTAAGGAAAAAAATCTGCTGCTGATGGCTGCTGGAGATTTTTTCAGAGAAGCTGAACTGTTAAAACTGCAACTTAAGTTTGTCCTGTCTTCATTTGCACTTGTGCATTAAGAAGAGAGAGGGAAAGCCATTGGGATTTGATGTTCCTAACCCCATTCCAGCTGATTTAATGGGTAGGATGGAGGCCAGTGGGAGCAGGCTCTGGAAGCAGAAGTTAATAAAGATTTTTTGCCTGTTCAGTGGCTTGGGGTCTTCCATTGTCCCCTGTTACTCACTGATGGCTTCTACCAGTTGTGGTGGTTTTACCCCACTGGGCAGCTGAACTCCACCACAACCACTCTCTCACTCCCCCTCGTCAAAGGAAAAGGGGGAGAAAATACAATGGGAGGGGCTCAGGGGTCGAGATAAGGACAGGGAGATCACTCACCAGTTATTGTCAAGGGCAAAACAGACTCAGCATAGGAAGGTTCATATAATTTATTGCCTACC
>VXAA01000559.1:681143-702046 GCA_013399115.1 Anseranas semipalmata
GGGGCCTGCTCCTGCGGGGGCTCCCATGGGCCGCAGCCTCCTTCAGGCCACATCCACCTGCTCCATGGGGGCTCCTCCATGGCTGCAGCGTGGAGATCTGCTCTGTGTGGTACCCATGGGCTGCAGGGGGACGGCCTGCTCCTCCATGGGCCTCTCCACGGGCCGCAGGGGAATTTCTGCTGCAGCGCCTGGAGCTCCTCCTGCCCTCCTTCTGCACCGACCTGGGTGCCTGCAGGGCTGTTTCTCTCACATTTCTCACTCCTCTCTCCCAGCTGCTGTTGCACAGCAGTTTGTTCCCTTTCTTAAATCTGCTCTCACAGAGGCACAGCCAGCATCACTCCCTGGCTCGGCTCTGTCTAGCAGCGGGTCCATGCAACGTAAACCCAATACACCAGTCTCCAAGATGGGAGGTGATGGTGCTGTATGCCTGTTTCCAGACTGAATTGGTATCTCTGCCCTTACTCCTGTTCCAAATGGTGAGGGAAACCCACTGCTGCATACTACCCACCCCTCTGCCCTTTTCTGGGATGTCTCTGTGGATCTGGAAGGGTGGACACAGCATGCTCTTGCTGAGAATGGCAACACACAGAGAGCTCCATCGCCATTATGCTGGTTAGGAGGGGAAGGGCAGAGGAGAATGAGAAAATGCTTTTTTTGTGTGTGTGTGTGCGTGTGTGTGTGTGTGTGTGTGTGTTTTTAATTAGGAGTCTACAGGAAAAACTGTATGCAAAATAATTTTTCCCTTGTTTTCTTAAACTCCCTGGTGCCATCCAATGATAATGTGTGGTGTACTAATGCTAGATACAAGTCCACAGTATCCAGGGTAGGTAGCATTTTAATATTTCATACATGGTCTGCTTGTCAGAGCTATTTTCTCTCTTTTCACACTGATACACTAGGGATTTTTTTATGTGACTACTGGAATGCTCCCTCCAGACTACCTTGTGTACAGGCAGTCAGCACAGTTTTCAGAACCTAGGCAGTGAATGCAACTGATCAAGGATGCTTAATTCTTCAACCGTGAGGGAAGAAGGCAAAGCTGATATGCAATGGAAGGATGAACCACTGGTCTCTTACTGTCTTCTCCTCCCAGTTGCTATTTTAAGTGACTGATCCCATTTTAGGATCTTTTTGAGGTATGCTGACTCCACAGTTCTTTACTGTTTCCCGTTAACAGGAAAAAAAAAAAAAGATTCTTGCCAGGGATCTTTTATGATTAAAGGATTAAGGCACACGGATTGAAATCAAGGGGGAATCACTTTTGATTTCCTGGTCCTTAGATGCATGAAAGCTGTGTTCTTAGCTCCAGAATCAGGATAACCCTATCTGTGCTGATATGTGTTATGTTTGCTTCATCCAACTGCTGAAGAAAAGAAGCTTCACTCCCTTTGAAATTTACCCTTCTGAGCTTAGTGCTGGTACAAGCAACTGAAGTGGGAGCTTTGCCCTTTGAAGATGCCTCATTTCTGTCTCAGAGTTTCCTCCATTTTTTCCCTTGGAAGTCGATGAAGTTAAGGGAATACAGAGCCAGTGTGAACTCAATATCAGGAAGGATCTAACATGCAGGTAATAACAACACCGTAATAACCTGAGTGGAGCAGTAACATCAGCAGCAGCAGATTTCATCACATTTGATAGAAAACACATTTTTTTCCCCTGGCCTCTCCATGGAGTGTTGCAGTGTGAAACAAAGGGGGACTTTCACATCACCTGCACCGAGGCACTAGTTCAGATGCACTGGTGAATGGGTTGGATCCCCTAAGAGACTCCCCCTACCTTCATTTGTACTGCCGTCTTCTGGAGGTGACTGCCTGACCATGACTTCTGAGAGCTGAGGCTTGTAACTTAGCACTGTTATGAGCTGCATAAAGTCAGACACTGCAAACGCCCTGCAGAGCCCCATCAAATCCATTCACAGATTCCACTATTCCCCTAGCTCCTTTGAGATACGTGTTACTGGAGCCATTTCATCATATATTTGGCATTTTCCAATTACTCTTTTCATAATCAGCAATTAATTTTACAGCATCATTCTGACTTCCTGATTATTCAGACTTTCTTTTCTTTATTTAATACGCTATAGACAAAAAAAAAAAAAAAAGAGTGAGCCTCTCCCAGCCATTTTGAGTCATCATTAATTTCATCCATTTCTCATTTGTAATTGCCCTGTTATCTCTCTAGCTCCATTCCCACTCCAATATATTAGAAAAAAAAAAATCAAACCTTCTGGTTTCTCCAAACCCCTTTGGCTAATGGTAACTCATTCTGGGGTTTTAATTGCATTTTTAATTAAGGCCGTCTCAACCCTATTGGCTCACAGCCTTTCATCATGCACAGTATTTTTTAGCATGCAGTGCAGTGCAAGCTAGTCGGCAGGGACAGCCTGTGCACAGAGGCTGTAGGGATGGAGTGGAGCACGTAACACGTACTGCTTTATGAACCTGGGCAGGGAATAAGGAGGTGTTAGTTAATTTCCTAGCTGTCTTTCTTGCATATGGGTTCATTTAGTCACCTCAATTCTGTGTCAGTTCTCTGCCTCTCTTATCAGCTAGTTGTGTGATTTACCAAAAATACTCAGCCTCCTTGTGCTTTGGTTTAATCACCCCTCCATCAATCAAAGGGCTCTTTGCAGCATTTCCTTGAATAGGCACTAAACGGTGTTTTCCTGCTCCAGCACTAGCAGTTCTTGCATTTGCAGGATGCCAGGATGGCTTCCTTCTCTCCTGTGCATGCCACAAACCGGTATCAGCTGCCTGTCATGACCTAAAACTCCCCCTTGCAAACACGTTTGCACATCCTCCAGGTGCTAACACATGTTTGCACATCCTCCAGCTGGCCCAGGATGAGGGTACATGCTCTCACCTGGGAACAGAGAAAACCTGAGCTTGGCAGTTGTACCATCTTAAGCAGAGCAGTCATATATCATTAATGCCTAGCTTTTAAAGTCTAAAGGACACCTATTACAGGGGGGTTTAGTGATTCACTATTACTTCACTGTATATGACTCATCTCACTGACCCTGTGTTAACATCAAGTCCAGATTTGTGTTAGTAGGGGTTATGTTTAAAGGGTTGTAAGTGGCACACCTGACACTCCAGTCACTAAAAATGGCATTATCTCATTTCCAAGAGCACAGAGATTTTAGCTGTCATAACCCAGCCAAATTCTAACTCGAGTATTTACTTTTTATATCTCAAAATGGTTTCCGTCATTTTCACTGGCTGCTCATATAATGTACACAGTGCCATATAGAGTGGAGCTTTTACTGCATTTGTAGATTCCAAAAACATTCTGAGAACAAACGCCAGTGTACAATGTTCAAATATACAAATAGTTCTCATTCCTCCAACTGTTCTGAGAGTTACTGGTGTTTATAAAATGCTCTGAGTCTCTCTGATGAATTGTGAGGTGTAAAAACAGTCACCACTTCTAATCGCAAATAAACCTGATGTCTTGTAATTACTCTGGCTCCGGATTCTACAGATTTCATAATGCATTAGAAAAACATAACCAGCTACGTGACTGCAGGGTAATTAGCTCAGGAAAAGCACGATGGACTTCTTGTAAAACAACCTAATGTACTTCATTTGTTTGAGTATCTTCAGGAAAATCTATTTGAGAAGAAATTCATTACGTAGGTTTCTCACAAGCAGCCAGGAGCTTGTGACAACCACTGAGACGGGAGCTGACTCAAACACAGTGTTTAGGGCCCTGGTACCAGATTAGCCTTTCCTGTAGTGAAGCCACTGGCCAGGCACTGAGGAACAAATCATCACGAAGATGGAGCCCACAGGTTCCCCCTGTGTCTTCCCCCGCAGTGAAAATCCCAGCAATAAGAAACAGAGCAGCTACAAACAATAAATCTAGGAATAATTCATAAATGGCTTTCAACAAATTATTAGCATTTCAAAGTTAGTTTACAGTGAAGACCTATCTGCTTTGATATAGCATCCAGCAAGATTTATTCCTCCGAGTCTAGCTCTCGGAAGATGTTTATCCAAACAAAATGTTAGGAATTAGACAATCCCAAAAGCCACCTTTTCAGTGGCTGTTGTTATCCTCCAAAGCTGTTCATATTTACAGGCAGTCCCATGAGTAAAGGGAAATTTTGTTCCAAGCAAGAAATAACCACAGGCTAATGTTATATAAATAACTGTAATACCCATCCTTTCTCTTTCCCTCAAATGCATGCAGGGTCAGATAGAAATTCCTCCAGGTAACAGAACACCAGGAGGAATTACAAACTGTAAGTGAGGCTTATCCATTCATCACAGCTAGGTTTTCTCAGATTGAGTAGACAGCAGGCATTTTATCATACCTTACATGATCAAGCTTTGTAGTAACTTACTCTCTTCATGCACCTACAAAATCAAGTTAACTCAAGCTATCGTGAAGCTCCCTGGGTTCCTCACTGAGAATCATTTCTAAAGTACAACCCTTCAACTTTCCTTACCAAACAAAAAGAAAAAAAAGTGGGTGCTCTGCGAAAGGAGGAGGAATGTATAATCATAGGCAAGCTGCCCTCTCAACAGAAACTAAGTATAGCTCTATGCTGAACCATAAATAAGGCTCAGTGACTATAAAGCAACAGATGTTCATAGCGTTTTGGCTCATCAGACTTGGGGCTGCAGAGCAGCACTTTTAGCAGCCTTTCCTTTATAGTTATTTGTAGGTCACTGTTGGTGATTCGTTTTATTAATTTCTCTATCAATCCTTGACTTTCACAATATTCATACTTACTGATATGGGCATACTAAAATTTTTGAGCTACATCCTTTCTACTTTTTCCTGGTAGTGAAAATTTTGCTTTATAACTTTTATTTTTTTCTTTGCATTACTTTTTTTTTTTCTTTGAAAGAGCATTTTAAAAGGACTGTTCGATATAACATGTTTATTCGATAATGAAAACTCTTGTAGGCTTTTGGAGTGCCCTGTGGAGTTTAAAGGAGAATTGCATCTTCTGTAGAATGCTACAGGAAGTCTCAAGAGTATTGCAAGAGGATATTCATAACAGTTCACGGATTTCAACAGTAATTCTCAGTAGAACCTTTTCAATGTGTCTATAATTCTCTTATAACTTTAATAAGGCCTCTTGGGACAATTCCAGTTCATTCTATTTGTTGAGTGCTCCATGTTTAAGGTCCAAAGCCTAGACTGCTACATATCCAAGACCTTTCCTTTTGCATTATCTGGGAAATATCAATGTGCCTTAACATGAGCATATAGGCAAAAATGGAAATTAGATATATTTATTTGTGTCTGAGTTCTTTTCCTCGGTGGGGCTGGACTGATGCTGAGACTTTCAAAGTCGATAGATGAAACCACTTCTTGGGTTTTGGTGGGTGTGGAATCAGGCTGGATCCAGAAGGGGAAGCTCCTTTTCAATTTTTACACCTTTGAATAATCTTTGTAAACCTGTACTGGCTGCTTCCTGTCCTTTGCATTTTCTTTGTTCATCTGTTTTTAAATAACCAGACAGATACACTATTATAGTTCAATTTGTTCTTCAATATTGATTTTTCAGGCTGACATATGATTTGTTCCCATGGCTGTTTGCAGTGACAGATCTTTGGAGCCAAGAGTTCTTGATAAAAGAAAATGTGTTGTTTCATCCAGCCACATTGTCTGGAAGCCAGGAGGGCCACGCAGGCCAGGCCACCTGAGCTGCTCGCCCTGGAGATGATGGCTCTGCTTACACGACAATTTAATGAACAGAATTCAAGTCCATTGTGTATGTCTTAATTAGATTTGGAATATCTGAACTCACCATTGTATGGTACAAACTGTGCTAAAATGGGAGATACTGCCTTACCTAACATCACAAATGACAACATACTTTCTTTCTAAGCAAGAGTTTGAAGTTCACAGTTCTATCAGTTTATATTTTCAAGCACAGTCAGGGTTTATTTGGGCTGAGGTGTGATTTTTACAGTTTATTCCTGGCTAACAAGGGGAACTATTATTTTTTTTTTTTTTTTCTGAAAATCAGAGGTCCTAAAAGGGAAATATTTCCATCGCTTTTTGTTCCAATTGGCTTAAATACAAATCCAACAATGGGTGAACAGCTGAGAACAACAGAAAACCCACCAGCAGTACATGGGGAGTGCAGCTCTGTTCCTCTCAGGGATGTGACCCACAGCCACTGAGCAAAGGCACCCGCATCTAAAATGCAAATCACTCCTTGGAGCACTTAGCATTGACCTCAGAGCAGCCAGTACAGAAAATATAAACTCTGTCCACCCGAAGTCTAATCGCCAGGTGGGATAAGCCATCTACATTGGTCTTGTTTACTCTGATCAGTGCTGGAAGGGGAGAGGATCGTGGAGGCTGCACTGCTTCATGGCTGCTACCATGCATCTGAGCAGGGAGTGTATGACAGCAGGACATAAGGCAGAGAGCCGAGGTGGCCAGGGGACACAACAGCACAAAGCATGTAAGAAATCACATCATTGTGGTATTACAGCTAATGAAAAAAAACCAACCCCCAAACCCAATAGCTGGTCAGTTAGCATCTTTTCTGTAAAAGCACAGTTGTATAAATATCTTTCAATATCAATAACCTTTATCCTTTGTTTATATAATAAGACTACAGAACAAAAGAAAATATGACAGTTGCTGCAATTCCACTACTGTTTAAGTCGAGTAAATAACGTTTTATATATACAAGCATCACTTGTAAAATATAACATTTAGATACTTATAGTAAAATTCTCTGCTATCCTTAGTTACAGAAGAATTGTTTTCCTCCCAAACTTTTAGCACTTAAAAATACATAGGGAAAAGCAAATGATAATAAATTATGCTACTAGAATGAGAGAGCACTAGTCAAACACATCAACTATTAGATTGTCTTTTTTAGATAAATATAAAGACATACTCTCCTGAAAGCATGCCATGGGGTTTTAATTTTAATAAGAGGAAGGCTATACTGTGAAACTATATATTTCATAAAGACAATCATCTGGAGAAATGCTAAAATGTTCTGAAAAGAATGACATTTTAATCTAATTATAAACAGATTTTCATACTCATCAGACAATGTAATTTCCTCTGTAGTTTAGTGATGCTATATTTAAAATAGTTTTCTTGAGTATTCTAGTTTCATAGTCAAAACCATTTCAATATAAAATGATGAGGTGAAAATTCAGTTTTCTGCTTTAACATCAAGCAGAAGAAATATGTCTCAGAGACTTCATTTGAGGGGAGATCTTTTTCTGCTGCAAAACATTGAGTCATTTGTCAACAACTTATGATAAAAATAAGTATCTTGGGAGTGAAGCCACATAAGTGTATTGCACAATTGTATGTAAAATGCTGTGATATATATTTTTTTATAAATATTTAATGCCTTAGGATAGTTACATCCAGCTTTTCTTTCAATCTGAACTTCCCAGAAGACAGGCAGGATTTATATGATCCTGAGGTAATAGTACATTTTGTACTCCCGAAATAATGTCTCTCTATCTATCACACAATGTGAATGGGAATGTCTAATCAGACAGAAGCCTGTGGCTAAAAATTTCAGAGCACCTGCCTTCTAGCTGCTGAATTAGTGTTTAGGAAAACAACCACAAGCCACTTGGCTTCCCTGAGGTGCTGTGCTCTTACAAGTCCTTTTGTGTAACGCTCCTTTGGGTCTGTCGTCCCCTTCGCCCGTGGAACCCGTCACACAGATCGAGTGCCATTGGCCATACATTGCCATACAGGAGGAGGCAGCATGCCATCAGCTCAGGTGTCCCCAGCGTATGTTGCACATTTCCACCACTTTCCAGCCTGGACACTGTGGTAAAAGACCGAGGCCAGATCTCCCAGAAGAAGGTGTTGAGAGCTGCACACCAAAAGCATTTTTGATCCACAGAAAATAACCAGTGCTTCTTAGTGGGGATAGTGGTGGGAGGCTGTGAAGGTTCGGGCGCCAAGCTGCGTCATTAGCAGGGGAGTGTGCTGTAGAAAAAGGGCCAATGGTGGCTGGCAATGAGGCAGCTGGGACGCTGATGAGTTTGGGACATGCCTGCAAGCATACGAACATCCAGAAAAGCCTGAACGAAGTACTAAAGGATAGAGAGTATGGTCCAGAAAGGGAGCAAGGCAAGACCCCACTGAAGGACAAAACTTGCTGGCAGAGGCCAGCTTGGAAATTCAGCATGCTGTAGAAAATTCACTTTGTATGTGCTTTGTTTTTTGACTTATTCGCTGGCAGCAAACACCCGATTCCATCATTGCTTTCTCCTCCAAGCAGGACTAGCATGACAGGGACTTAAATACCAGCTGGTGGCTCCATCCACTGGGGATTAGAGGTTGAGGATGCAGGCAAGTGCTTCACGAGATTGCAAAAAAGTACCACTATGAACTGTGTATGTCAACTTCCTAACGATTTCAGTAGGGCTTTGCTGGCACTCTTGACTATGCTATTACATGCCTGTCCACATCCCTTGGTGGTTGGGGTTCAAAGTAATCTTCTGTTTCTATGACTCCATTTTTCCAGATATAAAATAAGGAAAACAGAACTTCCTCGATCAAAGGCTGTTGGGAAATTAAAAGCACTGAAACTTTCTCTCTTTTGAGTGCTCAAAATCATTAAGCTGCTCAGTAATCGTGGCATGATAATATCAAATAATACCTTAGATAAATTTGGTAATAGTCTGAGGATATAATAATGCAATAACGTACTGAGAAGAAAGTTCTTTGGAACCATGGACCTGATAGCTATGGCTTTATGTAGAAGAAATAAGCAACATCATTTTAATCATCAACACGATCATTTTATTTTTTAATTATTTTTATTACCAATATTTTTATGACTGGAGCACCTCTCCTACGAGAAAAGACTGAGAGAGCTGGGACTGTGCAGCCTGGAGAAGAGAAGGCTCACGGGGATCGCATCAATGTGTACAAACACCTGAAGGGAGGGTGCAGAGAGAACAGAGCCAGGCTCTTGTCAGTGGTGCCCAGTGCCAGGACAAGAGGCAGTGGGCACAAACTGGAACACAGGAGGCTCCCTCTGAACACCAGGAAGCACTTCCGTGCTGTGTGGGTGTCGGAGCACTGGCACAGGTTGCCCAGAGAGGTTGTGGGGTCTCCTCCTTGGAGATCTTCAAAAGCCACCTGGACATGGGCCTGGGCAACCTGATGTGTGTGGCCCTGCTGGAGCAGTGGGGTTGGACCAGATGGGCTCCAGAGGTCCCAGCCAACCTCAACCACTCTGTGATCCTGTTATTACTATCATTATTATTAGCTGACATGTAGTAATTCTGAGTGCCTTAAAAAGTTAAGGCAACTTCAGAAGACTTTTTTCACTGGTTTTGCATGGCAGAGACTTGTCTATACTGGTATTCCAACAAGACAAAATTCAACCTTTAGCTGCTGGAGGTATATTCATCTTGTCTTCTCAGCTTGTTTCCTGTGTGTGACTGGACTGAGAGTCCTTTGAGGACTGAAGGGTCTGTTCTTCACTAATCTTTAACTGTATAGTGACATTATTGCCATATCCCTGCTCTTTAGAGTCTTTGTGCTAAACTAAGATGTACTTTATTTACAGCCATGCTGGATTCCATGGTCATATCTTAATGCATGATAATACTGTAGTTCATGAATATTATATTCTTTAATGGGCCCTGTGACTCTATCTGCTTACACAGGAATTTGCACTTGTGATTTCCCTTGCTAATTTGGTAAGTACGTTGTCCACTATCAACTTAAAATCTAATGTCAACTTAAAAACTCGTATTAGGAAACAGTGAGTCCTATGAGAATTATCCTTTATTTGTTATTCTTGCAGGATTACACTGCATAAGAAGAGGACTATGTTGCTTTTAATTACTGTTTGATATTGACTGTTTTAAGTTTGCACAATTTTACTTCTTTGGTTCTCTGAAAGGATTGAAGCTTGTAGCAACTAACTAATGGGGCAAAACTATTTAAACTTCCATGTCAGAAATTACACAAGAAGCCACATGAAAGTGCTTTGAAAGTCTTGCTCACTTCTTATGCAAGTACCTCAACATGCCCAGTCTTAAATGCACAGATTTTCCCACTGCCTCATGTAGAACCAGGTCCTGGTAAGAGTGGTGAAAGCAAGGAAAGATCTTGCTTCTGGTTCAGACTTGCCAATATCTAACAGCTACAATAAGCATTCATCAATAAAAAGGGAAGTTTGAAAAATACATACTGTTAGGAGGTTAGTGATGTGAGACTCAAGGATGCAAACTGTAATCCCTTTAGTATGCTATTATGGCAATACACGTTAATAATTCAGAGGTTTGATATACTTGGTGTTGATTAAAATAATTAATCCAGCTAGCTCACTGAGGGCAATGTACTAGCCAGCAGGCACTGGTTAACAAGAAGCCAGAGCAGTGTAATTACCTAAAGGGTCAGTGTAGGTGACACCTTCAGAATGGTACCAACCAGATGCCAGGCAGGCAGCAAACACCGGCCATTGCCTGTCTCTGGCCTCCTTGGACAGCTCAGGGGAAGAGGATCCACAACAGCCCCTAGAAGGGCAAAGAAGAACAAAGGGCTGGGCACTCCCCAGTGGAGAAAGAGGCATTTCAATGGCAAAAGAAAAGAACCATCTAAGAAGCGTGGAAAGTGTTGGTGAAAGAACCTTTAGCAGGCAGGAGGGAAGGAAGAGTCGAGATAAACTGAAAGCTACAGCATTAAAATAAAGCAAGAGAAAACCAAACCATAAAGAACTACCACTGGGAGAAAGGTCATTTGATAGACCACAGTATAGAAATGCTTAATATCAGTGAAGCCTAACTTTTAATATGTATCATCATGCATCATACTTAGGAAAAAAATTACTGAAACATTCTTGTATTCCATTCTGGTTTTTCTCTGTTTTGGCTCCTTGAAACCTACCATGCCTTACATTTTATTTGTTGTAATCAAACACAACTTAACTAATGAAGAGTATATAGACCAAGAGATATTTCTCCTACAAACAATACATTCCCTTTCAGTTCATTAATGGATTTTGGATGTACTGAATTGCAACAGCAGATTCACTTTTGCTCACCAACATTGGCTTGCACTGTTGCAGGTAAACTGCATTCTACTGATAGAGCTTTTTCAAAAAGAAACCTTCCAGGTGGTGTGGTAGCCGTACAGTGTATGAGAGCCTTTGTATTTTATTGTCGAGCTAGACAAAGTAAGAATGTAACAGTGGTGAAATAGAAGACATCAGTACAATGTAAAAACAATTCCTTAATCCCTATTGAGTGTTAATATTAAAAGTTGTTTTAATGCCCGGTAGTATTAGGGTTTTCTTCTTCCTCCTTCCTTCTCTGTGCACAGCCTAGAAAAATACTTCCTGTTACATACTAAACACAAACAAGGGTAATTGCCATTATTGTGGCAATATATCTCATTATTGTTAATTAAAATTTTATTTTATTTCTTTATGTTGATGAGAGACCTGATATTGACTTGAGGAGAAAACAGAGGTCCATCTAAAGCTTAAACCCTGTCAGGAACAACACAATGTTGTATATAAGCTGTTCTGGCATTAATTTAACATCAAATCTGTTTCATTCACGAAATTATGCTAATGGTCAATTCTGCAGCCTGGTGTAAGATTTTATCATTAGTTATTTGCACTGAGGTGACGCTTAGGACTTCCAGTCATAATTAAGACCTTTTTGTAGTAGGCATGTACAGAAGTGTAAGTAGCTTCATCAAAGTGTAAGAGGAGACAGAGGGACAGCACACAAGACAGGTCACGGCTAGAGCATAACAGATATTCCTAAATACGTGTGTGCCGTCTGTTACTTCTTCGTTCAGTGCTGCACAGCACCCACAACACTCCTCAGAACCTGGGAGAGTTCATTAATGAAAGGACAGCTTGAAACATACACATAGTGTTAAAGTTATTTAATTTTCCTCTTTATGAAAATATAGTCCTAAAACTCATTTTGTGGAGTGTGTAGGAGAAGAGGGCTTTAGCCAGAAGTGAGAATGGGCACAGGTAATATTAGTTTAAGCAAAGAAGGGGGGGAGGTAGAGAAAATCATAATGCAGCATAAAATCATAATACATAGTTGGCAACGTTCAAAAGGGTTGCAAATACTAGTCCCCAGTCTCATCTTCTCAAAGTATTTTGTGGATCCATCTTAAACTCAGGTGTGAGAGATCAGAAGAGAAAAGGTGGCACTGTAGGAAATGTTTTTTGTTTTTTCTCTGGAAACGGAGTTTTCCAGTCTTTTATTGTTGATTCCTGGCAAAGTTAAAGACTTGTTTGAAGGACAGCAGGCTGGATTCTGGGAAAGAGATTTCAGGAGAAAGGAGGGAATGTTCTGCTTGCATATGTTGTAATTGTTTCCTACATACGTCTTATGAGTTAGACAGAATAGGATCAGGTCATTGATACTTGTTTTGCCATAACAGCAAGAAAAACAGATTTTTCTTTCTTTCTTTCTTTCTTTCTTTCTCTCTCTCTCTCTCTCTCCCTCCCGCTCTCTCCCTCTCTCCCCCCCCCTTTTTTACTTGCTTTGTGCATTTCTGAAAATACAGGGGAAAAAACAGTGAGGTTTTCAACAGAGGTCTCTCTGGGTAGACTTACTTACACTTTAAACCATTTCTTTAACAAACTGTACGCCAGAGAGTTTTTATATTTCTTTCTTGCACACATGCCCTCATGAACATCTGGTAAATGTTACGGGAATGTACAGTTCATTCTGACAGAAATGGTTTAAGTGATGATACTATTAGACTAAAAATCAGTCAACCCAATAGCATAAAACCCCCTCATATTAAAGATATCTTACTTCACAAAACTTTTTCTGTTCTCCTGTGATGTTCTTTCTATCCAAGTGTATCTTTTCAGGGGAAAGTGTAATATTTGGCCTCAGCCAAGTAGTAATTTTCTCAAATCTTAAAATATCTCACATGATTCAAGATTTGCAAAGGTGTCTTGTGTTGAATGACAAAACTGTCCTTTTGTACTTCTGATAGGTTTGCTAGGTTGATTGAGAGTCAGTGGGTGAAAATAGGACTCAAATTCAGTTTTGACTGATGAGTCAGATGACACAGTTGAGAAAAAGTAGGGCACTGCAGCTTGTGTTCCCTCCAAGTGGCTAAAAATAAAGGACTAAATTTTCAAAAGATTCAGGTCACTGAAGTAGGCTTTGGTATTCATTATAGCAGGTGCATGTGGCAATAGTACCCATGGGCTGTTCCAGACATTGGTTCAGCGGGGCAATGAATTGCAGTTCTTAAAATTTAACCCTGCTGAGGGAGAGTTGTCTGGAAAATCAATCTGTCCAAATAGCATGGCTAGGTGGAAGTATCATGGATTAGATAGTTTTGCTTCTGTTTCCTCATGTTAACTCCTGACATCGTAACGTTGTGTTTCCTTGTAGTAACCCCCGCTTACTTTACTGTGATAACATGGGACTTTGGCAGTGAGGAATGAACACCAAGGCTCAGGTGTGGTGTTCTGTGCCGCGCTCCCAGTGCAGAGCTATCAGGATTGACCACAGGAAGAGATGGATTTGCTCAGCAGGCGTGGAGAGGGAAGGGTGCTTGCTTCACCACTGCCTCCCACCGTGTGCTGGCTGTAAAGGCAAGAGGGTTGCCTGCGTTCTCTATCCCACTAGGACAGTTATAGGAAAATGCTGGGCGTGTGCTAGTCTACAGAAAACCACTAAGCTCCTTCAAGCTGCAGGATCCATCCAGCATAGGGAAGATCCAAGGTCAGATATGAGGGTTGCTTTGGTGTGCCGCGTTTTCAGACATAGCTGAGGACCTTGTTTAGAGAGTGTTTTATGTATTAGAGACTGCCAACCAGTTGTAAAATGGATCTCACTTTAGGATTTAAATTCCTTAGGAGTAAGTCAAGAGCCTGTTCCCAAAAAGCCAAGTGGCTGTACATCCTAGCTCTCAGTTATGGGCAAGAGCAAGCCTTCCCCAGAGCTGCATCCCTCCTCCTTCCAGGGCCCCTTACTGCTTGGGCTGCATGGAGGAAGCATCTGAAAGTCATCCTGAGAACCTGCACCGTGGCCCGTGTACGACGCACACACAGGCAGCCACATCCACCACCGGGCTCCCCCCTACAGCAAAGTAACTCGGCCTGGAGGTGACGTGTGGTTACCACAAGGTCTCGTGTAGGCCAGGATGGTCGTGGACATCCAGAAGTTCACTGTTATAAATGACAACAGTTTCAAGAACTGCCCAATGCAGATTCAAAGAGCAGTCAGCATCTGAACCAGGCTTCAGCACGCTGTCTCCAGTGCACGAGCAAGTCCAAATGCACACGCTAATTACCCAGGTCAGGGAGGCCTCAGAGAGCTGTGCTGTGCTGTGTACACACCCGGAGGCCCAGGGAAACAAACGGAGTCACAGGGAGCTGAAGCTGAAAGCCGCTTTGGCAAGTTAACGTGACCTTTCCGTGAATGGGAGCGAGGGCGTGTTACCTGTCAGGCAGAACGTCACCAGGCTGTGTGCGGGCTTACTTCTGTGTATCCTGCTGTAACACACGTCCAGCTCAGCCGGCTGCATAAAATTGTTTATATGAGTACACATACTCTGAGGTAACGCAGAATGAATTAAAACAGGCAGAGGACCTACCCGATACTCCCCAGTGACAGTATTAAACTGGGAGACTGGGACTGGGCCTCAATTAAACACAAACGGAAAACAAGGAAATGAGGTGTAACTACTGAAAGCAAGTAATTACAGACAGGCTGACTAGGGCATAACTCTTTCTGGAGCTGTGTTTTGAAAATGACCCAGAGAAAGCTGGCGGGCTTTCTGTCACCATCATTTCCTGGGTGCCCGAGAGCCAGGGCAATGCCTTCGAGACAAAACCAAGATCAGTCCAGGTGGTGATAAGATCAGGAGGGAGACGTAGACTCCAACAGCTGTTAGAGTCCACCTCAGCTACTGCATTCTTTTATTTTCTTCCGTAACCATCTACCAAGATGGGGGAGGAAGTAATAGAAATCCTCCAGTGTAGAAGGAAGAGAAATAAAGCATTTTATGAGCCCTTATTTTCAGTACAAAGTACTTTAACTGGTTTTCCTCTTTTCAGCATCTTGAACAAGAGGTTAAAAAGACTGATTCCGCTGGCTGACTGCCACAGGACTTAGGAGGACAAGGTCACTTTATTTAAAACACTGAATTTTATTTAATGTAGTACTCTAATAAGGTCATGTTGACATCCTGAATTCTCTGGGCCATTACATTCCTTCAGCATTAATACAATCCTACAAATCATGGATAATTACCTTTCTTCCAAGATGTGGCACAGCTTACAATATAAATAACAATGAAAAGTTTGAGGAAGCGCACTCTGAATGTATGTATTTATGTACACATATGCAGCCCTCATCCCCACTGGGCCCACACCTCTTAGACTGACCAAGTTCCTTTTTGGATAATGTCATAGGATAAACCTGACTGCAAGTCTATACATGAGATTATTTTTTCCGTGACATAAAATGGCTACCTCATTAAAACTGTTAACTATCAGCTATATCGCTTGGACACTGAGATCACAGGTTAAATATGAATCCTTATTGCAACTCTAAAGGAAATTACATTTACTCTGAACATGGCATGACTCACTTGAGAAAGAATTTGTGCCTGACCACGCATAAAAACTTTCTTGATTCTGAATACTATTACTCCATGATGTAAACCTTCCCCTAAATATAGCCCCCCAAACCACGTACATTCATTCTTTTGCTGTCACAGATCAGTGGTCTTAACCTTTGTGGACAGTGTTGCACCATTAAGTTAACAGCACAAAATGATTTTTTGAGGAAGCCACTAAATCTCAAGCCTTCTCCCCTCCCTCTCAA
The DNA here is from genome assembly GCA_013399115.1 of Anseranas semipalmata. Classification (NCBI taxonomy): domain Eukaryota; kingdom Metazoa; phylum Chordata; class Aves; order Anseriformes; family Anseranatidae; genus Anseranas; species Anseranas semipalmata. Next base: position 696,947 of record VXAA01000559.1, read on the forward strand.
GTAGAATGCAACCAGGCAGGATATTGGAAATGGTACGGATGCAGACTTTGCTGACTCTTTTTGCTTCCACCGCAATATTTCTGCTGTCACCAGTTTGCTTGGTGATAAATTTTAAAGACCTAAATATGCCTGTACTCTCCTATCACATCTCCATCCTCCTGCTGCATTAAGATGGGAATGAATCCCCTCTTCAAAGATTAGTCTTTGCCATAAAGTCAGGATGTGTTGTTTCAATTTTTATAAGATTCATATTGTTTGACCCAAATCTAGATGATTTCTTTTAGCCAGAATAGAACATCTTACCCATCTGATACACAACACATGGCAACCCATCTGACTGCTTCTGAACTTAACTACATTTGTGTTGGTGTCTGTGAGGACATGATTCTTACAAATCCACATCTTGCTGCCCACAAGAGTGTGACATTCAATCAGAGCCACTAGATGACCTTATTAACTTTTGCAAAAGCCCACAGATTGAGTATTCAGAAACAATTGTTCAGATATATTTTCTTCTACAAGAACAGGAAATGTATTATGTTCCAGCCTTCATTTAACAGACACAGCAAATTATGAAGGATTTTACTTCTTTTCAGAACAATTAAATGTGGCAGAATCCTTAATGCAAGTGAATTCAGAAAATCTTACATTTATGCCTATCTTTCTTCATGTACGTAAAATTTAGGACCGATCACCGATACTTTAGATTTGATATTAACTTCTGAATTTATACTCTTGCCAAATTTGAAAAAACAAAACAAAACAAAACAAAACAAAAACAAATACTGAAGGACAAATCAGTTCCCTATTGCTATTCAGTATTCAGCTGTCAGGGTGACAGCTTCAATGTTATTCATGTTCTCCGCAAGTAACCATTTACGGGCTCCCACACTGTCCCAGTTTATCCCACTCTCCCCCGCTGCCCTCCACCTCTGTTCAATGTACTGTGAGCTCATGCTACAGGTATGCCACAGCAGAACATGTTTGACTGATGATTATTGTCTAGTAGCTGATTTTAGTTACTTAAAGTTCATCAGCACAATTATTTAGACTTTTTTTGAGAGGAAGGTTATTTTCTCATAACACATGTCAAAAAGGAGGAGTTTGTGATTTTGCTTTAAGACTAGCTCTTTTGCAAAAAAAAAACCAAAAACAACCTTTCAGTCAACTTGAAAGTCTCTGTTTATTTGAGTCACTTTCAATTACTTCTTTTAGGTGATGAAAGTAGTCTTGACATTATTAAAAGTGCCAAATGTGGTTGTTTCCCTTTTACCAGACTCACCCCCGTCAGGGTCCAGAGCTCAGTGACCAGAGCAGCAGAGCTCCAGCTTTAAATCTCCTCTTTGCCATTTGCCATTCAGCACAGGCCAGTCACAGTGCCATTGGGCACTGGAACTTTATGTGATGCTATTCTTGCTTTTCAGGGAAGCTAGTATTTGTCTAATGTTGCCTTACTTTCACAGGAACAAAGACTAGCGTACAGTGGCCCCCCTCTCTGGTCATTGTCTGCCACCAAGCTGTCATCTCCTTCCAGCCTACCACCACCTCCTTGTCTTTTGGTGTTTGGAGCACTTCAGATTTTCATTGGAAATGTGTCAGGATAAAAGATTTCTTTAGTTAACGTAAAAGCTCAGGGAAAAATAGGCTGTGATTAACACAGAACCTCTTTATTTCAGTTTCACATCTCCTAACAGAAAACATGTGATTCATGCTGCTCTGAGAGTGCCTCACATTTCTTATGTATGAGAGAGGATTTCCTCAGCAAAGGTTAGCAGCCTGTGGACTAGACTAGAGAAGCTGCTAGCCCAGTGATGCGGCAGGGGAGTCATTGCATCTCCCTGAGCAGCAGAGTTAGAGCAGACTACCAACTTTCTGTGTGGTTTTCTAGCACCCAAGGACACAAACACGGTTTCTGTCTCAGTTGTGTTGGTGAATTAGAGTACCTGTCTTCTCTTCTACCCTCTCCCTTGAGCTCCCTCATGGGACTGGCAGCCTGTACCCGCATTTTCTGTGCCTCAGAACTGAGTTTGGTGTGATAGAGAGCACCAATATCTACCAATAGAAGTTTTTCCCACTCTGCTAGCAGCTGGACTTCTCCAGCAGTAAGGAGCTCAGCCGTCACTAAGCTTAGCTAGTGGATGAGTGATGTGGTGATGTGGTTTGCTTTATTAACAAGATTAATGGTTTACGAAGAGGGATGATCACAGTAGAATGAAACTTCTGCTGGAAAAAGACTGATCTGTGATAGCTTCCCCCAGAATTTAATTCACTTCTTGCTGAGGCATGTTGCAGCTTTCTGTTATACAGTACATAATACTGAATTCGGTACACTGAATCCTTGACTAGCTTGATCCTTGACTAGCAAAATGATGTGAAAATGGACTTAACTTACTCCGGAATGAAAATGAAATGACATATTTGCACTCATATATAGTATTATTATGGTAAATTACTGGCAGTATCATCAAGGTAAATATGATCACTTAAACTCAGAAAACTAAACATTATAACATTTTTCTTTCTGCACATCTATCCCAAAGAAATCTATAATTTAGTCATCAGATACACTAAGGGCTTTAATTTAAAACATGAACTTAAACAACGGTGGCTAACACTCAGCCTGTCCAGACATTCACTTTGGAAGCAAGAATGTGAATGCTTCGGTGACACAGCTGCACTGCTTTGCCATTGTCCCCCCACCCCCCGGCCCATGCCTCTGAAAACCTTTTCTGGGGAAAAATTATTGAATTACAAGGGCAGTGCAGGTTCTGCTTGGCAGAGTCCTGCATCTCTCTCTAGCCCAGCAAGCCTGCAAGTGTGAGTGGTTTTTAAAAATGGAGAATGACCGATTCATAAAAATGGAAAACTGAAGGAGGCCAGTAAATAAAATTGTTCAACTACCCTGCCACAGTTTCCTGTCACCACTGAAGAGAGGTGTGTTCTTAGGCAAACATTTTCTAACCTTTAAACAAATATTTGGTTTGAAGGTTGGGAAAATACTGTTTTATAGCTAAGACATGCCCATTCCCCATCACGAATGCAACTGTACCTACCAGATGTTGCCATAAATTAGATTATATTATGAAACCTATTGTATCTGGTGAACTGAGTACACTTGATCAAAATGGAGCCCAGTATGTCATACGTATTGTTTTAAATGGCTTTTCTATTATAGATCGAGATACTCAGTCATTTGGACATTGAGGGGACAAGTGATTAAGTAATTGCATAGAGTTGGCCAAGCATACCAAATTGGTCAATGAGGTTCCTTGACCTCTTGTTCTGTAACGATGCTTAAATGCATGCTGTCTTAGTGCGATGCAATAAAGCATTTGTTTGGAATACTCCCTTAAAAAGCTTGTCTGCATTACATTATTTCAGACAGTATCCATTATTAATTGTCATTGATATTGATTTAGATAGCCTTTCCCCCCCACACCACTGTTCTACAGCAAAAAAAAAAGCATTTTAAAGATACACTGATGCTGATGAAAGATGCTGAAGTGACAGTGTAGGGATGTGACTTCTCTGTCTTTTATCTGTGCTTCTGTCAATTCATTTCTGGATGTGCAGCACAGATTTTCATCAGTTGTTCACTTTAAACCCCTCAACCTAATTTAATTGCACCGCTTCCCTGTTTGGTGCTACAATTTACATATATGAAGGAGGCAGCTTGGAACTGTTTACCTTGCAACAGTTTAGGAATTCAGCCATGGGGGAAAAGCGCATCTTTCTACCAAAACATCCAAGTGTCCGTAGTGCCCCTTCCCCAGCTGTATGATTGAATGTGCACTCAAAAGGTGCATGTGCAAGCCCATCACATGTACATTTGTAGGCCGGAGCACATCTGTGCTCCTGGCACATGATCGAGCGTCTGCTTGTTTGGCCTGCGACGTATGTACCTCCCACAGCACCCAAAGGCACGATCTGACCAAGCATTCAAGCTCTTTGCTCTCAGAATTACATTCTGACTACGCGACAAGAGAGGGGGGTACGAGCCCCTAAAACAACTCAGCTGTAGGTGTCAGTGGGGAATGGGCCAAAAAACGGATGAACTGTTCTGCCAGGCTGAATTCTGCCCATAGCCTAGTTTAGCTTTTGTATAAAAGGAAATGCTAATGCATCATTTTCAGTTTCTAGCATGAAAAACTGTTTCGTGACTTTCGCTTTTGCATTCTTCTCCCATTTTCATCCTCACAGCTTACAGATGTACCGCACAGCTAAAGATATGCTGCTGCATTTGATTTACTCTGTCTAAGCTCACCGCTTAACCTCATTAAGTTCCAAATTTACAAACTGCTGCTTTCTCTGTGTGGCGTCAGCTGAGCTGCGGGATGAAAGCGGCAGGGTCCTGCAGGGTGTGGCGCTGAGATCCCACCTGGGATACTTCTGGGTTACCAGAAGCTGCGTTCAGTCCTCTTAAGGGACATCCCGAGCAGCTACACTTTTCATGTGGTGGGGACCTTCCTTGTGGGCTAACTGTGTGATAGCTGGCCAGGCTTCCAGATGGGCACAGGAAGAAACATTTCAAGTGAAACTTGAGAAGATTGCTGTTTTAGACCATCACAGAGGGCTGACTGGATAGTGTATTTGTTTTTCAGTGTGGGCACTGCTCTGAGAAGTAGCCAGGTATTTCTTACCATTAAAAAAAATAAAAATAAAAAAGTATTTTCAGGAGTGCAGCACAGAATCAAAGTAATTGAGCTTGCATGGGGCTTCTGGAGGTCACCAGCTTCAAACCTCAGCCCCAAACGGGCCCCGTTTTGAAGCTGTGGCTCTGAGGAAGCGCCCGCTGTCGGGATTACTTCTTGAACCCATCGCATACGTGAACAGAAATTCAACCTCCCGCCTCAAACCGGCGGGTCCCCGGCGCTACCCCCCTTCAGTTTGCCTCCTGAAGGGGGACGCGCGGCGTGAGGAAAGACTCGCGCTGCTGCTTGGGTTCCTCACCCGCGCTGGGGGCGGGGGGGGGCGTGCAGCGAGGGGCGGGAATCTCCCGGCACCTCCGCGCAGAAAGGGGCCGGAGCCTGCCCGGCTTCCCCCGCCGCAGCGAGTGGTCGCCTTCAGTCGGTTTCACCGAAGTTACGACGGGGCTCGGGG
>VXAA01000559.1:703608-736915 GCA_013399115.1 Anseranas semipalmata
AAATGTTGGTCTTTTTGGAAATCTGACAAGGTGCCCATCTTCTGTGAACTTTGAAATGCTTTTAGAAGTCTCTTCTTAGGGTCTCAGTTTCCTTTGCATTTCTTTCAGTCTGAATTGGTGGTGGGGGGGGAACACCTAGCCATTAATTTCTTTTTATTACTTTTTTTAACTGTCAGTTTTGGTTTAATGTTTGTATCTAAAAGACTGATATATAACGCTTACTTGCTCCTAGATAGCAATTTTCATTGGTATTTTGCAAAACTCAAGGAAACATTCCTTTGGCCAAGGTTTTTATAAGCATTTATTTTTAAAAACAGTTATGGTTTCAGGTAAGATTGTAATGGACAGCCTCCTTGTAAAGAATGAGTACAAGCATTTGCGCTGGGATGCTAAACTGTGACAACTTGAATGACTGAATTACTTACTGAAATAAGTAGTTAGGGCTTCTTGAATAAGAAAAGCTTTAAAAGTTCACCCTAAAATTAGTCCAAACAGAGGGCCTTGCCCTCCAAGTGATTTGAGTCTTGGCAGTACATTGGTACTACTATAAAAGATGCATTTTTTTTTCCCTCTGCCCCCAAGTGATCGCTCTTACTGTTAATGGAACTGTAATCAGCTGATATCAATAATGACATTTAGTGTTTTGCAGTATAGTAACTTGATCACTTTTGACACTGCCTGAATGATTGGGACAAGCATTGCCTGTTTAAAAAAAAAAAAAAGTCATACAGATCAGGTTGTCTGCTCATTATGAAGAGGTTTTCTGTTTTTAAACAAAAAGGTAAATAGGGTTATGGGTTCTACTCCCTACCCCCTCTTCTGGTCCTTATAACTAGAAATAGAGTTTATAAGGAGAGAAAGTGATATGCTTGTAACATGCAATTAAATGTTTTCAGGAAATACATTTTTAAGCTTTAATCAATATACAGTAGTAGTATTGGTGAGGCAAGCACAGAACTGTGATAGTACTTCAGCACTTCACTCTTGTTCTTCAACAGTAAGGACAAATGGAGAAAAGGGAACTGGTACTGGTGGTACCAGCTGTGGTCGCTTCTGGGCTAGGAGAAGCGATACGAAACTGCAGGGAGCACTACGATGTTCCTTATGTTCAGCTGACTGAGTTTGCCATTCATCATGTAAATAAATGCACACCTACGTCCTATGCAGAGGACAAAGCTTATCTCACAGCCTTTTAGTTTTCTATATAAAGCATATGGGAAAAGTGTTTAATTTTAGCATCCCTAACTCCACTTTTTTTCTTCCCATCCTTATTATATTCTTTGGCTTATTACTGACTAGAGAAAATCCTTGGAGAAAATGATAAAGCTTCTTAAGGATTCTGAAATATTCTTCAATGGAGGGCATTTGCAGAATAAATACAATAAGGCAAATTGTTACTTGGAAGAAATTCACATTGCACGCGCAGACTGTCACAGGACAGTCACAAGCTGCCTGAAGGGTGGGCAAACAGAGCAGTGAAATGGGCTGGGGGCGAGGCTTCAGCAGACGATAGCAGTGAGTGGCAGCAGGTTTAACGACTTTTAATGTATTTATTCCTCCCTATACGGATTAAGCAGTCATGCGGAATGGCAAGTGAGCAGTCTGCAAGAGGAAGCAATTTGGTCATTAAGCACTGACAACATAAGCACTAAGAATGTACAGTTGTGTGCGTTTAAATAGCATCTGTCCTGGAAACTCGTTATAATTATGACCTTACGCACACGTGTGGTCAGTGCTAGATGCCATGAATGATCTTGCTGAAGCAGCTGGTTTTGGTTGGCTTTGTTGTGGGGCCATTATTAGAAATAAAACACATGAATAATATAAATGAAGTAATTTTTCGCACTCGCTGTCCCAGGTAGTGTGCTTTCACTGCTCTTAGCGTGCTCTAAGATCTTGCTGCATATCAGCACAATGTGGGAATGCTGCACTGTGGGGAAGGTTGTAAGCAGAATGGAGTAAAAAGGGAAATTGATATTGCTTGTGTTGGAAGGTATGAAGAGTAAAGTGGCATCTGTTTGTCGAAGGAAAACAGGGAAGGAAGGGAGATACCAATTTAAGAACTTACAGTGTGTATTTTGACACGCCTTTTTGAGAAGGGCCTTTTCAGCGTAAGGATATACCGCAGCATTTCACACAAAAGGAGGATAAGCCTTATTCTGGCTGTCCGGCTTTGAGTATTTGTCCTCTGTCACCAACTTGGCTGTAGGTTTCACTTAACATATGGGTACCAGAAGGGATGGTGAGAAAGAACATCTTCAGATCCTTCTCTGTTGAGACAGAGCTAGCAAGATACACCTTGCTCTGATCTCAGGATTGGCAGAGGAAAGGTGAGGAGAAGTTGCGTCTTCTATAATGGCAATGCATATTTTTTTATTTTTGTTTAAGATCAGACGATACTCCTGTCTGAACCACGACAGGCAAGATCAGTAAGAAAAGGGAGGAGAGAGCTGTTAGTATTCAGGTGCTTCTGAAGCCCATAATGTGATTGTCTGCAAGGCGGATAGTGGGTGTCAACATCTCCAGAGTTTAGCCTGTAGCAGTTTAAATGTTGCCGGTGAGGATTGGGTATGTTATGCCACATCATGAGGAGCAACACCCAAGGTCCGTGAGGTACTAACTTCAGTTTTCTGCTTGCTGCATTCTGAAGAGAGTAAAGAAACCTGTGCAATAGCTGTAGCTAAATGCCAACAGTGGCTAGCATCTTGAAAGGGCTCACTTGAAGAAGTAGTAAAGAAACACTATGTCTTTCAGCAAAAGTTTTGTATTCAAGTTAATCTTACATTTCTACCTCCAGGGGGAACAGACCTCTTATCCAATACAAACTTAGCGTGCATTACAGATCTCGACAAATCCATGGAAGATTAGGGAATGCCGTGAAAGCATCAGGATGTCTTTGTAACACACCAGTGTGAGATTCATGCATTCTTACAAAAGAGCCCTCAAGTAGAAGAGGCCAAGTGGGAATTTCATACCGTATGGAAGAAGGTGAATTTAACTTAATTAGAAAGCGGATACTTCACAGAGGCTTTAGGTGAAGCAGACTTTTATTTGTTCCATACTTAAATTTAATGTAAAACTTGTTATTTTGTAGGCATCAGAATACACGGTCTATCCTTGAGGATGCATGTATTACCTCATTAATGCACACTGAATAAATGCATTGCATAATTAATACCAAATATGTCTAGCAACTTGTCATAGGATTCTCTGTCACTTCTTGTATGAAAATATGCAAACTTTGTGATAGTTTGAACTCAGTCACCTCTGACTCCAGCAGAAAACTGAAGCTTCATTGTACTGTGCCTCTGACTGTAGCACTTGTGTAGATCGTTTAAATACCTCTGATAAAATGCAGCTACTCACCAGGGCGGGGATGCCAAGCTTTGGGAAGGAACTTTGCTTCTCTTCTAAGAGGTGTTTGTTGCTTGGCAAGCAACAGGAAAATGTAATTTGCTGGGGAGAAAGCTAGACTGTGCTGTGCTCTGCAAGAGAATGGTGTTTGTACAGGAGTGCTGGTACGGAAGGCAAAGGAAATGAGGTAAATTGAGAGAGGTGCCAGAGCAGGATTACATTCAATATGCCAACTGTGTGGATGTTGACTTAGGATGTGAGAAGCCACATTCTTTTCCCTCCTTTGCTTGGAGGGATTTGAACCCACACGCCAGGAGAATGGTTTGATGCTGTAGAGCACGCTGGGATCAGATGGTCGTAGCTGCTCTCTGAGGCTGTCTCCTTCCAGATAGATCAGGAGACTGTCCTGGAGCCAGGCATCCCACCTCTTGGCTTCAGTCGTATATACGCAAAGGGAAAGTCATTCTGTCTGCCTGTGCATCTGCTCTCCTCTTGGGGAAAATTCCAATTTTTATAGACCACAGAGCAGCTCCAGACTTGCTGCTGTCATATTCCAGTTTTGGCTTAGGGTTAAGGTGTGATCTCCTGGGATGTGGGGAACTTAAGCTGAGTTCTGCTGAATGCTGTTCTCAGAACTAGGGTTTTCTAGTCCTCTTGAGGAAGAGGAGAAAAAAGACTACTGTTATGTATCTTAGGAAGCTGTAAGAGAAGATGAGATGAACATATATAGAATGATACTGGGAAGGTAGATTGGATGTTTCTGGTCTCCCTGTCTTACAATACAAAAACATGGGAATGTTCAACAAAAGCAAAGCAACCTCAAAATTACTGAAGAAGGGGCTTAATGAGTTTAAAAAACAAAAGCAAAAACAAAAACCAACAAACAAAAAAAAAAAAAAAAAAAAAAGCAACCCAAACCCTTAACCTTTCTGAGTTTGGGTGAAAAAATAATAAAATTTATACGAATATTACCAAAATGCTGGTATTTGTCAAAATTAATGATAGTAAACTTTTTGGGAAAGATATTAGGCCTCATGCTTCAGGATGCAAGTTGCTCTTTAGTTAGCAGAGATGACAGCTGCTGCCGGGAGCCTGGTCGCATTACCTCTTGTGTGCCCAGGACAAAGGTTTTGTTTTCTGTACTGAAGTAGACAGTAGCAGAGAGGAAATCCGTGTCTGTCCTGTCTCATGTTCTGGGCTGGCTGGCAGTTCTGGTTTCTCATGCTTGTGCGTGCCGAAATAAAGGGTAGCAACGCTAGCTCTAATCCAATGTTTATGCTTTACAGGCCAATGAGTAGTAAAGACCTTCTCCTGGCAGAAACCAGAGAAGCCATGGGGTAGCGTTACTGTTCAGAGCAGTGCTGGCTGGTGGTGGATGGAGTGCCTCTCTTACCTGCTCTGCCCGTGCTTCTGCGTCGTGCTGTGCCTCCTGCCCTGCTAAATTCCCAGTGATGAGGAGCTAGCCCAGCAGCTTTCCACACTGGAAGGACTACTGCTGCTGCCTCTCTTGCCCTTCTGTGTCGGGTCTAAGGTCATTCTTCCTCTGCTGGAGGAAAAAATAATAAAAAATTAATAAAGCAGTCCACTGAACTTAGGATGATGCACAGAGTATAACTGAGGTCAGGACTGAGTTGATGCTGTTCTGCCCCGGGCTTATTAATTGACTCTTTTCATAACTGTTAACTTGGCTATTTCTCTATTTTTTTCCTAATTCTGCTGTGTTAAAACTATTTGCTGTTTGTCATAGACAGATTATATGGCCTCCAGTTACTCTGTTATTATTTCTAATTATTACTCTGTTTGGCTTTATTTTGTTCTGTGATATTTACATCTTTATTGAAAGGAAGAGAGTAATTTCTCCAAAAATTTGCCTTTCGTTAAAAAGTTTGTAATCCTTTTGCAAAATTGGATTTTTTTTTTTTATTATTCTGCTGACATCTCTAAATTGATTCCTAAGCTAAAAGTTACGTATGCCTTTAGAACAGGACTTCCAAAACGCATGCATTTGGTAATCAAATCCTGCAATTCCTAGCCACTGTTGAATAGGATTTTCACTTTTATGTGTATATAACTTTAAATAACTCTTCCTCGAAATCCACAGTTTTTCCTGTTTTCGTTTATCTGTTGGCTGTTTTTTTGTTCTTCGTTTCATTTTGACACACTGCATCATCTATGCTTTTTTTGGATGGAAGAACGTGATGATTCAGGGAGAAATTTCTAGTTTAGCCACTGCTCCAGGTTAATTATAAACTGGGCCACAAGCTGCTAAGCCATATGAAGACCAGAATGTTTCTTGGCATGTACAGAAGTGGAATTTTCACAATCTGAGGAAAAATTGGGATACCTGGGTGAGTTTTGATGCCTTCAGGATTAGAGAGTAGCGATAAAACGTTTTTCAAGAGTTAGCCACCTAAATTCCTACTGTGTCTTTGGATCTGACCTCAGCTGCTTGAAGGTTGATATTTGTACAAAATTTAACTGCAGCCCCAGAGTAGTTACTAATGAGGACCCAGAAGACCCTGTGCGAAGTGTGTCAGTGCATTTTCACTTAAGAACTTGCTAAAATCTTTTATAAGATTGCATTTCTTATAAGGACAAAAAAAATGATATGATTAAGAACCAGGACAGAAAAAAATGAATAAAGCAAAGCTTTTCAAATGGCTGTGCTTCAGAAAAGTATCAGAGTGGCTTTTGCAAGAACATATGGATTTTCTCTCCCCTGGAAAGAAAAAGAAGCACGTTTATCTCTGAAGACAGTGGATGAAAACTTGGAGGAAAACCTCATATGAATCAAAGTGGTGTCCCAGCTGTCACCAGACCACAGACATGAAACCAGTGAGTTTGCCAGCTGACACTTCCTTGATGTTACCACGCTCTGTGTTCTCAACTGATTTTCGTGCCAGCAGCTTCAGAAGGTATCACAGCCTCTTTGAGGTGCTGGGACAATACAGATGTGGGAGCAGGGAGGTTGCCAGGGAATACTGCCTAAAAAGCAGCTGAGGGACAAGGCTCGGCTGGGAAACAGGTTTTGCCAGCAGAACAAGCCGACCCAGTAGTTTTGGTACCACTCCGCTTGTGTGCGAGAAAGTGGGGCTGCGCCCTCTGAGCAAGCTGCATACTACTTACCAGTAGAACTTCATTAGCAGCTTTCCTTCTTTCTCCTGAAAACCATGAATCTAGGCTGATACAGAGCTAACATGGAGGAGAGACTTTCTGCATCTTTTTTCTGTCCTCTGCTACAAAACAAAAACTTCTGGAGTAACCAGAACTTCTATGCAGAATGTTTTCAAGCAAAACTTAATACCAATGCGAACATGGCTTATCAGAGAACTGGTACCATGAGAACGGGGCTTTTTCCTCTCTTGCTCCTCATTCATATTTCACGTTCCACATACTGAATGTATTTTCTGAAAATGTTAAAAATAACCTCAGAAGCTAAAATTAAAAGGTTAAAATGTACTTCAGAGTTTCATCCTACATGTAGTATCTGAGTACTTGCTTCTGTGTCTTGCAGTTATTTAAAGACTGTTTAAATCAAATCAGCTAAATAACCTTAAATTCTTTCATAACTTCTACTTCACAAACAGTTTCTGAGAGAAGAAATATGGCTTGGTTTGGGGGGGGGAGCAGCGAACAGATACTGAAATGACAGGGTTGAGTAATATGTTGTACCATTCATTATATATATACTTTTTTAATAAACAGAAATCTAATCCTAACGATACATGAATCTAGCTTCAAAATTCTGGCTTTTACAGATGAAAATTCACTTCAGGCAGCACTTAGATTTTGGGACTTTTTTTCTTTGTACTGGCTGTATGATATTGCTGGGTGTATTATGCTGAAATGAGTACAAGAGGAATACTTTTCCCAAATCAATATGAAAATATTTTATTTAGTTGTTAAATATTCTTCATTCAGTGTTTACAGTAAAGGAACTGCATTTAGCTGATACTGATATGGCTGTATGCCATTAAAATAACAAGTAAGGTACACATTTGATTCAGCTTAAATACTTCCTGCAGCGTTGGCAAAACAAAGCTGTATGCTAGGCTTTTCATATAGAAACAGGCAGTGAGACTAGAAGTATGAGCCCAGGGTTTGTCTTTCATGCTGTTGGGGAAAGGAAAATAGTTTGATCTACCGAAAGCTACACAACTCCTAAGCCTAGGGAATTCTGTCACAAGTGCACATCTGCTTTTGCATCTTTCTTTCAGTTGTGATGTGCTTAAAGGTGACACGTGAGTGTCCTGAAGCTAAGTGGAATACGGAATTGCAGGCAACAGTCTCCTGTGTCAAGGACGGAGGAGGCAGATGGCTTAACAATGATTGTAAAATTTACTGCTGTTTCACAAAATTCTTCTGCCTTTTGGTTATATGCAAGGGTTAGATACACACTGTAACTAGTTGTTTTAAAGTACAAGAAGATTTCTCGGCAAGAAGATGTGAAAGTGATAGAAGACCTCAAATTATGGCAGCGCTGGCTTGAATGGGGCTTTTGCATGCTTTTATCTTAAAGCCTGCACTGAATTCTCTCTTACGTGATAGCTGGGCTTTTACTTTATTTGCTATTTTAAACCTAAAAGGAACACTATGACCACATATTTTGCTAGGTTGAACTTTTGAAATGTGATTGGCAGGCTCAGACGTTGCAACATGCAATAGTAGTGCCAAAGTCCAGAGGAAAGCTAGAGTGGGTGCCCTCCTTTGTTTTTTATGTAGTTTGAAAAGGGTTTTGTTCCTTCAGAGTCACCAAATGCAACGGCAAGACAAAGATTCTGATTTTGCCTCTTCCCTAGTAGGCAGGGATCATAGGACTCATGGCTGTAAAGAAAGCTGTAGTGGAAAACAACAACCATGTGTTCTGAAAGTAGCAGTGTGTTCAGAGATCTGTTTAAAAAAAAAAATGAAGCAGCTTAGATGTTTAACTTTTGAGGACTTCATTGTACAATCCTATTCATCTAACTTCATAAAAAGGGGAGAAAAGTCCTAAAAATCCATTCTTATATTAAAGATTAACATGAGAAGGCCATGAAACCTCTACTCTGTATGTTATTTAAGTAGCTATTTACCCACCTGTGTATTGTACAAGACGGGCATAGGCCTTTCCTGTTGAAGCCTACAGGAAATGAGAAAACCCTAAAGCAAACCGGAGAACTTTTATTTCTTCTAGAGTTGTGGAAGCTTTAGGGTGTATGATTTACTAATGGGCAATTAAATTTTAAACACTTCACAACATAACCGTGAAAATAAGTAGAGACATTTTAACTTGGACTACTGATGCAGCAGTATAGCTACAATGACTGAGACTCAAAGACATGTCATTGTGTTACTATTTGAAAGTCCTAGCTACAGAAAGCTGTAAGAGTGATGCACAGAAATGAATGCAAAATGCTGTCAATCATCTGAATGGTTAGTATTTGGCAATGAAGCTCTTTTATGTAAGAGTAAGAGATTGTTTAATTCACCTATGTGTGTTAGCATGTCTGTTGAGAAATCCAGGCCCGCAACCTGTCTGCTGGTCTGCTACTGCAGCTCCAGTTGGGCAAACAAACAACTGTGAACGTTGCATGATGTTGCGTTCTGTGTATCAGCAGTACTGATAAGAAAAGAGAAGATCTTGGGATAGGGCAAGCCTCTGCCTTACTTCTTTATTGGAGTTATTATGCATTTATATTCTGCCTATATATAGTGCAAAATAAATCTATCTCTCTCAGATCTTTCAGTGCAGCCATTTGTACTAATTGAAGCCGATTGAACGTTCAGGTCATGCTTTCTGGGGTAATTGCTATCTGACAATTTTGTGTGCTGCTTAGAGGAAAATGTCATTTACACTGGAAGTTGTTGGTAATGATAAATCTCAACCCAAACTAAAAGGTAGGGACTCTGTCAAAATCATAAACAGCTGTTTGAGTTCCAGATTTTAGCCTTGCATTATACCATGTCCTTAGATGTCATGAGGGAGATGGTGATAATCTCTCCCATTTCCGAACCACCTTTTATCAGTAGATGCTGAAGCGTGTGCATACCAGGAACTGCTTTACTGGCTAGAGGACTTCTATTTTGTTCTTTGTCTTGTGAGATAGAGTGGCATTTCTGTATGTATTTTGCAAAAGGATGAACTAAGGCAAAGAGGAAAAAACAGTTGTGAAAGATCATGTAAGAGTCATTAGTATGGCTGAGAATAGGAGCCTGTGAATTTTGTCTTGCAGTTCTCTGCTCCTCCTGCTAGGCCATGTTCCCGTACAGTAAGCTGATTTTTTCTATCCTGCAGATGTGCTTCAGCATGCTTTCATTTTCCTGCATTGGATGGTTGGTTTGGTATTTGTTATTGTTGTTTTGTTTTAGTAATAGTTTCTCTGCTCAGTAATAATAGTGAAAATTGCAGCTACTCGAATAAGGACTTTGAGAAGCCAAGTCAAAATCTGTAATACACATTTCTGTATCTTTTCTGCAGTGGAGACTCCAGAAGTATTGCCACTCCCATCTATGAAATTGTTCAGTTGTGTCCTCTGTGCAGAAAACAAGATGGTTATCAGCTAATACAGCCCACATAACTTATCAAATGCATGAATAGCCTTTGTGGGAAGAAGGCAGAGTTTGCTCTGCTTTAGCATGCTGGTTACGTCTCCTGATATCTCATAAAATGTTTGCTCAGGGTGAGGTAAAACAAAATGTGCTGGGCTTACCTAACAACTCAGCCACTGGAAGGAAGATAGCTTGGACTCCTGACTCCCACCCTGTGGCCCAACCTTCTTCCCTGTGCTAGGTCTGTTGCTTCCTGGACCACAGCAGTAAGCCGAGTCAGCTTATCAGCCTCGAAGAAAAGTATTCACTTTCTGCAGGATTAGTTTGCTCTGAGTTATTGCACTCAGATAAGCTGCAACCAGTGCAAGAGGGGTAGACCCACAAAGGGAAAAGGACCTTCTTTCTTGGCAGCAACTCTTAGATTAGATCAGACACTTCATGTAACAATTTGGTGAAAGCGTGGGAAGAATCCAAAATGCACAGCCAGATTGACAACAGGTATAAGAAAGGAGCTGGCAACCTCAGAACATGTTTCCTGTAATGATGATACACCTGACAATTGCTGGCTGCCCCTTGTAAAAGAGCAATATTTCAAGCAAGATTAAAATGACAGCTATCAAAGCTGAAAGAATATAATGAGGCTCCTGTTGATGCTGATGCAACCACTGAAATATTTGTACACCCTGCTAGGACTCTATCCACTACAGCTCAGGTACAAGCATCTTAAGGGGAGCTTTATTTTTACCCTGCTAGGTACTAGTGTTATTTGATAAATTGCATCATCTTTGAAACTAATAAGGAACTAATGCGGTCATGCCATTGTGTTTAGTTACGGTAGCTAGCTTATAAATCCTGATCCTTGAGAATTACAAGAAACTGCATGTGTTGATAGGGCCAAACTCTTGCAAAGGAATACCTTTCTTGAAAAGATGTGCTAACTATCCATTTACACATTGCTGACCCAGGCTTTTCAGTGCTAGGCCTTAATTTTGGAATCGCCAGCCAGCTTACCACCTTCTCCCCCCACAGTATATTGGCATCTGAGAGATTCCATTTACAGCGTCCCCCTTCTCTTAGAGAGTCACAGGTTGCATCAGCCTAGCCTTTTTCTTGTTGGCTGCAGTTTGCAAACGCAAGCCCTGGTAGGAGGGTGCTGAACGTGAAAAACCTGAGTCCGATTCAGTCTTCAGGCTGGGTGGTTGCTAAGCAGGTTCTGATGCATATGCTGCCTTAAGGTACTGGACATAAGGAAATGGGACCCAGAATCATTGATCGGTGTTGATGGTCTTTGTCTGATGCAGTGGGTCCAGAATTGTGGTTGGGCAGTTAGTGCGTTTTTGTTGAATTGTTCTACTGACGTAACGTTGCCTTCTTTCACTATGTGCAGGGCTATCTTACTCTGTCACTGAGAGGCTAGCACAATATGTTTTCGATAGGTCAATCATAATGTAGTTGCAAGAATTTCTGCAGACATCAAATGCCCTACCAAGAGGCATTTTGCTGGCAAACTGAAAAAATATCCACCATTTTAAAACAAATTGCCATTAATCTAAACAGACAATAGTAGTGTTTGAAACCACACAACATTTAAGTTGCTCTGTCTTTATCTTTACATTGTTGGCCAAATGTCTTGTGTCTGTAGCGTGCCTTTCTAAACCTACATCATGATTTATTTCTAAATAATTTCTAGTTAAACAAAGTTGTCTGCACTTCTTCCTCTTATGAACAGAAACAGTATGTGCAATTACAATGCTGTTCTCTTCTTTTGCTTTCCCTTATTTGTTGGTAGGGCATACAGTTGTGATTATGCTGGCTATCCTGGTTCCAGTGTGATTAATTGAGTTTATGGTTCCTGCGGTTGGAGTTTGCTGTATGGGCTGTCCTAAACATGTGAATGATTCAATATTCAATATCTGTAAAATTTGCTTACACTTCAGTAAACTAGCTCTCACAACAGCTGAATATTTCCCCATTGGGCCTTGCAAATTAATGTTCTATTTTGAACATGAAACTGTGAGTCTATTCAGCTAGGCTATATTCAGATGGCAGAGTACCACCAAGCATCTTGTTACGGACTGTGATTTAGAATAAGCTATCTCATCTGAAAAAAATATTTCACTTTGGCCATTGTTTAAACTTTGGGCTTTTAATATCATAAGTGTTAAGTATTATTTTTAATTTAGAAATGAATATTCTAGGTGGAATATACCTTCCATAAAACTGGAGACTGATGCACTGTAGTTCTGTGTATTTTGGTTAGTTGGTTCACTGATTTCTGCTATTTGTGTTGATTTGGTTCTATTTTGCTCTATGTTGTGTTGAATTCTTCATGTTTCTCAGAAATAGCTATTAAAACAGAAGGTAGAGATAGGATTTATTTGTATGCAAATGCATTATCATGTCTGATTGATGTAAGTATGAAATATTGAAGTATCTTACAAAGATATGTAAGGACTACGTGTCTTCCTCTGCCAACAAGGGAGCTGACGCTAGTAATTTCCACATGTCAAATCAACAGCAAGATTAGAAGTATAAATTCCTACTTCCCTGCTGTATTTAGTAGATAATACTTTCTTCCATGTGAAGTCGCATGTTAATGCAAAGATGCTGCTTAAAGATTAGATTTTAACTTCCCAGCATGAAATTGCCTAATTTTTAATGTTGTGTGATAATTCTTTACTGCCCACAATACCAGTTTCATTCATTGTTTTCATGCTCTGTTCTTCCTGATGGTGCAATAAAGCAATTTTTGTTTCGGGAGTGAAGGTGGGAAGCATACTAATTTGCAGCTGGTTGTTCAGTTTTATTCCCAGATGGTCGGAAGAACAACTGTGGCTCATTTCAGTGCAAGAAATGATAACTTAGCAAGACTAGATAGGTATTCTTCAATAATTAGATGTGATGAAAGCACTGCAGTAAGTGCCACTGCAACACATTCAAGGCTTTTGACACCTCCCAAGATGCATTTGGAATGGTACCAGGTGCCCATTACCAATTTTTAGAAACTTTTCAAGCAGAGTACCATACTGCACAGGTGCTGGGCTCAGCAGTGGCAGCTGGCACATCCCTTTAGTATATTGTGCATAAACAAGGTTTTTCAAGGGATGGTAGGCTGAAGTAATTGATAGAATTTTAAAACCTGTTAGAGGATGTTTAGAGGAGGTGGGGAAAGAGAAAATTGAATCATGAAATGAAACCAATGGTTCCAGACCTTTTCCAGGAAAGAAAAAACTCCATCTTCTGCCAGTTTCTTCAGAACGTGTGTACCTGAACTTAAATGCTAAATGTGTTTCTAAGCTGCTAAAATGAATTTTTCTGTAGGTGCCATTGTTGCAGACTGCTGTGTCTAAAGACAAAATCTGGAAGTATTACTGTTGTGTAAAATGTATCACCTTTATGCTGTAGTCAAGGTGAAAATCTCATCATGCTTTTTACCAAATTAACACATGAAGTGAAAAGATCTCTGTCATGTACAAACTAATGACTAAATCTAGTCAGTAATGTCACTTTTTCTCTTTCCTGGTGTCTCTGCCGAAACATTTTCCATGTTAAGATTTTTCTTTCCCACATTGAATATTTAAGGATGCAAATCCAAGGAAGAACTGCAGAGAGGTTTGTACCTCTCTCAATACCTTGAAATTGGTGTTGAAGTTCTTAAGAGGGTTTTTAATTAATCTGTTTCTTTTGCTGCATGTTAATATCGGTAATCAGTGGCTTTAAAAATCCATTATTGTGTGAATGTTCCTGCACATGTGTTGCTAACCGTAATAGGGCAAAAACCCTTAACAAAAGGTAAGCACAAAGCCTTGCCTTGTTTTCTTACATTTCAGAGGACCACAAGTAGACCTTGCCTGGTAAAGCCCATTCACATTTCTCTTTTATCAAATTTTAGTTTCTGAGGCAGAGTTTGTTCTATCAGGAAATATTCATAATAAAGTATTCTGGTGCGGGGCCCCCACTTTGATACAGATTTTTGACCATCTGTTGCCTAGCGGGCAAGTAAACCAATAAAAGAATAATTGGAATTTTCCTTGCTGAATTCTCAGAAGAGCCCTCAGGAAGTCTAACCTTGCTTTTGACCTGTTGGAGTTGGCTTTTATTCAGCAGACTTTTGTCATTTTCATTTTTTCCCCCATTGAAAAATGAATCTGAGATTTCAGGGAAAATAACTGTTGATACAAGATACATGTTTCATCACTTATGCGAAAGGCTTGCTAGAGGCAGATCTAAATTTTTTTAAAGTAGTAGTTAGCTTAAAAACTAACAAAAAACAAGCAAGCCTAGCAATGCGTGCACGTCTTTTGACTATGACCTGTGATAGTACTGAAGCCTGAATGCTTTCTCACAGAGGTTTAGCAGACTTCTGTCTGCTGAATGCGCTCACATATTTAGTCTTTGTTCCTGCATTGAGCACTGTATGAAGCCATGCATACACAGAGCATGAAGTCTTTAGTGGCACATCACTGCAAAAAACACGATTGGAGCTACCCTGACTCTGTGAGAACACAGGTCCAGCCCACACAACCTCACGCCAGGCTCGAGGTTTAGCATGTCGTAACGAAAAGGTTCACAATGAACAGTTTTGCAGGAAATGTGTAGCTTACAGTAGGGTTTAAAAAATCTGGTTTACCGTTCACAAAGGGTAAGTGGGAAAGCTCTACCAGCTGAGTGCCTGAAGAACCCAAGTTTTTCTGAAGGCATGCTTAATAGCCCCGGAAACGGAGTATGTGCCTCACCTGGAGTTCTGCCACCTTTGTCTCGCACACAGTAGGTTCTGTTCTGGTGGTGAGCAATGTGTACTTTCATGTAGGCTGTGCCAGAAAGGTCTAACAGTTACCTCGGGCTGCTATGTGTACCGCACTCACATGTAATGTATCCGGGGGGATTAGGGAGATCCAGTGTCCAGCCCTGACATGAAAGAATGCTATCATTTTTCACTGAAAGTTGTTACCTTTCGAGTTGTACTTCTCTCTGACTCGTTAGTCAAGAGGAGATGCTATCACAGGAACCACTAGCTAATAATCATCTGAGGTGTGGGAGGGCCTAAGTTCTGTACTTTCTCTTTTGGCTGAATTTGGTTCCGGTGCAGTGGATCTGCTGTTTACGTAGCTCTAGAACAGTGCATCCTGTGTCTGTACTGAGCACTTCCTTACAGCCACTAGTGTGTGAATGAGTTCGTCATTACCGTCACTGCTGTGCAGTCGTAATGTTTTTTCACTACATTAAATAGAAACTGTAGGTAATAACTAACTAAAACAGCAGTCACTGTAAATTATCAAAATGTTACTGCCTGCTAGCCTTTCAGTGTGCCTGTCCAGCTGTAATCTTTGCATCGGCTTACATGGTGTGATGAGTGAGTCAAGGAGTGAACCTTGTGGTGGGAAGAAGTGTAGACTATTGGGTTAGAATCCTGAAAGTATTAGCATTCGTTTGGGTTGATCCAGAGATACGTCTAGTTTCCCTTCAGTTTGTGGAGCGTCCTTCTATGTTCTTGAGTGACCTGTCTGGTTCAGGTAGCCTCACAGGGTGTTAATACTGTCATCACTCATTTTACATCACTATATTTGAGTGAAGATGGCAATTCAGAAGCTTCACTTTAGAAAAGTGAAGGTCTTTCCTACAAAAACCTGGAGCCCATCAGAGAAGAAGAAATGCTTCCTGTATAGGGAACTGTACTTTTAAGATGCTGTGGCAGGGCCCCGCTGAACATGAATGCAGGAGCTGATGCTAGAGAAGTGCTGTTAAATTTGGTTTCAAACTCTGAAGGCAGCTGAGGTCTGCCAGACTTCTTGGCCCCAAGTCGTTGCATCTGCAGTAGTGTTTTGGCTCAGGTCAGGAATGCACCGCTGAAACCAGTCTGCAGATCATTCTCACTTGTGGTTCACACCATGGAGCGGTCTTGGGGCATGCAAACTGGACTCCTCTTCAACTGAAAGAAACTGGAGGAGGCAGTCCTGGAGAGCAGCGAAGTGCACCTCAGCTGTTAATGGGCATCCAGTCTGTGAACAAAGGAGAGCAAATCTGAAGTTAAACCTTTGCCCAAATGTTATGATGACCTTAGGTCCATCCAACCAATTGTTCCACTCTACACATTCACACTTACTGTGCTAATGTAAACAAAGTGGATATGCAATTCTTACTCTCCCCCCCACACCATTTCTTTCTTCCATTGCTATACTTTATATTCCCAATAGTCAAAATAATTGGTTCTCGACATGCATTGGCAGATACTAGATCCATTAAGTAATATGATCAAATGTTGCTTTTTTCATAAAATTCAGGTGAAATTGTTAGAATAACACCTCAGCTCCTGCTACAGGCAAACTATTTTCCTATTTTAAAGGACTAGTCTTGCTGACAAGTCAAACACAAAAACATTTTCTTCATCCTGACACCTTGTTGTTTCTCCTACTGCCTCTGTAGGGAGTGAAGAGTATCAGAATTATCAAATTTTTAATAGAAAATTACCATCCATAAATTTAAAATTTCCAGCTCCTTCCCTGTATTGCCTGCGGCTTTTCTACTGGTGATTGAAATGATAACAGGGTACTCGTACTGCTTTGTTTTGTCACTTGAATTTCATTGAAAAATGTTTTTAACATGTGTTCTTATATTAGTGTTTGTGGATTATGAGAGAAGTGAACTCATAGGTGGTGCATGGCGAAGCTGTGTTTTTCATCAATCTTCAAGAATGTGTTTTTTCCTAGTTTGAGAAGACATTTCTAAATTTTCATCTCTACATGAGAAAAAAGATGAATAATAATTCATATGAAAGTGCATCAGAATTTGGAGACAGAAAGAAGTTAAAGGTTATTTGTGCTTTGTTGTCAGTTCTGAATGTTTAAAGTGGCAATAGTTTCTCTTGCTACATAATTGATACAGGAAAAAAAGGAGTTGCAAAGACATGCCCAGGCCACAACTTTAGTTTTCCCACCTTCCGTATCTCACATTATATATAAAGTTGTACAGCAACCTTAATATCATACAGGGTACAGAAATTTCTCCTAGAACAGAATTCTCCAGCTTTGGCAACTAGGGAGGACCCAAGACAACAACCATCTTAACACATTTCTTAGCTGGCAAGAAAAAGAATATTCCTTGGACATGTCTTGGACAACAAATGGGTTACTGATAAACATGAATAGTGTAAGGATTTCACTGACATAATTTTGGAATTATAAAATGTTCTTCAGAATTTGGGAGTTTCCAGGACTGCTAGGCTGCAGAAGGTGACAACGTATCACTCTAGAATCTTCTAAGTGGAATTAGAATAGCAAAAAATAAAAATAAATGCAAGAGTTATCGTTATAAACAGACAGTACTGTATTTTTTCTACAGTTAAGAAAATAAATAGACGCCCAATGCATGTTTCAATTTGATGTCCGTTGTTAAACTGACCTGAAAAGCACTAATGCACTCTCAGTTTTCCTTGCAAAATTAATGGCCAAAGGCAAGCCAGCGGTTTGCCCTTGGAGCAAAAAAGGCTGATGGTGTCTTGGGCTGCATCAGGAGGAGTGTTGCCAGCAGGTCGAGGGAGGTGAGCCTGCCCCTCTGCTCAGTGCCGGTGAGGCCACACCTGGAGTGCTGTGTCCAGTTCTGGGCTCCCCAGTACATGTGAGATGTGGGGCTACAAAGATGATGGAGGGACGGGAGCACCTCTCCTACGAGAAAAGACTGAGAGAGCTGGGACTGTGCAGCCCAGAGAAGAGAAGGCTCAGGGGGATCGCATCAATGTGTACAAACACCTGAAGGGAGGGTGCAGAGGGTGCAAAGCACTATCCTGTGCATACGTCCAGGTCAGTAAGAGCTCATGCAGACTAGACTTTTCAGATGGGATTCCCAGGGAAGGTATGGGGATGAGATTGGGGCTTATAGCAGGAAAGGGGTTAACTTTTCATGGGGCTAAGAACATAATCAGTAGAAAACTGGAATCATTACTCCTTCTGCTTCTGGCATAAGATATTGGGTTTTTTTGGTTTCTTTTTTTTTTNAATTGCCATGCTTTCTGAAAGTGGACACGTTATGTGTGAGTATGTAGCCATAACCTCTGCCACATTGGGTACTTAGGGTGATGCATGTCACATTAGTCAGGATGGGAATTAAACCTGAGCATTTTGCTAGCTCTGGTACAAATTCATTTAAATAATACCAAATAAAAGATCATGAAGCAAGCTGCTTACCTCATTGTATTTACCTAAATAGTGTGGGGAGTATCCCTTGCTCTCCTGCAAACATTTTCCACAGCATTGTTCATCAGCATCCCCTTTTCCCGGCATCTGTGGACAGAGTTTGTAGCTCTGTTTCATTCTTTGGGCAGGTAAAATATTGTTTCCTGTGTAGGAACAGATGTGGTAGACTACATGATTTGCAAGATTTAGATGTTTTGATGTACAGATGTTCTGGTAGAAATTGGTTTTGAAGCCACCTTTGAACGTAGATGCCAGTATATCCATGCTATTGGATTGATATCTTGGGTTCAGATGTTCCTGACAGCCATCCAAGTTACTCATACAATCTAATTACAAAACTGTGTTCAAAGCCATTTCTACCTTTCTTGGTGCAGCAGATGACATTAGTGAGGTTATTATATGAACCAGTTGTTTCTGAGCTAACTCCAAACTTAGCTGGCAGGACACTGGTTCTGAGGAATTAGCAGTCTTTGGCACTGATGACTAATGGCAGCAAAAGGTAGTCTCAGAAGGAATCGAAATGGTGTACAGTCAGTAGATACATGCAGATCAGTATGTTGGAATATCTTTTTGTTTTGGAAGAAGTCCCCTGATACATCCCTGTAATATCATACTGAAATTATAACTAGAAATTGGCAAAACAGAATTCTCTGTTCTGAGAAGTGATTAGGTAAGAAATCATTGTGGAGAGGAAATAATCCTTGTGGTTAATTTAATTGTTTAAACACTTTTTTACCACTTCTATTCTAGTGAGGTTTGAGGGATATATCATTAGAGGGAGCTTTCCATAATGGAGAAATCAAGGATCAAGGATGGGAAATGAGGGATCAAATCACTTGGGCTGGAGGTTTAAATCGCCCTCACTGGTGCTGTGTGAGGATGGACTTAATGAATGTTTTCCTTAGTGCCAAAACTGGTTTAAGAGGTTTCTGCCACACCCGTCATTGCTTCCCTAATTATGCCGATGTAACTGTTTGAGAACTGCATTGTACACTTTAATTAGTGAAATGAACTAGGTTTCAAACAAATCTCCTTCTCACTTTCCCTCATTTTTTTGATGCAGATCATTTAATTAATTCAGCTTACAGTACATCTTCCTCCTCCCTCTTCCAGCGCACGCAAAACCAGTTCCATTAATGGCTCAGCTGAGGAAGCAGCAAAATGTGACATCCAAATGGATTTTCTCTGCTTAAAAATGTCCACGATAGAGATTTTTTCCCCTTCTCCTTTCAGCTGGATAGGGTAGCTTGTCTCAGCCTGGCTGGAAATCAGAGTTTCCACGTTTGTTTAACGAAACTGTGTTGGTGACCTCTAATTTTCACTCCTGCTTTTTCACATACAACTCTGTTTTAAATGTCTTGTTCTAATGGTTTTGCTGTGTCTCAAACCTCTGACTAAAAGTTCTGAAGAGTCCTTTCTAGCAGCACAGTGCTACTGATTTGCACATTTTTAGCTATGGACCAATTTTCATGTCTTTTTTCCAGTCTTTTAAATTCTTTTTCCCACCCGTGACACAGGGAAGAGAGGCTTACATGCAATGGTGTGCGAAAAATGTTAGTTAACTACGTGCCTGTCAGCTGTCTCTGAAGTTGGTCACATTTGTCTTTCCCAGTGCATACCTGATAGAAGTAGGGAAGTCAAAATACCTTTCCAGAAAGACAATTCGATTCAGAGCAGGTGCTTTGTCACGTACAGATATGTGGCATAATGTAGTGTATCTTTAGAATTTCTTTCATTCTGTACAGTAGGCGACTTGCCTGCTCATTTATGGCCCAGTCAGCTGCTTGACTTGACATAAAATTCCTCATCAGCCGCTTTAATTATGTTGTGTTGATGTGAATTCTGTAGGGCAAGTTTCTGATCACTTTGGTTACTGCTATGCTCATCTTTGCAATAGGAAAAGTACTTGAAACTTGTGATCTCTCTGCCACGTGGGTCTACCATCAACTGACATTTCCCTTTTGTCTCAGAGGATTATAGGCCGGTTATGAAGAAGGATGTGTTTCACTGTTTAACACATGGAAAATGTCAAAGGTTTATACAAACAACTGTGTAAAAATTACGTAAATGTTATCATTGGCCTTCATCATTATCATCATATTCCAGTGAGTCACATTATGCTTGGGATGAATGAAGAAGGCTTTTACATAACTTTAATACGTAACACATAATTCCCTTCATCTGTTGGGGCATTTTGAGATTATGAGCAGACTTGAAAGGGCTGACTTCTCTTCAGGGACACTGACTCAAACCAGCAAAGGGATGAGCGTGTTTGTAGCGTTGTGCCACCACGTTTGGGTTGGGTGTTATGACTCCGCCACCTGGACGGGCGCGTCTGGGGAGGACGCTGGATGTGCTGAGGACACCCCGCTCCCCGCCCTGCGGAGCTCAGTGTTGTCACACGGGGCTGGTGGTGTTGCAGCAGGTCACCTTGGGCTGGAGGGACCTGAAGGAGCAGTGGCTTGGCAAGAGACATGGTAGGAAGAAGGAGAAGAGCACCTGGCAGAGGCAGACAGACAACACAAAGCCAGCAGCTGGCATTCATTGACTGTTTAAGTCGTGAAGGGAGAGGCATGAGCTTTAGTGGCGTGGGCTGGGGTCTCTGGGCTGGCCCTGTTCTCCTGAGAGCGATAATGGGCAGCCAGTGCCCCGGGGGTCTAACAGAGGGGCAAGAGAAAGGGCCAGCCCTGCAGCCTGCACACACACCTGGGCTTCATCACCGCAGCCGGGGGAAGCTTTCTGAGGGCTGCTCTTCCTTAGCAGGAGGAAGTCCAATTACTTGATGAGCTGCAGGAGGGACTGAACTATGAAGAGACAAAGCAGTGACCATACAGAACTACTTACCTTGGTGAAAAGCAGTATCTCAAAAAGGTGAAAGGAAAAAACACGCGATACCAACAAGTACCAAGCTAACACAGGGTGGAAGAGTATTATGGAATGGTTGTACATGAGGCTGGGTTTGACATAGTCTGCTAGGAGGTGGATGTTGTTGTAAGCTACGTCGAGACTCTGCAAAACAAGCAAAGTGTGGTGGTATATCAAGAAGGAGGGAGAAAATATCTCTTACCTGGCATCCAGTGATCTGTTCTGAGTATTTCTTTGCAAAGTGATGTGACAGGAACAATTAGATATAGGGAAGACAGAGGAGGAAAATAACTAAAAGAGGAGCTTACACAAGAGGGCTATAAACCAATGAAAAGTGTAGAAATGTCATGATCAAGCCTTTTTAGAAAGATGCAAGAACAACAGACTAACTTGAAAGACAGCAAACGGCAAAGTAAATATTTTATTGAACATACTAGATGATCTCCAGAGGCCCCTTCCAACCTCAACCATTCTGTAATTCTGTGGTATAATTGACCTGTATAGCTTGCTGCACCAAAAAAGATTTAAGCTTTTTAAATAATTTTTTAAAATAGGCACTTCTGTGGATTATGGGGACATTCAAAATTACATCAGAACAGATGAAGACATTTTGTATATTTATATAAACTTATAACAGTTTAAGTCCTCCAAGTCATAAGAGAGTAAATGACTTTTAAGGAAAAAATAATCCTCATACATGAACAGAACTGAAGCCCAACTATTCATGTCTTGTGGGGTTTTGCTCTTTGTATGAACATTCAAATACTGGTCTGTGTCAAGATGCTGAACTAGATCTTATTGTTGATCTTATTTAATGTGGCAAATCCTGCTGGTCTTGCATGCATTTCTTTGTGAGCTTCTTAAAGGAATGGTGCCTCTAATCTATGAGTAGACAACAGAAGGGATTGTGTGTGAATATCATTCTTTTACCTCTGGTGTCATTTTGCTTCTGCATTTGGGCAGTTTATCTGAAGGTTTGGTTTTTCAAAGGTCAGTGCTTTCAAACAGGTGATTGTGGTCTGATGTTCAGATTATATGTATGAAAATACAGCACACTGTAAATCTTGTCTGTCTTTATAATCAGTAATTATGAGATGCTACGTGCGCAATTTAATTCTAGTCACCCATAGCAAGTTCTGTCCAACTCCTCTCTGATAAAGAGAGGTCTTTATTTATATTCCCTTTATTAAAATGGTTCCCTTTATGTGAGCATCCTGTTCTCATAACAAAGATAATGTCCCAGGATCGAGCATGGTAGTTTCTGCTAAAAAAGGCAAACTGTCAATGTTGTGTTATCTATTGTTAATGTAGAACCAGTGTACTCTAGGCACTTTATGGAGGGATCACAGAAAGCCATTTCCCTGGAGAGGTTACAGTGCAAGGAAGCAACAAACAGATGCAAGAGCAGAGACGGGAGGCAATCAAGTGCAAATAGCTGAAAGCAGACATGGAGTGTCTCCTGCTTTGGATCTGTAATGTTTTGTGTTTTAATATATGGTTGTGGGGGGAGGGGCTGTTTGTTTTTTAATGACTTTTGTTCAGTGATGGCTAATGTGTATAGGGATTGCTAAGAATAAGTCACATAAGCAGTTTCACACTGGGGAAAAAATATGGGCCATGTTCCTCCCTACTTGCCACAGCCTCATAAATTGTGACTGTTTTAGCTCAAGCTTTTCAATATAATTATTCCCAACCAGTGACTCTGGATCCTGAGTAGCAAGCAAACACTGATCAACAGCAACATTCTCTGTTGCTGTTGGAAGATGTCATACTCTTACTATTGCTGGCTGACTGGTGCATATATTCTCTCCTTGGTCTGAAGCTATCAGCGCTCAGTATTACTACGCTTCCTGTAATGGTTAGCAGCTGAGGAGCGGATACACAATCCCCTCTCTAACCTTTATGTGATACGGCAGCCTCACTAGAATGGCAGAGCAGACCTTAGAAAGTAGCATCTGCTTCAGGCATCTCAGCTACTTCTCTGAATTGAGAAAATTTTGGTAAGGGTTAGCCAGGCAGGCTGGTCTGAGCACCCAACTTAACCAAACCTTGTTGCGAGCTTTCCTGTAGTAAAGTCTTTGATTTTACACTTTTCTCTGAGTCTGGGTGCATACTGTGTAACACCTGGAGAGGTAATTTGCCTGTCCTTCAGGAATTATGAGAGAGGTATTAGGGAGGTAACAGCACCAGAACCACTCCTCACTGAGAAATGAGCTGATCACTGCCTGGGTCAGCACAGAGGCTAGGGTTAAATTACCATCAACCTGCTCTGTGCCTAACGAACTGACAAATACATCAAGGATTTTTTTTTCCTTTTTTTTTTTTTTTTTCTTTTTTGCATGCATGATACAGATGTTTGGATTCAAATCAGTAAAAGCTTGGATTAATTGTACAATTCAAGCATACATTAATTATAGGAACCTGGAGCTCATAAAGGATTTTGTAGGTCTGCAAGCTCAATTTCTGCTTTGTCATGTGTATCTTCATGGTATAACACTATCCATAAAGTTACCAAGCTTCATCATAGTTTGGTTATGATGAATAACCAAGACTCCATCTTAAACATAGCTGGCTTCTTTCCCCAATATTGAATGTGCGTGGCTGTTCCAAAACTCTTCTCTGAAGGTTAGAAACCTTTTTTCTAATTCCTAGATTAAATTTAGTCATGGCTACATCAAAGCTATTTGTTTGTGTGGCAGTGTTATTCTTCATCTAAAACATTTCTTTTCCCTTGGTAGTACTGGTCTGCTGATGCATTAACAGGGAGATAGTATATCAGTTTTCAGTCTCCATTCCACTGTGCCAAGAAAGCCAGCCACTTTCTCTCATAACATAGTTTCTATGCCCTTGGTTGTTTCAGTAACCCTTCCCTGTTCTTCTTTCGGTGTGAATTCATTCTTAATCGTGGACATACAGAATGAGGTAGATTAGTCCAGATGAGGTCTGATCTGCGTCTTGTTCAAGTAACTGATCTCTAGTTCTGCTTTACTGAAGACCCCTTGATGTGATATAGCATTGCAGTTGCCTTTTTCATGTTTGTGTCACGTGAGGCAGTTTTAGATATGCTATGATCAACTCAGACACACCTTTCTTTTCTTTGAAACTTGGAGTTGACTGCCTGGGAAAACAAAGTTACCAGGGTGGGATATGGAGATTATATATATATATATATATATACACACACACACATACGTATGTATGTGTATATATGTATGTATATANATATATAAAAGATAGGGAAAGATAAAAAACAGAGTAGAGGAAAATGGTTAGTTCTTGAAGTAGAGGAATGTCACAAGGGGTGTTCCTTACAGACCTGTGTTGGGGCCTGTGCTGTTCAACGTGTTCGTAAATGACCTAGAAAAGGCACTAAAGGCACAAAATTATTTAAGGTAGTAAGGATGAAAGAACCACAGGGCAGATGGGCCATAAAATAGCACTTGAAAATGAGTGGGATAAAATGTTAAGTGATGCACATAGCAAACACCATCGTAATTTCACACATGAAGCAATGGGATCTGCACAGATGAATATCTGGATACCTCTGAGGGGCAAGGCCCTGAGGTTCTGATAAACAAGGCCAAGAAAATGTCAGCTCAGTGCTCACTGGTATTCAGAAGCACCAGTCAGATGTTCAGCACTACTAGGGATGGAGTAGATCAGAAAGTGGGAAATGTTCTTTGCCACTTTCTAAATCTGGTTCAGCTGCATCTGACGTGCTCTGTGCAGTTCTGGTTCTCTCATCTCAAAACGCATAAAGCAAACAGAAGGTGAGCAAGAAAAAAGCCATTATTTGATATGATTTTCCGGGGTTCAGAAGACTGAACTTGGGTGATTTTTTTTAATGGTCATTAAAATTCAAATACAACTGAAGACTCCTATCAAGTTAGCTAGTATGGAGAAACTACACCTCATAGATTGCCAGAGCATCTGGTTTCACAGGAGAGCGGGCAGGAGGCCCCCAGGAGCCCTCAGGGAACGTCTGCCTCCTCCGGTGCTGTGCTGGGCAGACTGAGTGAGTTCAGAAATGAACAGCAGCATAGCCCTGTTGCACTGAGCTCTGCCTGGCTTCCTCCAGACACCTAGTTGCAGGAGCTCTGGAAAATGCCTCATGTACAGCACTAAAGTAACCTGAACGAGCTAGCAGACTTGGGGCTGCAGGATTACTAGGACCTGTCTGCACTTGCTTGGAATATCAGGGTAAAGATCTGCAACTACCACAACTACTACAAAATACTTTTTTCTTTTTTTTTTTTTTTGGTTGGCAAACAGAAGAAAGCATTCCTGGGTTATGCTGGCTTTACTGTTCTTTTCTGCACCCATGATTTACACTTAAAACCAGGCTGTCTGGCAGAGCATGCTTTGGCAGCATAGCTGTTTCCGTTGTACACAAGTGTAATTGCACACATTTGTGGAATTGAGATTGCTGGCCACGATCAGCTTGTAAAACAGTGGATACATTCCTGCACTCGAAACAGATCACTACTGATATTTCTGGTACACAAGTGACTAGCCAAAAATCCACCCACAATGGTTGGATACTGGGAGTTTGGCTATGAAGATGTTTGTTCTGCTTTGAGATGTTTGATGGATTATCATCTAAACACCTCTCTGGATCAGAGAAGTGCACAGTGTGGAATGCTGATTTAGATGCTTTTAAGTGCACTTTAAATGCTTTTCACAGAAGGTCTCAGAGTGTTTTACTACAAAGTAGATATAGGAACACTTTTCTGAAGTATGGATTATCCCACTTGACCAGGGGGATAGAAGTAGAAGTTGCATCACTTGGTAAAACTAAACAAAAAGGTCAGGAGGAAAAAATAAGACGAAGATTTCCTACCACAGATTCCCTGTTCCTGAGTAGGCATTACTTTCTTCTCCAAAATAGGCATTAATACAATTATGTTCACAATTTTGAAATACAAAAATATTTATGAATTTTTACTTCTTTATTGCCAGTACTTAGGCTCTATTTGCCTGCTTAAGGCAGTCCTTCTTTGAATAGCATTTCTCAAGAACAGCAGAATTCAGGCTTAGCAATAGCAAAGTAGTTCTTTATCTTGTGCAATACAGCCAATTATCAAATGGGTACATGAGGGTCCCAGCTTTGGCTCAGCCTATGTCTTTCCTCTGCTTTATTCCAGGTTATGGACACACAGTGCCTTTATCTGATGGAGGAAAGGCCTTCTGCATCATCTACTCAGTCATCGGGATCCCGTTTACGCTGCTTTTCCTGACGGCAGTGGTACAGCGCATCATTGTTTATGTCACCAGGCGGCCTGTACTATATTTCCACATTCGCTGGGGCTTCTCGAAGCAGATTGTTGCAATCATCCACGCTGTAGTCCTTGGGTTTATCACTGTCTCGTGCTTTTTCTTTATCCCAGCAGCAATATTTTCTGTTCTGGAAGATGACTGGAATTTTTTGGAATCTTTTTACTTTTGTTTCATTTCCCTGAGCACCATTGGCCTAGGAGACTATGTGCCAGGAGAAGGCTACAATCAAAAATTCCGAGAGCTGTATAAAATTGGAATTACATGTAAGTGTCAAACTTAGTTTAAATCAGTTAAATAAGAGGTTTTTATTAAAACTAAAATTCAGGCTTTCCTTCTCCGTTCCAGGGATGGTGATTTGTTTTGTGAGCTGTCAGCTAGCAAACTGGTCATTGTAGGTAACTGTGCAAAGAGGAAAGTTTTAAATAAGGCCAGTTTCTTAGTTAAGAAAGAAGAAGATGAAAACAGAATTCCATTGTGTTAAACAATAGCTACTTCTCTCCTATTAATAATAGCAAAAAATCTCACATTCCTATTATGAAAATGGTTAGGAGCATGTTGGGCTAAGGTTTCACAGTGCATCACAGAGTCAGGAGCTGGTCCTCGTAACCTAAGGTCATCTCGTAAGGTGAGATGACAGGCGGACAGAGATGAATCAAGGAGCAATGGGAAATGGGCAGAAGAGCAAAGTTTCTTACTCCAATTGTAACAGAAGGTAGCTGAAATTGGCATTGGGACATACGAGCTGTCAAAGAGAGACAAATAGGCTGAGGTGATATAGCAAGACTGTGAATGTTAAATTTAAATTGTTTAATTACATTTGACACAGAAGAGAGGCACAGTGATCAGTGGTTTGATCAAAGAGTACAGCTGAGAAAATGATCTGTGTGTTAACATTCTGAATGAATGTATTTTCTGATACGGCTTCAGTCTGCACAGTCGTGGATCAGCAGAAGCACTCATTAAAAGATCTAAACAGCCAAAACAAACCTCTCCTGTCAGGTCCATTTCTTAGGCTGGTATGCCTTTGTCTGTGCTCCTGTACATGATCCAGCAATCATAATGTAGGCAAAGTGTCCATTAACTCGGTTTTGTATTTTACCTAAAGAAAAATTGTGCCTTGAATTTGCATTCCTTGAAGCAAGGTCTTGAACTAGCCAGAAGAGCACTTTATTTTGTTTTCCTCAGACTCCAGCTGGGCTCATGGTCATTGTAGATTTCTTCCTCTCCCCATCCTGTTAATGTTACCAGCAGTAGTTTTTAATTATTACCCTGCTGATCTGCAGAGTTGATTTGGGGATGCTAAATGCTGAAGTGAATAGTGGAAGTCATGCATAATAAAGGCCTTGTGGAAATTCTGAAAACTCAAAACCATAAGAAAACATTTTGGATCAAATCCCCCCCACCCCGCTCCAA
This sequence comes from Anseranas semipalmata, assembly GCA_013399115.1. Classification (NCBI taxonomy): domain Eukaryota; kingdom Metazoa; phylum Chordata; class Aves; order Anseriformes; family Anseranatidae; genus Anseranas; species Anseranas semipalmata. The sequence goes on from VXAA01000559.1 coordinate 731,235, forward strand.
AAAGTCAGTTTTTCTTTTTCTGGACAAATTTTCAATTTCAAGCTTCAGAATGCTTAGGAAATAAATTGAAGGAAATTCTAGATGGAAAAAGTAACTTTTAGGCAAAGTGATGTATTTTAAAACTGTTGAAATTAAATCATCTAAGGTCGTAACTTTTGAATTATTTTTTCTTCTTTCATGTGAACAATTCATGGAACCAAACACGATGTATAAAATGTTTTCTCTTTCTGAACCTAACTTTTCTTCAAGAGAAGTTCTGGTGTTCCAGATCTGAAAATGCTTAATGATTGCTACAGGTTTTTCAAGGAAAACACAGGTCTCCTAAATCAAGTGTCGATTAGCTGGACTGTGTTTCAGAGATAATTAAAAAAAATTCTCAGTGCAGAATTATAGGTGCCTTTTAATTGGCATAGCTTTGTTATTTCCTCCCTCTGTTAATGCATACCTGCCCTTTGATTTCATGAGATAAAGCTTAAAAACAATTCATAAATTTTAGCTGGAGTGTTGATTTAGATCAGTACCTCGTATTGCAGTATTGATTTAACAGTGCTCCTGGAAGAGAGAGAGAAGTGTTATTTTCAGTGAATAATCTTCAGCTGCTTGTAAAATATTTATGCCTTTTGGTAACAGAGCATTGTCCATATGTAGATTATAATAATTAATCTGTGTTGATCTTTCAGCACATTTAATGTTCAGCCTTTGGATGAACATGTTGTATTAATAATTATACACTTAGCTTCTGCTTGATTTACTCATTGAAATGATAAAATATTCAAGTACTCATGTTCCTTATTAGGCTGTAATGATCATAGCAAGGATCTAATGAAACACTGGGATTAAGAAATGCTCATTTTAACACCTTCCCTCAAATTCTAGATACATACGTTTGGAGCGGAAAACAAAAGAGCTGCTAACCATACAAAACCTCGTTTCCAAAACTCTCACTCTATGAGAGCTAACTAATACCTTTGAAAATCAGAGTCAGTATACCACCAAAGTCATCACTAATATCAATTTAAGTAACACTAGCAAGTTTGGAAAGTTTCTGTATGTTAGTAAAATGTTGCAAATAATCTTCAAGGTTTCATCAGATACAGCTACTTTGTCAGGTTTTTAAAATATCAGCAGCAATTTTACAGTAAATTTTAATTTTGTTTTTATTGGTTTTGCACACATTTCTAGTTGCTTTGCTTTTTGTTTCTTTTTCCACTCATTTCATGGCGTCAGGTATGTTCTTAAAATTTTAAAGGAAAATAATTCAGAAGCTTTCATGACACACAGGTGATTTGTCCTGCTAAACTGATACAAACAACAAAGAACCTTAATTAGCTGCCATATTTTTACTTCTGTATATAACACATAGGAATACTAAGGGGAAAATATCTTTTGAAGGGCACATAATCATGAAGCTTGTAAGTAAGTGAGGGAGAGTACATTTTTTTAAAATTTTAAGATTCTGATTCACTGAATGCCTTTACATACTTTTGTCTTGTACAATTGTAACAGAATTAAAATGACTATTGTTACCTTTTAAAAATTATAATATGGGGTCTTATTGATTGTAGAATGCAAAAAGGGGGGGGGGGAAGGATTTGACAGCACAAAGTGGTTTACAGAATTCTGAAACTGGGTCATAGAGAAGATAACATAATGTTTGGAGATAGCAGGGGTGGGAAAAGGTACAGGGTTAAAACTGCTCCAGCCCCACTTAATTTGGTAATAATTAAAGCCTCTTTTTGTTTGTACCCAGGTTACCTGTTGCTGGGCCTTATTGCAATGTTGGTGGTTCTCGAGACTTTCTGTGAACTCCATGAGCTCAAAAAGTTTAGGAAGTTGTTTTACGTGAAGAAGGACAAGGAAGAGGACCAAGTGCATATAATGGAACATGACCAGCTCTCCTTCTCTTCCATCTCAGACCAAGCAGCTTCCATGAAGGACGATCAGAAGGCAAACGAGCCTTTTGTGACTTCCCAGTCCCCAACTTCCAATGACAGTTCTCTAAACAATTAATACAGGGGCATCTGTAACATTGTTTTGGTGCACTTATGCTACTTACCATAAGAAATAGAATGCCTCGCATTTTTTTTCCTGAAAATATTAAAGCTGGAAGACTGTGCTATTTTAACAAGGATTCATCACTTCTGACATAGAAAAGACTTCTGGGAAAAATGTGGGAGCCACCCTGGGAATAGGGAAAGAAATGTAGGATGTGGCTGGGAACATTAGTCCATTTTTGCTTGAGAGATGAGGAGTTAGGAGTACCTGTTTCAGAGGTGCCAGAGAGAAAGGCTTGCACAAGCAACTTCATATATCTTTAGGAGGGTAGGCCTCCACTGACATCCAACTCGTTTAGTTGCACCCCCTATCTTGCAACTGGGTGAAATAGCATGTTTCAGGATGTGCACTTTTGATTGTCTCAGAAAGGTTGTCACAGATGTAATCCAAATGCACCAAGTATCTTAATCTGGAAAATATTTCCAGAGCAGTATTTGTAGACCTGCTGGAGGCGAGTATCTAGATCATCCCTCTATTACCCAGTAACTTGCATGTGCAGACAATAACTCTAGGAATGAAAAAGCACGGCTCCCTTCCCTCCTCTGCCCAGGCCATTTACATTTAAATTTCCTACTTCCATAAAATGTCCCCTCATCACAAGAAAAATGTTGTCCCGAAGAGAGTGTGCCTTGAGTCTTCCATGCTGTTTTGCTTTGTAAAAAATACTTTTGTAAACTCTGAAAGGTAGCAAGAACAGTTCAAAAGTACTGGATGCGATAGGGTTTCAGGGAAGGGAAACAGCTGCATTTCAGTCCTCTCTCCTCTGAAATGGGTAGGAATGTGTTTTTTTTGTTTGTTTGTTTGTTTTTCTTCTTTTGGTTTTCTAACTAGTACTCAGAGCACTGTGGAGGAGAATGGAATGTTTCAGGGCAAAACAAACAATTTTTCAGTTTTTCATATGGCAAGAAAAAAGGAAAAATGTCACATTTGGTTCGGATGGAACCGAAATTTTTTCCCCTTGGGAAAAGTCACTAAAAAGTCAACATCCCACTCAACTTGTGAAGCTGGAACCTCTTTGGCTGTAACAGGAGAGGCATTTTAGTCCAGCTACCAGTCACTGTGCTGAATGTCGGGACCTCGGAGTGAATTTCAGGGAGCAGGAGATGAGACTAAGCGGTCACAGTATTCTCTTCTGGCCTTAAGAATCTATGAAATGGGGATCTTGGTAATGCTTTGCAACGAACAAGAGATCTGGAACACAAATAGCCATATTAGGACAGCCTCCCACATAGGAATAGTGTAGAGGAGAGCCTTTTCCCTGCAGTGCAAGCATGCCAGATTGCCTGTAATTTGGCTTTTAGTGTTTAGAGCTGAACAATATTTTACTGTAAAAGAAAAAACAAAAATTGCAGCGTTTCTAGAATTAGCTCACATGGGAAAATACTTAAAAGTAAATAACCCAAAATATTCTGTGTTTGAGCATAATTATAGATAGCATCAAACGGATTTTATATCTTTACTGAAAAAACTTACTTTATGGTTAAATCTGCTAAAAATGTTCAATTTATATTTGTAGAAAACCAGAGCTAAAGGTTTTGGTTGTTTTGGGTTTTGTAGATTAGGCGAGAGCATACTGTGTTTGCATGTTCCCAGGAAAGTGGCTATTTTTATACTGCTTAAGTTAACACAGTTCTATTTATAATGAATGTTAACCAATATATATGTACATATATACATAAATATATTTATATACTGTACATATATCATAAGTCACCAGAGTTTAACCAACTTAGGCACAGCATTTTAGAGTTTTTTTCCTAGGTTTCTCTTTATATAATAACTGAAAACTATGGCATTAAAATAACACTGACATAAAGTTAAGCATACTGTACTACAAAAAACATTTATACTGATTTTTTTTCAGTGCAATTTTAATGATTGTCTTCAGTACCTTAAAATTCAAGATTTCTTTTAATTTCAATGTTACATTAAGCTCTAAAGGGTATGCACAGATACTAAGTGATATACAAAGATAATTTTGCAGTCTGTACACAATTGCAAAATGTAGACACGTGAAATGAAAGCACAGAATTCAAAGCAGAAGTGATAAACTAGGCAGTGTACTGTGATGTAGGTGAGTATTTTTATTTTAAACTTAAATAAAAGGTATGGCTTTTGGCTGCCTGCACTATGAAGTGGGGAGTATTTTCTTTAGTAGTGTGTATGCATGCACATACTGTGCAAAAAGCCTGTCTGCATTTGTCAAGATTGTGCATCCTTTAGTTAGTCTTCCTCAACGTGAGGAGGGACGGCTAATGCCAGAGTGTGTTACCTAACCTTGATATTGATTGTAGCTTAGCATTGTATTGATTATTCCTATAGAAAAAAAAAAAAAAGCATTCCAAAGTGTGTTTGTTTTTGTTTCAGATGCTGACTGATTATAGCAAATAAAAAATAGTGGCATAACATTTATCTTGTCTTTATAACCTAACTACTCCAATATTTGAGGAAATCAATGAAAAACTGTCATTGCTGGTTATCAGTAGCACAGATCAAAATAATAAGCTTCATTTCCGACTGGTTTTACATCTTTTTGTGAAGCCAACACAGAAGATCAGAGCAGTTAAAGCTGGAATCCAGATTAGAAGATGACACTGTTGTGCAAGAACCACGGTATGAAATGTATCTTTCCTAGGAGCAAACTATGAAGCAGGTGCATGTAAACCCAAATGGAGAGCATGGGTCATAAAACATCAGTGCCGAAATAAAAGTTGCAAGAGGGAGTCAGAAAAATGAGCAAATGACTTCTACAGAGAAGAGAATTGTCTGGGTCCTGTTGTCACCTAACCACCCTCCTGTCTTCAATTGATCCAGGCACGTATCCCATTAATAGCTTTATTCCCATGCTACAGCTGACACATTCCATCTTCTCTGTCTTTCAGTGCTTAAATATAAATTTCTTTTATTACTATTTCAAGGGAAAGAACTGGCAGGCCATTCAGTTGCATGGGGGGGGAAAAAATGGAAGAACCAGTTGAGTTTTAATGTCAGAGCAGAGCGACAGCCATGTTTGTCCCTCCAAGAATGTGTCTTGTTCCCTAAGAGTTTCTTTCCAAGGATTACCAATGGCATCTACTGCAGGTGAACACAAGACTTGCTGAAGGTTGAAATAAGTAAACGAGTAATGAAATGAGTAATTTTTTAAGTAGGTAACTTCAGAGACTTGGGTGGTTTGCAGCTTTAATGCTAGTACTACAAAAGTTAACTAGTTGGATGTTTATGTCAGAGTAGTTACACAAGAGCAGCAGTCGTGGGTTACACTAAATGTTTGTCTAGGCCAGTAGTTTTTTGGCCAAGAGCTGATATATGTGGGCTCATGTAAGGAGAGGGCAAACAGGTAGCAATAGTTCCCTGGGATACTCTCCTAGCTCCCAGCAGTGTGCAGCTCTGGGTCTATGACAGTATCTAGGAGAGTGAACATGGGTGTGCTGTGCGTGACCATGCTATGCTGATGTGCATGCTCTGTCTCAGCAAGAGATTGTCCCATGCAGGATCAAATGAAGGTTTCCCATTGCTTTCCCACAAAGCAGCTTCAGGGTAGGTGCTTTGCAGCAACCAGGTGGGGTAGCACTGATGCACAAAGCACAGTGACTGCGTGGGACGGTCTCTCAAAAAAAAAAAAAAAA